>CM031610.1:16834613-16837113 GCA_018398815.1 Conus ventricosus
GACGGTGCTCGTGATGACGAAGGGAGTGAAGGAGATGGGATGGGATGGGTGGAAATGCATGCCGCGGTGGCTTCCCGGGGGGGGGGGGGGGGGGGGGGGGGGGGGTTGTGATGGGGTGGAGGAAAGGAGGCAGGGGTGGGCAAATGGTGACAGGACTGAAAGATGGGTAACTGGTCAAGAGAGTGGCATGACTGAGCGAAACTGAGCGAAACGTACATGGTGGTAAGGACTGACAGGAGAGTAACTGACTGAGCGAAACGTACATGGTGGTAGGACTGACAGGAGAGTAACTGACTGAGCGAACGTACATGGTGGTAGGACTGACAGGAGGGTAACTGACTGAGCGAAACGTACATGGTGGTAGGACTGACAGGAGGGTAACTGACTGAGCGAAACGTACATGGTGGTAGGACTGACAGGAGGGTAACTGACTGAGCGAAACGTACATGGTGGTAGGACTGAAAGAAGAGTAACTGACTGAGCGAAACGTACATGGTGGTAGGACTGACAGGAGAGTAATTGACTGAGCGAAACTGAGCGAAATGTACATGGTGGTAGGACTGACAGGAGAGTAATTGACTGAGCGAAACTGAGCGAAATGTACATGATGGTAGGACTGATAGGAGAGTAATTGACTGAGCGAAACTGAACGAAAGGTACATGGTGGTAGGACTGACAGGAGAGTAATTGACTGAGCGAAACTGAGCGAAAGGTACATGGTGGTAGGACTGATAGGAGAGTAATTGACTGAGCGAAACGTACATGGTGGTAGGACTGACAGGAGAGAAATTGACTGAGCGAAACTGAGCGAAACGTACATGGTGGTAGGACTGAAAGGAGAGTAACTGACTGAGCGAAACTGAGCGAAACGTACATGGTGGTAGGACTGACAGGAGAGTAACTGACTGACTGCGCGAAACTGAGCGAAACGTACATGGTGGTAGGACTGACAGGAGAGTAAGTGACTGAGCGAAACTGAGCGAAACGTACATGGTGGTAGGACTGAACTGGAGAGTAACTGACAGAGCGAAACTGAGCGAAACGTACATGGTAGTAGGACTGATAGGAGAGTAAATTGACTGAGCGAAACGTACATGGTGGTAGGACTGACAGGAGAGTAACTGACAGAGCGAAACTGAGCGAAAGGTACATGGTGGTAGGACTGATAGGAGAGTAATTGACTGAGCGAAACGTACATGGTGGTAGGACTGATAGGAGAGTAATTGACTGAGCGAAACGTACATGGTGGTAGGACTGAAAGGAGAGTAATTGACTGAGCGAAACTGAGCGAAACGTACATGGTGGTAGGACTGACAGGAGAGTAATTGACTGAGCGAAACTGAGCGAAATGTACATGGTGTAGGACTGACAGGAGAGTAACTGACTGAGCGAAACTGAGCGAAATGTACATGGTGGTAGGACTGACAGGAGAGTAACTGACTGAGCGAAACTGAGCGAAACGTACATGGTGGTAGGACTGACAGGAGAGTAACTGACTGAGCGAAACTGAGCGAAATGTACATGGTGGTAGGACTGACAGGAGAGTAACTGACAGAGCGAAACTGAGCGAAATGTACAGGTGGTAGGATTGACAGCAGAGTAACTGACTGAGCGAAACTGAGCGAAATGTACATGGTGGTAGGACTGACAGGAGAGTAATTGACTGAGCGAAACTGAGCGAAATGTACATGGTGGTAGGACTGACAGGAGAGTAATTGACTGAGCGAAACTGAGCGAAATGTACATGGTGGTAGGACTGAAAGGAGAGTAACTGACTGAGCGAAACGTACTTGGTGGTAGTACTGACAGTACAAATTTCCGACCGTAAGGACGTTACTGCTATGCATATATGCTAAATAGAATAATGGATGACCATAATCAAAAAAGGTTTTCTTTTTGCACTCTAATCCCTAAAAAGGTAATTTTTTATCCTGCTTGTGTCGAAGATGATGGACTTTAGAGGGAAAATAGATGAATTAAAGTCTACATCGTTTAGATGTCGTACCTGTCTTTCATCTCCGTCTTTTTTGTTCATACACACACACACACACACACACACACACACACACACACCCACACACAACACACACAACACACACACAAATACACACAAACACACACACACGCACGCACGCACGCACACACACACACACCCCACACACACATATTTATATACGTGTGTGTGTGTGTGTGTGTGTGTGTGGGGTGTGTGTGTGTGTGCGCGCGCGCGCCTGTGTGTGTATGGTGTGTGTGTGTGGCTACATGACTGGCTAATGTCTATACATTTCCAAACGATTGGAAGTTTCGGAATTTTTCCCGCTGAAAGGGTGCTCAAAGGTCTGAGCAGATAGCTAAAGCTGAAAGGAAAAAACACCCCAACTATTGGCATTCTGCGAGATTATTTTCAGTGGCATGCACAATTGTCGAACATTATTTCCGACTCATTTCGTGACAGACAACATGTAGTGGCTCTAACGCGTTCTGTCGCGTCACAAACGGG
>CM031610.1:16842113-16847113 GCA_018398815.1 Conus ventricosus
AGAAGAAGAGAAGAAGAAGAAGAAGAAAAGAAAGAAGAAGAAGAAGAAGGAGGAAAAAGAGGAAGGAGGAAAAGAAGAAGAAGAACCAAGAAAGAAAAAAAGAAGAAGAAAAAAATAAATGATAAATGATCTGAAGAAGAAGAAGAAAGAAGAAGGAAGAAGAAGAAGAAGAAAAGGAGGAGGAGGAGGGGGAAAGGAGGAAAGAAAAAAAGAGAAAGAAAAAGATGATGAGATGATTGGAGGAGGAGGAGTCAATGAAAGAAGAAGAAGAAAAAGGGAAAGAAAAAGAAGAAGAAGAAGAAGAAGATCCATAAAAAAGAAGGAGGGGAGGAGAGGAGAAAGGAGGAGGAGAAGAAAAGAAGAAGAAGAAGAAGAAGGGAAGAAGAAGAAAAGGATGAAAATTTCAGAGAAAAGAAGAAAAAGAAGATCTCAGAGAGGAGAAGGAAGAAAAGAAGAAGAAGGGAAACGATGAAAATTTGTTTACCAAGCGGGAAGTGTTAAGGGAAGCTTGCCCGTCGGCGCGGTAGACAGATAAACACGGTGTCCGGACAGAGCACTTATCAGTCGCCGGGACGGGCGGGCCCGGTGTGGCGCGAAAGTGAGGGGGTAAAATTTCGCTAGCCGCTTTCTTTGGCTTGTTTCTCCACACGAAGGCCACGGAGAGCTCAGCGGGAAACCTGGAGTTATACAAGCAAAATCATGTGTATAATCAGCATAATAGTGTGGTGTGTGTGTGTGTGTGTGTGTATGTGTGTGTGGTGTGTGTGTGCATGCGGGGCGTGCGTATGTATTTGCATAAAACCGCCTGACAGCTTTATGCGTGTGTGCAAGCTGGGTGTTTTTCGTGCTGGTGCACGATGATTGTGTAATTGTGTAAGAAAGAAAAAGAGAGAGAGAGAGAAAAATAAAGAGAGAGAGAGAGAGAGAAGAGACACACACACCCCACACACACACACAACCACACACACACACACAAAACACACACACACACACACAACACACACACACACACAAGAAAAGATTAGAGAGAGAAGGGGGGGGGGGGATAGGTGTCTTTGGGGAAAGGGGCGGGCGCTTCTCTCTTCTCTCTCTCTCACTCTCTCTCTCTTTTCCTCTCTCTCTCCTCACCTCTCCTCTGTGAGTGAGTGAGTTGTGTGGTGTGTGTGTGTGTGTTGTGTGTGTGTGTAAGAGGAGAGAGGGGAAAGGAGGAGAGAGGGGAGAGAGAGAGGGGAGAGAGAGAGAGAGAGAGAGAGAGAGAGAGATTAGATCAGACATTCCTTATTTTACGAGGATTTGTAGATAAGCACAATGTGCTTTTTACACCGAGCTCTCGCCCCGATTCGCATAAAACTAGAGAGAGAGAGAGGAGAGAGAGAAGAGAGAGATAGAGAGGGGAGAGAGGGGGGAGAGAGAGAGAGAAAAAATTAGACCAGACACAAATTTTTTACGAGGATTATAGATAAAAGCCCTTATGTGCTTTTTCCACAACCCAGATTTCTCGGCCCGACTTGGCGTAAACTATAAATATAACCAATAAAACCAATTTAAGAGAGAGAGAGAGAGAGAGGAGAGAGAGAGAGAGAGGAGAGAGAGAGAGAGAGACTTGGGGGAATTGTTATGCCACCACGCCCATACAAATAGGGAGAGTTTGTACATCGAAACGAAGACAGAAGTCAATGAGTTTTCCCATAATTATGTAAAATTTGGATAGGCACCGTAAGTGTCATTTCATTTCCTCTCGTTCAAAAATATTTCTGTCTCTTAAGAAAAGTTTTGTACCAAACCATGAAGGAGTATTCTACAGTTCATTATTACCTTTTGTTTTAATTAGTAGTTTTATTGTTTAAATTTATTTATATTAATATTTTTGTTTTGGACTGATTTATCTTTTTTTTTTGTCATTAGAGAAACTACAGAGATTAGACAACTGTGATTCCGTATTAGTATCAGCTTTTCTCAAATCTTCATACACTCGACAACGGAAAAACACTCAACAACACAGCAACAACAACAACAACAACAACAGCGACAACTGCAGCAGCAGCAATACAGTAAACGACAGCAAAAATGGACTTTTTCTCAATAAGCGCATCTGACCCCAATCGAAAACAAGTGCAGTGCAATTATGGGAGAGAAAAAAATAGTGCGCGGTGGTGTGGAAAACCAGTGCAATAAAAGTTCATTGTAATCTGGAAAACAAGTGCGATGTAATTTTGAAAAAACTGCGGTGGTTAAATTTTGAAAACAAATGCATTGTAATCTGGAAAACAAATGCGATGTAATTTGAAAACCAAATGCGGGTAATTTAGAAAAACCATGCGGTGTAATCTGGAAAACAAGTGCGGTGTAAATTTGGAAAAACAGAGACTTACAGTCCAGATTACTATAACAGCTCGAATTAGAGGTCCGGTATCATTTTGTAAACACGCGTGTAATTTACAAAACTGGAATTGTATAACTTTGGGGGAGGGGGGGGGGGCGGGTGGGTGGGTGGGGGGGGGGGGGGGGGGGGGTGCAGTGCAATCTAGAAATCATGAAATGAAATTTGAAAGTAAGAAAAAATGAGTGCAATATAATTTGGAAGATTAATACATTAATTAAAACAGTGCACGTAATTAAAAGAAACAAAACAATGTTACTTGAAAAACTAGCGCGTGTAGTCTGGAAATTTTTGGGAAAAGTTGACTTGTGATTTCAACCTTTTTCCCGCGTAATAAGAAAAAAACATTGCAGGTTTATTTGACTTGTTTAAAAAAAAAAAAAGGAAAGCGAAAACAAAAGCCACATTTGTAGAGCGTAAAACAGATCGGCTGCCAAGGGTTTTTTTGAGAGGCACGCGCCGCATTTTCAAGGTTGAAAAAGGTGATGGCCCGTTTAAAAACACCTGACAACACTGGCGCGCCGCTTTGGCATGCAGTTTACGTGCACGTGATTCCTCAAGTCTGCCATGGTATTTGGGGCAATGTCAAGGACAGATTCGCATTGTTCAAACGAAAAACCCCCCCCTTTTGATTGTCACATTTCCTGCCTTCGTCTATCAGAGGACATCTCTGTGTGATGGAAAGAATAATGATGAACAAATAAGAAATGACTTCCTTTTTGACCTCAAAGACAACAATTTTTTTTTTTTTTTTTTTTTTTTTTTTACAGACGGTGAATGAATTCTATACAAAAAAGAAAAAAAAAAAAGAAGCAAATTAGAAACTGGATCATTGACTAAGCAAATTAAACGGATCAGTGAACTCTTTGTTTTTCATCTCTTTTCCGTTGCCCTTTGGCTTAAGGGTTTTTGTCAGGCTAATTTACATGCTAGAACCACCAAGCTACATCAAAAGGTTGTTAAAAAGCTCTGCTTTATGCGGGGATGTCTTCAGTTGTGACAAGCTCCTAGCATAAAACCCTTAAAAAAATCTCTAAAATCCCCCGAAGTCGAGAGTGTGGCTGCCCATGGCCCCGGTAATCAACAAACGTCAAAACATGAATGTCCTCATCCCCACTGATCATTTGTAACATTAGTTTCCAAGACTTCGGCTGTTTGGATGATTCCCGAGTCTTTTAGGCCAGGGTACGAAAACAACAAAACTCTCTATCCGTTCAAAAATAATGCATTGCCAGGTTAAGTGATTCCGAATCCTTTCCAACTTCGTTCAATGTTACAAAAAATGACGGATTTCTCTTGTTGTATACGTTAAGCGTAAAACATTCCTTTTTTCTGCGACGTCTTGGAACTTTAAAACAAACACCCTTTCTCTCAATTGAAACAACAACAACACAACACAACAACAACAACAACACACACACACACACACACACACACAACACACACACAAACACACACACACACACACACACACCTGAAATTAAGTTACTCCGTGGAAGAGTAGGCCTATTTCGCAAAATGTAACCAATTTGAAACTAGGATGGGAAAGCCTGGTTCCATAAGGAATGAAAATTCTTTCAATAAAATGATTTTAATGATGTTCAGTAAACAAGATATCGTGTGCACAGGGTAAGCTATGAATGTTACAAGGAAAGCTGCGTGAGATTGTTTCAATATTAGTTTGGTACCATCAAAGTTATGGAAGGGTCAAGAAGATTATACCTTGACCATTTTCTAGCTGGAGTCTCATTGTGCGCATAGAAGGCATTTACCACTTCCTGTTGGCGTGATGGCTCCGTGTCTACCTCCTCTTCAGCGGGTCGGCTGTCTATCCACCACACTTTGCATCTGATAAGCGTCAAACTGTTTAGTGTGAAGCACTCACAGGTTAGTTCAAGCGTAGGCAAAGACTACGTGCAGGCAACAGGCGCCTTCCTGTACAGCAGACAGAAGAAAGAAGTTAACATAACGCGCTTACCCGGCGAGCAAATAGCTGAACAGTTCTCTCGCTAGGAAGTGGTTTGTGACTTGTTGCGAGCAAACGGGCTCCGATAAAAGGCAAACAGAGAGCTAACGGGCTCCGATAAAGGGGAACAGAGAGCCAACGGGCTCCGATAAGGGCGAACAGAGAGCTAACGGCCTCCAATAGAGGCGAACAGAGAGCAAACGGGCTCCGATAAAGGCGAACAGAGAGCTAACGGGCTCCGAGAAAGGCGAACAGAGAGCTAACGGGCTCCGATAAAGGCGAACAGAGAGCTAACGGGCTTCGTCGATAAAGCGAACAGAGAGCTAACGGCCTTCGTTCGATAAAGGCGAACAGAGAGCTAACGGGCTCCGATAGAGGCGAACAGAGAGCTAACGGGCTCCGATAAAGGCGAACAGAGCTAACGGGCTTCGTTCGATAAAGGCGAACAGAGAGCTAACGGGCTCCGATAAAGGCGAACAGAGAGCTAAACGGGCTCCGATAAAGGCGAACAGAGAGCTAACGGGCTCCGGTAGAGGCGAACAGAGAGCTAACGGGCTCCGATAAAGGCGAACAGAGAGCAAAACGAGGCGGGATACCACAATCCTGTCCCTTCGGCATCTTTGGATTTAATCCGGACAGCCAGTCTGCTGTCTC
>CM031610.1:16854167-16859167 GCA_018398815.1 Conus ventricosus
GTGGAGCGGTGACTGAATGATTCACACAACTCGCCCGGATGAAAGAGGTCGAGCATTTAAGAACCCCCCTCTCTCTCCCCCCCCCCCCCCCCCCCCCCCCCACCAAAAAAAAAAAAAAAAGGAAAGAAAGAAAAGAAAAGAAAAAAAAGAAAGAAAGAAAGAAAAAGAAGAAAAGAAAAGAGAAAAAGAAGTGGGGAGGCAAGGAGGGTGTGGGGGGGGGGGGGTAATCGGTCGGATTGGGGGGGGGGGGGGGGGGGTCCTCGTTTCTAATGTTCCACTTTGACATTTTCTTTGAAGATTGACGCCTTCTCTCGGGTTTTCAGTTCCACTTGTATGAACGAGGATTACAAAAAAATGATTTAGGGGGAAAAAAAGAAAGACCTGCAGCTGACAAGCTGAATATTTCCAGATTCAGAAAACAAATATGTAGCCCTAACTTTGTTCCTTTGAACTTTTTTTTTTTTTTTTTTTTTTTTTTTATAAATCTGTGAAAGTCATTGATTCAGTTATCCATCAGCTCTAAATTATGCGCAGTGTGGTCTCAAAACTTAGCGGATGTGGTGTAGCGTATATGGACTGGTCCGCACACAGTTGACGCCTCCTTGATGAGACAAACTGAAGCACAGCACTGTGGACACCTTAGACGTCTAGTAACCGAGGTGCTGAACGTTTTCTACATGGAGTTATATCTTTCTTTTGTCTTTTCTTCTTTTGTTTTTTTGTTTTGTTTTTTGTTTTTTCATATTAATACATTAGCTATTGTGTCTCTTATTAGTCATTGTGTCTCTTATAATGGGACTAGCTTTTCTTTCTCTGTTTATTCTGTTTTGAGTTGGTTGTCTGGTGAATACATCTATTTTCAGGCCTTAATTAATCATGTACACTCTTTGCTTGATTCTCTCTGCTCTCAGAGGATCTTTCCTGTCTGCTCTGGGCTTGTCAGGCTTTTCGTGCAACATGGCTGATAAATGACTGACCCGCCCCCCCCCCCCCCCTCATCCCCTCCCCCTCCTCCTCTCCCTCCCCGTCCCCAGTCTCGCTATTTCTTACGCTTCAGTTTACAACCGTCATCAAAACACTGAATAGTATGCTTGTGTAAGAGTCGCTTTATTTTTTCGCTTCTTTCTTTCCTTCTTTCATTTGATCTATTCTGCCTTTTTTTTTTTTTTTTCGTTTTGTTTTGCTTTGTTTCTCTCCGATTTTCCTTCTTATCTCCTTACATTCTTTTTCTTTCTTTTCTTCTTTTTTTTTTTTGTTTCCCCTTTCTTTCCTCCCTTCTTTCATCTATCTGTTTTTCCACTCTTCTTTTCTTTTTCTTTTTTTTTCCTTTTTTTTTTTTTGGGGTACCTCCTCGGCTCACTTCCAGTTCCTCCTTATCACTCTTCTCCTCACTGACTTATCTTTTCTCCGACGTTCTCCCCGAAGCGTAGTTCAAACACTTCTCCGGGGATACAGTTATCTCCCATTCTGTTGTTCTTTGAGGCGTGGTGCCAGCCTCTCACTTACCTTCTCCCCCCCCCCACCCCCACTTACCCCCCCCCCCCCCACACACACACACACAACACACACACTCCCTCTCCCTTTCCTTTCAAGACAGTGTAGTGTATTCAGGGAGAGAATGACTACCGGCCAAAAACACGCTTGCATTCACTGTATACTACTAAAAATAAAGAGCAGCTCGTAATTACATCCCCTCAGGAGGTGAAACGTACAGCCGCCGTCGGTGGTTAGTTTACGTGTCTGTCGACCGACCACGCACAAACTTTGGGAAAAAAAAAATCTGAATCAATCTTAGCGCCAAGGTGGGATATGGCTCAAGCAAGAAGCCACTACACTTTGGGACGGATCTGTCAGTGAATCCGGAATCTCTTCGTCAAGATTATTGCACATTTTCCACTGACCAAGAACGCTTTGAAGAGACTGTTGACGAACTGATAACACTCTGTGAAGACATTTACAGTTCATGGAATATTAGAGTTGTCTCGTGGTATAAAGGTAAAACAGTTTGTATTTTTCAGATCTATAGGGAGGAAAAAAGTAATAATATAAATAACAATCGAGAAGTAATTAAACTCCTATGATTATTTCCCCTGACGGAGGAAAAAAACAACAACAACAACAACCCAGGATCCGTTCGACCTTGACGAGGATTTGCGATCGTCACAGTGACCTTCTATTTACAACAGATGCCCTTGTTTGACCTTTACCCCTTAAGGCTGAAGGCAACATCAATCTTGTTTATGGAGAGTCCAAACAGAGCGAAGCTGACATCAGAGACTGAACTCTATGTGGCTTCTCTTTCATTTTCCATGCCTCTCATTCACATTCATATATGCGGTTTGTTCCCATTTGGTCTACTCCCATTTCGCCTACTCAGAAATTCCCCTTTCGTAGCAAGGAAAAATTCCCATTTGTCTAACCCTAACCCTAACCCTAATCCTAACCCTAACCCTAACCCTAACCCTAACCCTCCTAAATGGGAGTAGACGAAATGGGAGTAGACCAAATGGGATGTTACCATATATGCATCAGGATACTCGACTCACACGTTGCTGTACACATTCATACGGACAGACTGTGTATGATTTTTCACGGCGTGTACAGTGCTGGCAATATGAGCGAAGACATCAGCATTATCTGTTGAAGGCGGTTTTCTTCCAGTAGTTTACAAGAATGATTCACTATTCAGATGCTCAGCGTTGCACTTCACCATCATCATCATCATCCTCATCCTCATCATCATCATCACTATTATACACACACACACACACACACACACACACACACACCCCACACACATATATATATATATATATATATATATATATATATATATATATATATATATATATATATATATATATATATATATATATATAACTACTTAATTGTTCAGCATTATATTGTTTGGTCAATCAGTGGGAGATTGCATCTCTTAGGAGATCCAAGTAAAGGTTTTTCTATACAATTCTTAGCCACTCACAATGCTTGGGTTATTGAACAGCAGAGCTGACCACTCAGACTGTTCCGTATCTTTTGATCTCCCTTGCATCCTTGAATGGATCCTCAAGCATAGGCTCAAAGATTTTTCCCTACATTTTATACTGTTTGAATAATGCTTTTAATTTTTCAGCAACTTTTTTCCTCTCCACACTTTTGTTTTGTTCCATTTTACTACCCTTCGCTGGCTGCTTTGAGGGTACTGTTGGATTCTTTTTTGAACCCTTGGTGATGAGAACAACACAGAATTACGGACTGTGGTGTGTCTCTATTTGACACCAAGAGCACAGACACAATCAGCCGTGTCTCCTTGATGAGTCGGATCCTGCGGACGAAAGGCCTAGGAGCAGGCAATACAAATAAATGTGCCTTCGAGAGGGATTACGATGGTTCTCTCAGGCAGCTAGAAGGGTTTCTCATATTTATAATATATTCCCCCCATTTTCTTCATCTTCATTTTTGTTTTTTTAAAGTTCAAATCTTTGCCAAGTCATTACTATAAGGACGGAAGAATTGTTAACCTGCACTTGTTTTCCTCCACCACTTAATTGTTCAGCATTATATTGTTTGGTCAATCAGTGGGAGATTGCATCTCTTAGGAGATCCAAGTAAAGGTTGTACTATACAATTCTTAGCCACTCGCAATGCTTGGGTTATTGAACAGCAGAGCTGACCACTCAGACTGTTCCGTATCTTTTGATCTCCCTTGCATCCTTGAATGGATCCTCAAGCATAGGCTCAAAGATTGTTCCCTACATTTTATACTGTTTGAATAATGCTTTTAATTTTTCAGCAACTTTTTTTCCTCTCCACACTTTTGTTTTTTCCATTTTACTACCCTTCGCTGGCTGCTTTGAGGGTACTGTTGGATTCTTTTTTGAACCCTTGGTGATGAGAACACCACAGAATTATGGACTATGGTGTGTCTCTATTTGACACCAAGAGCACAGACACAATCAGCCGTGTCTCCCTGATGAGTCGGATCCAGCGGACGAAAGGCCTAGGAGCAGGCAATACAAATAAATGTGCCTTTGAGAGGGATTACGATGGTTCCCTCAGGCAGCTAGTGAAGGGTTTCTCATATTTATAATATATTCCCCCCCATTTCTTCATCTTCATTTTTTTTTTTTTTTTTTAAAGTTCAAATCTTTGCCAAGTCATTACTATAACGACGGAAGAATTGTTAACCTGCACTTGTTTTTCCCACAACTTAATTGTTCAGCATTATATATATATATATATATATATATATATATATATATATATATTTGTTTTGAGACCAGGCTTTTCACATATAACTCGGCTCTCACTGCCATAGTTCGCTCATAATTGTAAGGCTGAGTGATCTAGTGTCGATTCTGAATTATTGTTACCCTTCTACCCCATCCATCATAATCATAGTCCTGTACAAGACAATCAAGGTCCACTCCATCATAATCATAGTCCAGTACAAGACGATCAAGGTCCACTCCATCATAATCATAGTCCAGTACAAGACAATCAAAGCCATCTCCATCATAATCATAGTCCAGTACAAGACAATCAAGGTCCACTCCATCATAATCATAGTCCTGTCCAAGACAATCAAAGCCCACTCCATCATAATCATTGTCCAGTACAAGACAATCAAGGTCCACTCCATCATAATCATTGTCCAGTACACGACAATCAAGGTCCAATCCATCATAATCATTGTCCAGTACAAGACAATCAAAGCCATCTCCATCATAATCATTGTCCAGTACAAGACAATCAAGGTCCAGCTGTGAATTAATGCTACCCCTCTTAACCATAATCTCATCCTAGTGTTACGCAGTTCACTGGCACTTAAAAAAAAAAAAACCCAACTAATATTACTCTCCTCTCCATCATAACCACATCCTCGAGTCACATTTGGCTCTAAAATCCCAGGATCTATCTATCATTGCATCCCTCGTAAAGCCGAAGAAAAAAAAAAAACGAGAGAGAGAGAGAGAGACAGACAGACAGACAGACAGACA
>CM031610.1:16871667-16873972 GCA_018398815.1 Conus ventricosus
CGTTTAAAACACCTGACAACACTGGCGCGCCGCTTTGGCATGCAGTTTACGTGCACGTGATTCCTCAAGTCTGCCATGGTATTTGGGTCAATGTCAAGGACAGATTCGCATTGTTCAAACGAAACCCCCACCTTTGAGGGTCACATTTCCTGCGCTTCGTCTATCAGAGGACATCTCTGGTGTGATGGAAAGAATAATGATTGAACAAAATAAGAAATGACTTCCTTTTTGACCTCAAAGACAACATTTCTTTTTTTTTCATTTTTACAGACGGTGAATGAGATTCTATACCAAAAAAAAAGAGAAAAAAAGAAGCTAAATTAGAAACTGGATCATGTGAACTTCTTTGTTTTTCATCTCTATCCGTTCAGAAAATAATGCATATGCCAGGTTAAGTGATTAGCCGAATCTGCCAACTTCGTTGCAATGATACAAGAAATGATCGGCATTCTCTTGTTGGATACGTTACAGCGTAAACATTCCTTTTTTTTTCTGCGACGATCTTGGAACTTTAAAACAAACACCGCTTCTCTCAATTGAAAACAACAACAACAACAACAACAACAACAACAACAACAACAACAAACACACACACACACAACACACACACACACACACACACACACACACCACACACACACACACTGAAATTAAGTTACTCCGTGGAAGAGTAGGCCTATTTCGCAAAATGTAACCAATTTGAAACTAGGATGGGAAAGGCCTGGTTCCATAAGGAATGAAATATTCTTTCAATAAAATGATTTTAATGATGTTCAGTAAACAAGATATCGTGTGCACAGGGTAAGCTATAAATGTTACAAGGAAAGCTGCGTGAGATTGTTTCAATATTAGTTTGGTACCATCAAAGTTATGGATGGGTCAAGAAGAGTATACCTTGACCATTTTCTAGCTGGAGTCTCATTGTGCGCATAGAAGGCATTTACCACTTCCTGTTGGCGTGATTGGCTCCGTGTCTACCTCCTCTTCACGGGTCGGCTGTCTATCCACCACACTTTGCATCTGATAAGCGTCAAACTGTTTAGTGTGAAGCACTCACAGGTTAGTTCAAGCGTAGGCAAAGACTACGTGCAGGCAACAGGCCGCCTTCCTTGTACAACAGACAGAAGAAAGAAGTTAACATACGCGCTTACCCGGGCGAGCAAATAGTCAGCTGAACAGTTCTCTCGCTAGGAAGTGGTTTGTGACTTGTGCGAGCAAACGGGCTCCGATAAAGGCAAACAGAGAGCTAACGGGCTCCGATAAAGGGGAACAGAGAGCCAACGGGCTCCGATAAGGGCGAACAGAGAGCTAACGGCCTCCAATAGAGGCGAACAGAGAGCAAACGGGCTCCGATAAAGGCGAACAGAGAGCTAACGGGCTCCGAGAAAGGCGAACAGAGAGCTAACGGGCTCCGATAAAGGCGAACAGAGAGCTAACGGGCTTCGTTCGATAAAGGCGAACAGAGAGCTAACGGGCTTCGTTCGATAAAGGCGAACAGAGAGCTCACGGGCTCGATAGAGGCGACCAGAGAGCTAACGGGCTCCGATAAAAGCGAACAGAGAGCAAACGAGGCGGGATACCAATCCTGTCCTTCGGCATCTTTGATTTAATGCGGGACAGCCAGTCTGCTGTCTCCTTTTTAAGTCAGTTAATGCATGCCCCCTTCCCCCCCCCCCCCCCCCCCCCCCCCCCCCCCGCATCCTCTCGCTCCCTCTCGCTATATATATATATATATATATATATATATATATATTATAGTGTGTGTGTGTGTGTGTGTGTGTGTGTTTGGATCAACGTTTTCTTTAATCTTGGTAATGTGTTCAAGGAATCCTTTGACGTGAAAATGAAAGCTCTTATGTTATACGCTTTACCTCGCCCGCCCTCCTTCTCTCTCTCTCTCTCTCTCTCTCTCTCTCTCTCTCTTCTCTCTCTCTCTCTCTCTCTCTCTCTCTCTCTCTCTCTCTCTCTCTTACTCACTCACTCACTCTTTCTCTGTCTTTGTTGTCTGCGTGCTTGTGAAAACTGGTAATCTTGATCGTCAAAGGTTTTCACTGCATATGTCGTTAGCTTTTACAATGTTGCTTTTTGCTTCAACGGATTCCTAATCAAATGAACATGCTTTTATTTCTTGCTTGCAGTTTAACGTCGATTCTTTTAATGTGCTTGTGTACATCCATCCATCCATCCATCCATCCATCCAAACATCTATCCATCCGTCCATCCATCCGTCCGTCCGTCCGTCCGTCCGTCCGTCCATCCATCCATCCATCCATCCATCCATCCATCCATCCATCCATCCATCCAT
>CM031610.1:16874072-16879072 GCA_018398815.1 Conus ventricosus
AAACCTTTCGACGTTCGTAGACCGTTTTTTAAGACTGATACATTAATTAAAGATTTAAAGAAAATGATGTTTAAAGAAGAAGAAAAAAATAAGGTAAGACAAATAATGATGTATGAAAAGTTGTTCACGTGTGTTCAGAACAGTTGATTAACTGTGTGAAAACAGAAGACTGGTAATCCAAGAAATCATTTTGTATTATTAAATTTTGGGACAGTTGAGGGAATTGATTCATGCTAAAGAGAGAAGAGAGAATTGTCCGTGTTCTGATGAAAATGTGTACCGTTGATGAGTAAGTTGTGATAACTGGTAATCCATCTAAAGACATGACGAACGAGACAACAACAACAAACTGGATCCAAAATGTCGTTCGATCAACTACCAATCTTTTTATACAATACAATAAATTGTTCCTGTAGTCCCTCCCCCCCCTTCTCACCTACTTACTACGCTCTCCTCCCTCGACTATAAAAAAAAGATCACTGAACAATGCATACTCTGAGTCACTTGAGTTACACATTCCCATTTAGTGCCGTCTAGAGATAGACAGAGCGGGAACGAGAGATGAGACAAGACAAGCAGGCGAGAGGAGAAAGCAACTCTGCCGAGAGAGACACACCTCCGACACTGGACAACACCCCATTCTAAAGCGTAATGGGATACACAAAACTTGTTCCAGTTGACTGTCTCCACACTCTTGCGTCCCGAACACCCAACGCCGAATACCACAACTCCTGCCGTCACTGACACACACTCCTGCCGTCACTGACATACACACTCCTGCCGTCACTGACATACACACTCCTGCCGTCACTGACATACACACTCCTGCCGTCACTGACATACACACTCCTGCCGTCACTGACATCACACTCCTGCCGTCACTGACATCACACTCCTGCCGTCACTGACATACACACTCCTGCCGTCATGACACACACACTCCTGCCGTCACTGACATGGCACATACACACTCCTGCCGTCACTGACATACACACTACTGCCGTCACTGACATACACACACTCCTGCCGTCACTGACACACACACTCCTGCCGTCACTGACATAAACACTCCTGCCGTCACTGACACACACACTCCTGCCGTCACTGACATACACACTCCTGCCATCACTGACATACACACACTCCTGCAGTCACTGACATACACACTCCTGCCGTCACTGACATACATACACACTCCTGCCGTCACTGACATACACACTACTGCCGTCACTGACATACACACACTCCTGCCGTCACTGACATACACACTCCTGCCGTCACTGACATACACACTCCTGCCGTCACTGACATACACACTCCTGCCGTCACTGACATACACACACACTCCTGCCGTCACTGACATACATACTCCTGCCATCACTGACATACACACTCCTGCCGTCACTGACATACTACACACTCCTGCCGTCACTGACATACACACTCCTGCCGTCACTGACATACACACTCCTGCCGTCACTGACACACACACACTCCTGCCGTCACTGACATACACACTCCTGCCGTCACTGACATACACACTCCTGCCGTCACTGACATACACATTCCTGCCGTCACTGACATACACACACTCCTGCCGTCACTGACATACACACTCTGCCGTCACTGACAAACGTACACACTCCTGCCGTCACTGACATACACACTCCTGCCGTCACTGACATACACATTCCTGCCGTCACTGACATACACACTCCTGCCGTCACTGACACACACACATTCCTGCCGTCACTGACATACACACACACACCTGCCGTCACTGACATACACACTCCTGCCGTCACTGTCACACACACATTCCTGCCGTCACTGACATACACACACTCCTGCCGTCACTGACATACACACTCCTGCCGTCACTGACATACACACTCCTGCCGTCACTGACATACACACTCCTGCCGTCACTGACATACACACACTCCTGCCGTCACTGACATACATCCCTCCTGCCGTCACTGACATACACACTCCTGCCGTCACTGACATACACACTCCTGCCGTCACTGACATACACACTCCTGCCGTCACTGACATACACACTCCTGCCGTCACTGACATACACACTCCTGCCGTCACTGACATACACACTTCTGCCGTCACTGACATACATACTCCTGCCGTCACTGACATACACACTCCTGCCGTCACTGACATACACACTCCTGCCGTCACTGACATACACACACTCCTGCCGTCACTGACTTACATACTCCTGCCGTCACTGACATACACACTCCTGCCATCACTGACATACACATACTCCTGCCGTCACTGACACGCACACTCCTGCAGTCACTGACATACACACTCCTGCCATCACTGACATACACACTCCTGCCATCACTGACATACACACACTCCTGCCGTCACTGACATACACACACACCTGCCGTCACTGACATGCACACTCCTGCCGTCACTGACATACACACTCCTGCCGTCACTGACATACACACACCTGCCGTCACTGACATTCCCCACTGCACACTCCTGCCGTCACTGACATGCACACTCCTGTCCTCACTGACATACACACTTGCCGTCACTGACATACACCCCCCACACTCCTGCCGTCACTGACATACACACACTCCCCTACCTCACTGACACACACACTCCTGCCGTCACTGACATACACACTCCTGCCGTCACTGACATACACACACACTCCTGCCGTCACTGACATACACACTCCTGCCGTCACTGACATACACACTCCTGCCGTCACTGACATACACACTCCTGTCGTCACTGACATACACACTCCTGCCGTCACTGACATACCCCACTCCTGCCGTCACTGACATACACACACACTCCTGCCGTCACTGACATACACACTCCTACCGTCACTGACATGCACACTCCTGCCGTCACTGACATGCACACTCCATACCGTCACTGACATACACACTCCTGCCGTCACTGACATACACACACTTCTCCTGCCGTCACTGACATACACACTCCTGCCGTCACTGACATACACACACACTCCTGCCGTCACTGACATACACACTCCTGCCGTCACTTACATACACACACACTCCTGCCGTCACTGACATACACACACACTCCTGCCATCACTGACATACACACACACTCCTGCCGTCACTGACGTACATACACACTCCTGCCGTCACTGACATACACACTCCTGCCGTCACTGACATGCACACTCCTGCCGTCACTGACATACACACTTGCCGTCACTGACATGCACACTCCTGCCGTCACTGATATACACACTCCTGCCGTCACTGACATACACACTTGCCGTCACTGACATGCACACTCCTGCCGTCACTGACATACACACACTCCTGCCGTCACTGACATACACACTTGCCGTCACTGACATGCACACTCCTGCCGTCACTGACATACACACTTGCCGTCACTGACATCCACACTCCTGCCGTCACTGACATACATACTCCTGCCGTCACTGACATACACACTCCTGCCGTCACTGACATACACACTCCTGCTGTCACTGACATACACACTTGCCGTCACTGACATGCACACTCCTGCCGTCACTGACACACACACTCCTGCCGTCACTGACATACACACTCCTGCCGTCACTGACACGCACACTCCTGCCGTCACTGACATACACACTCCTGCCGTCGTATCCGTTGATGATGATGGTGCTGTCTCCAGCGACAATGACGAAGAGGACGAAGACAGCAGGGAGGCTCAAGGACAGAGCAGGGCCACTCCAGATCATCATCTCGGGAACAAGAGCACTCTTGATGACAGCGTGAGCTAATTATGCCTGTATAGTCTTTTTATGGGGGGACGGAGGGTGGGGGTGGGATGGGGTGGGTGGGGAGACGGATGGGCGAGGATGGGGCGGAAATTGGAGAGCCAAAAGAGGTCATCAAATTTGTCATATGACACAAAACGGAGATTAAAAAAAATAAATAAAAGGATGAACATTCTCATCTTTTCTCCTTTTTTTTTTTCATGTGTGTCTTCCGCTTCCAGAGAGAGAGAGAGAGAGAGAGAGAGAGAGAGAGAGAGAGAGAGAGAGAGAGAGAGAGAGAGAGAGAGAGAGATTCGGATAGATTATTCATTAACTGGCCTTCGCCCCTAACAAAGGAGTGTGGACATACTACACGAAACTAACGAAGCAAAAACGATAACACAGAAAGACCTGAGTTACTGGCCGTAATGAAATTAATATTAACACCTCATTATGATCACGAAACAGCTATTGCTATTTCTCAATGCTTGAATAGTTTGCATAAAAACCAGTGACCAGTTTTGAACGTCCTCAGCAGAGGAAGACGACATCAACAACACACATGAAGACGAGTGTTCTCTACTACATTTAGGTTGTTAATAAGTTTAGCTCGGATATTTTTTGAAAGCAGGGCAACGAAGAACAAAATATTGATCATTCTCCTGTTGTGCTTTACCTGATATTGATCATTCTCTGTTGTGCTTTACACGAGGACGTAGCAAACCATAAGCATGAACAGACTGTATATATTTGTGATGGACAGCCATTATGTTATGATGAACAGCCATTATGTTATGATGGACAGCCATTATGTTATGATGGACAGCCATTATGTTATGATGGACAGCTATTATGTTATGATGGGCACTTATTTCCGTGACACCAAGTCTAAATTTGGTTGTCGCATCCATAGCCATGTCCATAGGTAATGTTTCAAATCATGCAGATTACAATAACTCTACTAAAACTCAATTTGTTCGTTATTCTGGATGTGGTCTGACCACTTTTTGCTATCAGCAGTCAAGCAAACGTTGACGAAGAAGACATACATGCGTGTGCATTTCCAGCACATTGTCTAAGCCATGCCAAACCAAACCCATATTCAAACAAAACCGCACTTTAATTCTCCAGTTGTTCTTTCATTTAGCATCTAGGTCACATATAGAATATCATAGACTCTGCCAGGTATTCCATTGCCTTCCATTTATAGCAGTTTTAGCAT
>CM031610.1:16891572-16899072 GCA_018398815.1 Conus ventricosus
AACACAATACACTGCAACACGACATAGTTCATCACTATACAACACATACACTGCAACCGACAGAGTTCTCACTATTACAACACAATACACTGAAACACGACAGAGTTCATCACTATACAACACAATACACTGCAACACGACATAGTTCATCACTATACAACACAATACACTGCAACACGACTTAGTTCATCACTATACAACAAAATTTACACTGCAACACGACAAAGTTCATCACTATACAACACAATACACTGCAACACGACATAGTTCATCACTATGCAACACAATACACTGCAACACGACATTGTTCATCACTATGCAACACAATACACTGCAACACGACATAGTTATCACTATGCAAACAATACACTGCAACACGACTAGTTTTTCACTGAACACAATACACTGCAACACGACTTTTAGTTCATCACTATACAACACAATACACTGCAACACGACATAGTTCATCACTATACAAACCAATACACTGCAACACGACTTAGTTCATCACTATACAACACAATACACTGCAACACGACATAGTTCATCACTATACAACAAAATACACTGCAACACGACATAGTTCATCACTATACAACACAATACACTGAAACACGACTTTAGTTCATCACTATACAACACAATACACTGCAACACGACATAGTTCATCACTATACAACACAATACACTGCAACACGACATAGTTCATCACTATACAACACAATACACTGAAACACGACTTTAGTTCATCACTATACAACAATACACTGCAACACGACATAGTTCATCACTATACAACACCATACACTGCAACACGACATAGTTCATCACTATGCAACACAATACACTGAAACACGACATAGTTCATCACTATGCAATACAATACACTGCAACACGACTTTAGTTCATCACTATGCAACCAATACACTGCAACACGACATAGTTCATCACTATGCAACACAATACACTCCCAAACCGACATAGTTCATCACTATGCAACACAATACACTGCAACACGACATAGTTCATCACTATGCAACACAATACACTGCAACACGACATAGTTCATCACTATACAACACAATAGACTACAACACGACATAGTTCATCACTATACAACACAATACACTGCAACACGACATAGTTCATCACTATACAACACAATACACCACAACACGACACAACGGCCCAGCACAACACAACACGACATAACACACCGCAACACAACTCAGCACAACACAGCACAACACAAACACAACGCAACACAACGCAAGACAACTCAACTCAACGGCATGCAACACATCGCAACACAACACAGACTAACGCAACGCAAGACAACGCAACGGAACGCAACACAGCAACGCTACGCAATAAAATGCAACGCTACCAACACAATACAAGACAACACAGCACAGCACAGCACAGCACAGCACAACACAGCACAGCACAGCACAGCACAGCACAGCACAACACAGCACAGCACAGCACAGCACAACACAGCACAACATAGCACAGCACAGCACAGCACAGCACAGCACAGCACAAACACAACACAGCACAGCACAGCACAGCACAGCACAGCACAGCACAGCACAGCACAGCACAGCACAGCACAGCACAACACAACACAACACAACGTAACGCAACACAACACAACACAGAACGCAACACAACACAACACAACACAACACAACACAACACAACACAACACAACACAACACAACACAACACCAACACAAACAACACAACACAACACAACACAAACAGTACAACGTAACGCAACGCAACATGACACAACACAACAATGCAAAACACGGATATAATCACAATACATTATAACTCGGCACAAAAGTGCAGAGAGGGGAGAGAGAGAGAGGAGAGGAGAGAGAGAGAGAGAGAGAAGAGGAGAGAGAGTGGAGAGAGAGAGAGAGAGGAGAGATAGAGAGAGAGAGAGCACACATTCACATGCACGCACTCACGCACGCACGCACGCGCGCGCGCGCGCACACACACACACACACACACCACACACACACACAACAACATACACGCACACACACCACACACACACACACACACACACACACACACAACACACACACACCCCACACACTCACAACACACACACACATGCACACGACACACACATGCACACACACCACACACAACACACACACACACACACACACACACACACACACACACACACACAGAGCACAAATTACCACAGACCAGCACAAGCACGGCTCACCACTACACAACACAACGCGGAACAACAACAGAGCAAGGCACAACACGGTGCAGCACATCATAACATAGGGAACAACACAGAATAACAATTGTACTAAGTAAACAACTCGGGGGGGGGGGGGGGGGGGGGGGGGTAATAAGACACTCCTTCGTCTGCAGAAGAAGACTCTCATGTTCTTATCAAGGTGCCCAGAAGTAGTGTGATATTATTATTCATGCGAACAGAACTAGTGTCATATTCTTATTCATGCGAACAGAACTAGTGTCATATTCTTATTCATGCGAACAGAACTAGTGTCTATTCTTATTCATGCGAACAGAACTAGTGTCATATTCTTATTCATGCGAACAGAACTAGTGTCATATTCTTATTAATGGGAACAGAACTAGTGTCATATTCTTATTCATGCGAACAGAACTAGTGTCATATTCTTATTAATGGGAACAGAACTAGTGTGATATTCTTATTAATGGGAACAGAACTAGTGTGATATTCTTATTAATGCGAACAGAACTAGTGTGATATTGTTAGTATTGCGAACAGAACTAGGGCAATATCTTATTCACGCAAAACAGAACTAGGGCAATATTCTTATTCACGCGAACAGAACTAGGGCAATATTCTTATTCACGCGAACAGAACTAGGGCAATATTCTTATTCACGCGAACAGAACTAGGCAATATTCTTATTCACGCGAACAGAACTAGGGCAATATTCTTATTCACGCGAACAGAAACTAGGGCAATTTCTTATTCACGCGAACAGAACTAGGGCATTATTCTTATTCACGCGAACAGAACTGGGGTAATATTCTTATTCACGCGAACAGATTTAGGGTTAATATTCTTATTCACGCGAACAGAACTAGGGTGATATTCTTATTAATGCGCACAGAACCAGAGTAATATCCTCATTAATGCGTACAAAAGTAGGGTTACATTCTTATGAACGCGCACAGAAGTAGAGCGTATTTTCATCAATGCGCACAGAACTGGAGTGATATTCTTTATAAAGCACACATGACTAGAGTGACTTCTTATCTTCTCTTCGTCGTCGTTCGCTCAGACAGGAACCCCCGATGCACTGACGAAGGCTGTCGTCCGGCGGAGGCCCTCTACTCCAGAGATCCTTTAGAGTTCTCCCTCATCGGCTGGTCAGCAGGCCAGGTCTCTGCTCTCAGGTTATGGTGGGGTTGGACAGTCCTGTAGGAAGTGTTCCACTGTCATTGGGGCTGTACCGCAGGGGCACACTGCAGACTCTTGAATATTACCCTAGTTCTGTTCGCATTAATAAGAATGTTGTGCACACAACACAACATTCTTTTAATACGCAACAGAGCCAAAATGATATTCTTATCAATGCATTCAAAACTAGATCATATTCTTAAGAATGCGCACAGAAGTCTGTTCTAGCTATCAATAAGAACATGCTTAAGTGACACCCAATGGATGACCTCTGGGGCGGAAATGAAAAGTGCATGTTAAAGGGAAGTAATCTGAGGGGAAATTTTGGGATTTCGATTTTGCAGCTTTGTAATGAGTTTGAACAGGAACGTTAACGCTTAAACTGGTGGAAGAACTGAACGACCTGAAGGCATGTGCATAATGTATCTAAAACATGAATGGCATTAGTAAGATTTCCTTTCAGCTAGGTATGTATATAAAATGTATCGTGAAATGAAAGGTATGAAATAATAAAGTTTCCTTCAAGATAGGCATGTCAAGAATTCCAGGCCACTAACACGTAATACTCACTAATTGAATCTCACTGATAGGATTGTGTGTAGTTATGCTTTAAAAAAACCACACACAACTCTTTGCAGCTTTCGGATGTGACTATGTATGGTCAAATGACTAAAGAAAGGAGTAAAGCTAATAAATGTGTTTTAAGCAGTACTGTTCAAAAATAGATAAATGGATAGTTACAGCCAAGGGTCTTCTTTGCCACTCTTATCATCGCATTGTTATATCACCATTAAACAAAACAGTTACTAGCAGCATTGTCATCAGCACTATGATGGTTATCGTCTGGTCACCTCCATCACATAGGATAATAATCATCACAGCGCTCACCCCAACCTGCCTCACTGACCACCACCATCATTCTCTTCCAACATGGCCATCGTCCACAATATCATCCCTCCCTCATCTGACTCCAAACCAGGTGGTCGATGTCGTGTAGCAGCCTGCAGCATTCGGCAGCCACACAACTCCTCCTATTTGCTGAATCGTTCAGAAAAATGAGTCTTTTCCCCCTCCCACCTCACCCGGCTCCACCCCCCCCACACCCCCCACACCCCACCCCACCCCCCACCCTCCTGCTTTTTGCCAGATCTCAGATCAATAGCAGAAAGCAGAAACAAGCATGGATATGTGGACGATTCCTTTCGCTTGGGATTTGCCGTGTTGAGGATGCAAGCTTGTCAGATCGATAGTGTTGAGCATGGCGAGCCGCACGGACGGTGTCGTTGTGAGCGCTCAGTCGAGATTTCAAGCACTTCCCCATTCCTCTTTCCTCTCTCACAGCTTAAACGTGGAACCTCATGCTTCGTTCGAATCGTGGGGAGAATGGAGAAGATTTTCTCCGTGCACCGCACAGAGTGTCGAAACTCGTACTTTTCTCATTTCGGGGAATTTATCGCCTGCTTTCTGTCCTGTTTCCTCTTCCTTCCCCCTCCTGTGCTCTTCAGAATGCAGAGACATGAAGTTCAATATTCCGTTTCGCCAGAACATCCTGGCAAGTGAAGCGGAATGGAAAGTTATAGTGCAGAGCTAGAAGAAAACAGGCGGACAGACAAACGGAAGACAGGCAAAACAGAGGGAAAGACAGGCAGATAGACAGACAGACGATATAAGAAGGACGTTAGCAGACACTGAGGGCAGACAGACAGATAGACAGATAGACACTAAGACACAGACAGACACTAAGACACACAGCCAGCCAGATACAATACAGATATTTCAGATCAATGGATACACGAACTGTGTCCGTCACATATGTCTAAGACAAGAAATAGGATCTAAGATCCCATCATCATCATCATCATCATCTCATCATCATCATCGTCGTCGTCGTCGTCGTCGTCGTCTCCCCCTGTCTGTCTGGGGTGTCTGTGGGTCTGTTTTGTCTGTCTGTCTGTCTGTCTGTCTGTCTGTTCTCTCTCTCTCCTCTCTCTCTCTCTCCTCTCTCTTCTCTCTCTATTCTCTCTCTCTCTCTCTTCTCTGTGGCAGGCAGATGAAAAACCCTAACCTTCAAACCGAAAGCAAACCTAATCTTTTCATGCTCAGTGATAAAATAATTTATTCCCAAAAAACCCAATCATTTCATGCTCAGGGGATAACTAATCATTCCAAAAACCCATTCATTTCATGCTCAGTGATAACTAAACATTCCAAAAACCTAATCATTTCATTGCTCAGTGATAAACTAATCATTCCAAAACTATTCATTTCATGCTCATGATTTAAATGATCATTCCAAAAACCCAATCATTTCATGTCAGCGATAACTAATCATTCCAAAAACCTAATCATTTCATGCTCAGCGATAACTAATCATTCCAAAAAAACCTAATCATTCATGCTCAGCGATGATGAATTATTCAGCTCTTTGCGGCCCCCATCAGTTCGGTTCGCTCCGCACCCAATTCAAATCAATTCAGTCAGTTCACCCTCACGTCATTGGCCAAGCTGACCCTGTGTCGAAATGGTGCTGAAGAATCAAATGTCACCATCATCGGGAAAGCTCAGGTTAAATGGGGAAAGGGACCGTATGCGTATGATCTTGTTAATGAACTCTTAGAAATCCCCCCCAAAAAAACCTCTTGATTCACATCGTGCAAAAAAAAAAACAACCAAAAAAAAAACAAACTCAAACGTCGCCCAGGGTTTTCTTGCCCAGGTTCACAAAAAAAAGGTTATGAACATAGTTTGATGTTACCAAATTACTGCAGAGGCAAGGTTCATTGTGCACATTTCTGTCGCTCAGGGAGACAGTGTTGAGCTGAAGCATGTTGTCCATTACGGGCTTGTCTGCCACTACCCCACCATTGTCAAGAGTTCTAGAGTTCAACGGGTTTTTTTTTTTTCATTTGATTCTATCAACAGGCTTTGTGGGCGTAAGGGGAAATAACTGTCAACCCATCATGGTCAGTCTTGAGACAGGCAGCCAGCCTTGCAGTTGCTGATAAAAACTGATACTTACGTCATAGTTAATCACAGACATATATCGCAAAGACATACAAACAGCTTACCGTTTATTATCACTTCCACCAAAAAGACATCGTTAACAACACAACAACAAAAAAGCTTACCGTTCGTTACAATTCAATCTACCTGAAACATAAACACAGATGAACAGAACAAGCGGAGGATTGTGGAGATTCTTATACAAACTTTAACACAGTAAGTCCATAGCCATGAATGGCCGCCATGTCTGTATTCCTGTTACAAATGACTACGTTGATTTTTTTTTTTATGTACTCGTTCGAAAAGCAATCCGAAGCTAATGTTCTTCAATTCGTAAGCTCAGAAGCACTCAGAAGCATTCCGTGTGAGAAATCCAACGAGAGAGAGAGAGAGAGAGAGAGAGAGAGAGAGAGAGAGAGAGAGAGGAGAGAGAGAGAGAGACAAAATCTCTGTTAACGAGGGTAATAAATCTGGATGACTTTTTATATATATGCTTCTATCGCCCACGCTGGAGAGGAGAGAGAGGGAGAGAGAGAGAGAGAGAGAGAGAGAGAGAGAGGAGAGAGAGAGAGAGAAGAGAGAGAGGAGAGAGAGAGATTGGGGAGGGGAAGGGGAGGGGAGGGGAAGGGAAAAACGGCTTGGGGGAAGGACGGGGAGTCGCGGGGCGTGCTGAGGGTAGGGGGGGGGGGGGGAGAGAGGAAGAGATTGGATGACACCAATATGAAACGGGTCAGCACATACTTAGGTGACCAAGGAACTAGCGTGTCGCACGCCACCAGGAGCTTGGGAAAAGCTGCACAGACACGAGAGACACCGTGCGTGCAGCAACTTGATTACGTCCCCCTCCCCGAACCTTTGTCACTAAGAAAGACGATTAGGATTTTGTAACGTTATTGCGTTTTTTTTTTTTTTTTTCAAATAAAACAGAGAGAAAAATGCTGGTGATTGTCAGGTCCCTACACGTAGCCCCATTGACAAGGGATCACTTTCAATGTGACAGAATGATAAGCTGTTAGTGGTGTACACTGTTAGCATGATGCTCTATGCGATGCAGTATCAGT
>CM031610.1:16904072-16906572 GCA_018398815.1 Conus ventricosus
GGATGGAGTTTCGTTTACAGACGAAGAGAGAAACGACGACATTGACATTTTCATGCAGAAATTTGAAGATTTTTTGTTGTTGGGGAAACAAACGGTATACGAAGCGTACCTGTTCAACAAATGAAATGAAGACAGTGCTGAGAGCATCGATGTCTACATTGCTAAACTGAGAAAACTTGCCAAGACATGCAACTTTGGTGATTTGGAAAATAGACTGATAAGAGATCGTGTAGTTGTGGGTGTGAATGATGATGTCGCTAGACAAAAGTTACCAGAGGTAACAGGGCTTAGACTTGAGAAATGCATTGAAAATTGCAGAGCTCATGAAAGTTCCATAACACAAGTTCAAAGCATGAAAAACCTCAGACGACAAAATACACAAAATCAAATCTCACAGTCACAAAGCCAGTCACAAAAAAGCAAATAAAAAAACGTGTCATGAAAAAGGCACTGATAGAGTTGAGAAAGAAATAAAGTGTACAAGATGTGGATACACACATGTCAAAGCAAAATGCCCTGCATATGGTAAACAGTGCACAAATTGTTCAAAATACAATCATTTCAAGAAGTGCTGTAGGACTAAAAAGAAAAGTGTCCACAGCATGCCTGACAGATCAAACAGTGACACAGAAACTGATTATCACAGTGATTCAGAGAGTGAATATAGTCCAGGTACTGTAAATGTACCCAAAGTAAAAACTGAAGGAAAAGAATTGTTTGTAACTGCAGAGGTTCAGAATCAAAGTATCAAATTCAAAATTGATACAGGTGCACAAGCAAACATTTTGCCAGTGAAAACATACAACAGACTTGAACCAAAACCTACACTAAAAAAGACAAAAACAAAACTGGCCAGTTACACAGAGGACAAAATCAAAACTGTTGGTACAGGTAAACTATGTATGATGGACAGAGTTGAAATTCTTTGCAGCTGAGACAAAACAGTCAGCACTCGTTGGTCTCGAATCAATAGAAGAGTTGAAAATCAATAAAATTTTGAATGCATATGCTGAAAAAATTCAGACAGATTTTCCTGAAATTTTCCAGGAACTAGGATGTCTCAGCAAACCACATCACATTGAACTGGATCCAACAGTCACACCTGTGGTACAGGCACCAAGAGAAGTTCCATTTGCTCTAAAAGGCAGAATAAAAGAAGAACTAGAAAGAATGGAAAGATTAGGTGTCATTGAAAAACAAGAAGGTCCAACAACCTGGGTCAGTAGCATGGTGGCTGTTGACAAACAAGACAAATCACTGAGGATTTGCATGGATCCTAAAGATCTAAACAAGGCCATAAAAAGATAACATTTTGCCATGCCAGCTGTTGAAGAAATCACATCTCAGCTTGATGGAGCTGAATGTTTTCAGAGTTAGATGCACAAAGTGGATTCTGGCAAATACATTTGGATGAGGAAAGCTCAAAAACTATGCTGCATGCAGACACCATTCGGCAGATACATTTTTAAAAGACTACCAATGGGTCTAGCAAGTGCTAGTGAGGTGTTCCACAAAACCATCAAAAGTTATTTAATGACATTCCAAAGTTAAAAACTGGGTTGATGACATTTTGATACATGGACGCACACACGAAGAACATGATCATGTACTGAAAGCAGCATTGAACAGAGCAAAAGAAAGTAATCTGGCGCTGAAGGAAAAGAAATGTGAATTTTCTCAAAAAGAAATCAAGTACATCGGTTACATCATCACAAGGATGGCATCAGACCGATCCAGAAAAGATTGAAGTGTTACAAACATGCCTTCACCCAAGTGCAAACAGGATCTTCAAAGATACTTGGGGATGATCAGGAACCTTTGAAAAATTTTTCCCACAGATGGTTTGAATGCACATGCCACTGCGCACACTTCTGCAAAAGAAGACAGAATGGCTTTGGGAATCATGCTGAGGAAGAAGCTTTTCAGAAAAAAAAAATGTTGACAAAAGCACCAATTCGTACTCATTACAATCCAAACAACCTGTAAAAATCACGGCAGACTCATCATCATGTGGTCTTGGTTGCGCTGCGCACTTTTGCAAAATGAAAAACCTGTAGCATCTGCTTCAAGAGCACTCACAGAAACAGACAAAAGTATGCACAGATTGAAAAGAGACACTAGCAATTGTATTTGCATGTGCAAACATTCACCAGTACATTTATGGCAAAGAATGCAAAGTAGAAAGATCACAAGCCAATTGAAAGTATTGGAGAAAACCACTGAACAAGTGTCCACCCAGAATACAAAGATCATGTTGAGACGGCAGAGAGATGATCTGGAAACCACATACAGACCTGGAAAAGAAAATATATGTTGCAGACACGTTGTCAAGGCAACACCAACAGAGTCACAACCAGAAACAAACAAACTGAAAAAGAAGAAATTCTCAGAATTCATGAGAACATGCTTATTAAGAACAAACTCATACAAGTAAAAGATTACAAACTAGAAGAAATGAGACAAGAAACAACAAAGACAGCGAACTACCTCTGCTCAAAGA
>CM031610.1:16911572-16914072 GCA_018398815.1 Conus ventricosus
CCAAAAATACAAGGGGTTTTTCCATTTGACCCAAAAAGCGCAGACACAATCAGCCTTCTCCTGAGATCCGACAGCAAAACCAATGGCCTAGAGGCAGGCAAAATTAAATGTGCCCGAAGGGATTGTTTTGGCCCCATGGCAAAAAGGGGTTTTCAATTTAAAAAATAATTTTATTTTTTATTAAAATTTTTTTTTTTTAATTTTTGCAAAGTTTTTTTAAAAAGAGGAAAAAAAATTTTTAAACCTGATTGTTTTTTCCCCCCTTTTTGTCAGCTTTAAAAATTTTTAATTAATTTAAATAAGACACGGAGCTGGTTTCCAGTAAAGTGATAAAATTAGCAAAACAACGGGATCTTACAGGAAAACTGAGACAAGTACACTTAGAAGAAACGAAGAGATCTATAAAACTAAAAGACAAAATCACCACAAACACTGAAAAAAAAAAAAAATTTCAAACAAAAATGAAAAAAGCAAAAGCCAACAAAAAACAGAAAATCCGGACATATTACACTTGGAAGAAAGGGCATTGAAAATTTTTTGGTAGAATATCAGATGCACAAACACCAAAAGAAGTAAAAAGGAAAAAGTGCTGTTCCCAAACAAACCACAAAAAAAATGAAAGGAAAAACCCCCCAAAAGAAAGTTTGACACACCTACAAAAATTTGGTAGAAATGTGAAAATGCTGAGAGAATGAAAAAAAATATTTTTTAATGTTCTTTTTTTTTTCTTGTAAAGAAAAGGGACATTTTTTTTTAAAGGTTGAACTTGTTTTTGTGAAAAGGGAAAAAGACAAGTAGTTCAGTGGAAAAAAATTCGGTAACATGAAAAAGAAATTAATAAAAATAAAAAAGAATTTTTGTTCTGGGAAATAAAAACACTGAATATGGATAAATGCAAGATTGTTTGTAGATCGTTTTTTAGTAAAATGGTTTGTTAATTGTTCAAGAATGTTTAGTTTTTTAATGGATGGTTCGCCCTAAAGGGTTAATCAGACTTCTTTTCAATGTAAAAAGACGCATGTTTTTAGATTAGTTTTTTTTTTAAATGTAGTTTTGCTGAAGAGGGGATTTTTACATTTTTAGAAAATTTTTCCCTTTGAATTATTATAAAAATGGAGGGGGGGGGGGCTGAAAAAAAGAGGAATTAAAGAAAAAAACATCGGACACGGGAAAACAGCAGAAGACAAAAATAAAAAACAAGAAGGGGAGGGAGAGAGAGGATGAAGAGAGAAAAGAAAGAAAAAGGAGGAGAGAGGGGAGAGAAAGAGGAGAGCCAAAAAGGGGTGGCAGAGACGGAAAAGGGGACAGGGGGAGGTGGAGAAGAAGAGGGACGACCGCGGGCAGGGGGGGATGGATACGAGGTAGGCAAAAGCGCTGAGGACACAAAAAGAATGGAGACAGAGAGCGAGCAGGGCGGGGGTTTGGACGAACAGAGGACGAATGGAGAGGGGTGTGGGGGGGGGGGGGGGGGGGGGGGGGGCAAAAGGCTTTAAGAGAAGAGGGCGGTTGGTGGGGGAAAGGGGGGGAAGGGGGGGGGGGAAAAAAACGTGGGGACGGGGGAAGGGGGAGCGTGGGCATAGCTGTTGACCTTCAGGTTAATAAGCTGTCCATTAAGCACTGGCGCATGAGAAAGGAGCACAGGAAAAAAGAGAGAGGAAGGCAGAGAAGAGAGAGAAAGGCAGACAGAAAAGAAAGACAAGAGAAAAACGAAAAAACCGAACAGAGAGACTGGGGCAAGGAGGAGAAGGGGGGGGGGGGGGGGGCGAGAGAGAGAGGAGGAGAGGAAAAAGAAGAAGGAAAAAAGAAGGGGCAGACAGACAGACAGAAGAGACAAGGACAGACTGATGATTTTAAGCAGGGGTCGAAAGAGGAGAGAGAGAGGGGGAGGGAGAGGGGGAGAGAGAGAAGGAGAAAGAGGAGAGAGAAAAAAAAAAAAAAAAACAACAAAAACAACAACAAAAAACAGACAGAGTACTGATGATTTACAGCAGGCGATCGAAGAGAAAGGAGAGAGGAGAGAGAGAGGGAGGGAGAGAGAGAGAGAGGGAGAAGAGAGAGAGGAGAGAGAGGAGAGAGAGGAACAATCCAGCATTCGTAGGCAAGGAAGGTTTTTTGGCGGAAAAAGGTTTCTGGAACTGGCATTGGCGAACTGAAAAAGTATGAGAACCGACCCCGTATTGATGAAACAGTATGCGACCCGGGGGTTTCCCGGGGGAAGGAAAAAAAGAGGAGGAGAGGGGGGGAAAAAACCGAGGGGGGCAGCTGCCAAAAAAACAACAACAACAACAAAACAACAACAATACCCCCCTCTGCCTGGGGCCAGGTAACTCGGTGGAAAGACTGGAAGGGAGGGGGTGGAGGGAAAGACTGTCGCGTGGGGGGGGGGGGGGGGGGGGGGGGGGGGGGGGGGGGGGGGGCGGGGGGGGGGGGGGGTCGAGGGGGGGGGGAGATCCCCCCCCCCCCCCCCCCCGGGGGACGTGGGGGCGAATGGAGGGTGAAG
>CM031610.1:16919072-16924072 GCA_018398815.1 Conus ventricosus
GATGCTCTCCTCAGGTTGTACAATCAGGGCACGCCACCAGTAATTATAAATGTGTTTTGTGTGGGTGGGTGAGCTCTGCGCGTGGGGCACGTGGCCTGTAGTTTTTTCTTTTTTGGGGCGCGTTCAGGGGAGACGTGCCAAGGGAGTGGTGCTTTTGAAAAAGATTTCCATTTATGCCTGCAATTATTTACCATTTCTACTTTAGAGTTCAGGGATGCTAGATGGGGTTTACATAATATCAGCCACTTTTCTGTTGTTACATAAGTTGCATTTTTTTAGAAATTTTTGTTGTATGGTGTTCCCTTTTTAAAATTTTCCATGATATGTTGTAATCTATTTTTTTATCTTTAAGCTTCCAAATATGTTTACTTAATTCTGTTTGGTTTTTATATTTTTCATTTTTGAAGGACTGTTTATGGTTTGCATATCTGGTTTTAAAAATGGTTTGCTGTAATCCCTATGTATGTTTCTTTAATCACTGTCTGTTGTTACCGTAGCTTGGTACACCCCAAAGTTGTTGTAGAGGCATTTGTTATTCAGAGGGCAAATGGTCTTTTTTTGTGCAATTACAAGATTTCCTTTCGTCACCCCTCTTTGGTTGTATTATTTTTGGTTTTTTTTGGAAGAATCAATTATATTTTTAAAGTTGGGCATACATGAGTACGATAGCTTGACGGTGTTTTTATTGAATATTTTAGATAGTACATGTTCTTTTGGGAATGATGTTTTAAGGTTCTGAGGAATTCTTTTCCCACGTTAGTTTTTTTCCTCCATCAAATGGAGGGTTTTACCAATAATTTTTCTTTTCCTGTTTTTCTTATTGCTGTTCGTGTTATTATCTGGTTATATTGTAATTGTAGTTGAACTTTTTTTTCAGCCTCTTGGTATTCGGCTGCTGCATGTTAAATTCTTTCTCATTGCATGATAGTTTAGATTAAACTTTTTTTATACCTTAGGTATGGTTTTCAAAATGGAGGGGGGTGGTTACTTTTGATGTCCCACGTAGACAGGTATGTCATTAGGTTTTTTGTATGGCTTGTATGTATGGTCCTTAAGGTTTAAAGTTATGTCTAAAATTTACTATTTTTTGTTGGCTTTTACTGTGATTTTTAGGTTTTGGCTTGAAAAGTTTTACAAAGTTCTTTTTCTTATTTTTATGATTTTGGTTTATTGTTTAACATGGCAAGGCATCATTCTCTGTATAACCAACTGTTACCAAGTATTTTTCTGTATATGAGACAACATCCCAAATAATTCACAAGTTTCCGCTCCATTCATAGGTCCATCGTGACTCGAATGTGGAGTTTCTGCTGTTTTTTTTTTCCAAGTTTCATTGTTGCTAAAGGGAAGGGTTTTTCTTAGTGTGGAAAATGTTTCATCTCAGAATCTGTTATTTTGTATATTTGTTGGCAAACCTTAGAGCTTTAGCAAGTATATTCCTCATCGATAGGGATGAAATCCACTATGTCAAAGTAATGAACAATGTATTTTTTCTGTTTGTTCAATTCTTTAAAACCATTGGATAACTTCAAACTATTTTTTCCAGAGAAATTGGGATTCGGTGTTTGTTTTTATGTCCCCTGTTGCTTTTTCCAGGATCTTTTTTGCTAATTTTCCCAATTCGGATTTTGATGGGTTTATTATCTACATGTAGGGTGGTTTTGGGAAATTAGGTTGTGGTCTTTAAGGGTTATAAAAGCTTCTTTTATTGCTGTTGCTTCATTTCCCATCACCCAAATCCATCCGGTGCACAAGTTTTTTTTCTTTTTGCGGATGTTTTCATAAATATCTTATCAGCTTTTTTATGTTTTTCTGAATATTTTGTTTGAGGATTGAGAGTACTTTATTAGGTTCCATTTTATAGAAATGCTTGTCTTGTCAGCCTTATGAATACGTTTTGTCATTTTGGATTTGGTTTTATGTTATTATTAAAATCTTGTCTGGAAATTATTATGTGGTTTTCTAAATTCAATATTAGCTATTAGTTTTTTCATGCTTTCCTTCAAAAGGTTTCATTTCCTCTATTACAGGTGGAGATCTCCATGACTTAAACCATAAGTTTTTTTTATCTTCCTTTTAGCATCTGGATTCAATATATATACAGAGAGAGAGAGAGGGATGAAAAACAGAAAGAAACAGCTGATACAATCTTGGTTCCATTTCCAATGCTGGTTCTGCTGCTGAGGACAGTACTTCTTTTTGTCCCTCTGGCGCTTTTAGATGAGCCTTTTTTTTCTATTTCAAAGAAGCTTTTACAAATCATGTTCCAAATTTAGCTCACTACCATTGGAAATCTATTTCATTGTTCTACGCACACAAGATAACTGCTGTCGTTAAGGGGAGGGGAGTCGAAAATGAAAATAATATAGTCGAATAATCTTCAGCCGTTGTTTTATTTGCATGTCAAAAAGAGACGTCTGTCATTGGTAGCTGACGGAGCGGTCATTTTCACTTGTAGAGATCAGGAATGTTGATAAACCGAAAACTGCAGAGAAGTGTGTGTGTGGAGGGGTGGTGGGGGTGGGGGTGGGGGTGGGGGGTGGGGGGTGAGGGGGGGTACATGGAAAAGAGCTTAGTTTCATGGTAGTTGAAAATGAACCACCTCCCTCCCACCCCCACCCTTTCCCCTATTTTTGTGTGTGTGTGTGTGGTTTTTGTGTGTGTGTGTGTGGTGTGTGTGTGTGTGTGTATGGGGTGTGTGTGTGTGTGTGTGTGTGTGTGTGTGTGTGTGTGTGTGTGTGTGTGTGTGTGTGCGTGCGTGCGTGCGTGTGTGTGTGTGTGTGTGTGTGGTGTGTGCGCGCGCGTGCGCGCGCGCGCGCGCGCGTGTGTGTGTGTGTGTGTGTGTGTGTGTGTGTGTGTGTGTGTGTGTGTGTGTGTGTGTGTGTGCATGAGTGTGTATGTATATGTGGTGTGTGTGAGAAAGAGAGAGAGAGAGGAGTGAGAGAGAGAGAGTGTGTGTGTGTGTGTGTGTGTGTGTGTGTGTGTGTGTGTGTGTGTGTTTCAAATTATACTTCAGTGTACACACTTTCTTGACTTCCTGGGAGGTATCTTTACAGGACCTGTTCCAAACAGTATATTTCTGCATCTGCGTATTTGCAATGAATAAGAGCACGCGCTGTCTACGCGTTACAGTGAGAAAAAAAAAACAAGAAAAAAACAGCTTGAGTCTTGAATCTCTCTTGCTCCCCACGCCTACCACCACCACCCCCCACCCCCGCCCGCCCCCTCTCTCTCTCTCTCTCTCTCTCTCCTCTCTCTCTCTCTCTCTCTCTGTCAAAACTTGTTTCAATATTCATTTAGGGCATCTCAAATGAAAAGTACGTTCCACACTGCAAAAGAAAAATGTCATTCTCCTCATCTATACCTCCACCCCCATCCCCATCCCACCTCCACCCTTTCCCTTTTTTCCTCCACCCCCATCCCTATCCCACCTCGACCCTTTCCCTTCTCCTTCATCCCTTGACAAGACGCGTTGTGCAGAGCTTTAGGGGAAAGAGATGAAATGTTGCACAATGTTTGTTCGGCCCACGAGAGGAATTATCGGTATTGAATTAAGGACATTCCTCCCGTATAATTCATTGAGTAAAAGGATTCACAAATGGAAAACACACACACACGCGCGCGCGCGCACGCATGCACACCACACACACACACACACACACACACACACACACACACACACACACACACACACACACACACACACACAAAGAGAGAGAGAGAGAGAGGAGAGAGAGAGAGAGAGGAGAGAGAGAGAGGGAGAGAGAGAGGAGAGAGAGAGAGAAACAGACAGACAGACAGACGGACAGACACAGAGAGAGAGGGAAAAAGAGAGAGAGAGAGAAGACGCATCCGCGTAATGATCTATGTATGAAAGTATAATGTCTAGGCGCGCACCGCGCGTGCGTGCCTACGTGTGTGTGTGTGGTGTTTTGTGTTGGTGTGTGTGTGTGTGTGTGTGTGTGTGTGTGGGTGGGTGGGTGTGGGGTGCGTGCGTGCGTGCGTGGTGTGTGTGTGTGCGTGCGTGCGTGCGTGGTGGTGGTGCGTGCTGCTGCTGCTGCTGCCCGTCTGTGTCTGTTGTCGTCTGTCTGTGTCTATTTATGTAATCAATGGGCTTCGCAAGAATGCTTTGTTGCGGCTGTCAGTCTCTGGTTGGTGGGCCCGGGGCTATCGGCTGTCTTGCTGTTTCTTTGAATCGATTGTGCCTTTTGTACTTGCCAAAGTAGCCCACACAGCATTTTTCTGAACAGTCTGAAGGTAAAAAAAAAAAAGAGAAAGAAACAAACAGTGCGAGGGATAAACAGATAGACGACAAAGAAAGGAAAGTTATATGAAGAAGAAGGAAAAGAAAGAATACCAAAGAAAAGGGAAAGAAAGAATACCTAAGAGAAGGAAAGAAAGATACCAAAGAAAGGGAAAGAAAGCACAAGACAGCAAGAAGCAAACACACAAGAACAACGTTCAAGAAAGAAGGAAAGAAACGCAAAAAAAAAAGAAAAACACAAAGACGCAAACATCAAAGACAGCGAAATGGAAGAAAGATGCAAACATTAAAATAGACATGAAAGAAAGAAGGAAAAGAAACCAAAGATGCAAAGAACAAAGATTCAAAGAACCAAAGAAGCAAAGAACAAAGATACAAAGAAACCAAAGATACAAACATACAGGAAGAAAGAAATAAAGAAAGAAAGAAAAAAACGTACAAGAAAAATGAAAAAAAGAGAAAGAAGTGAATATACAAAACATGAAAAAGAGAGAAAGACAGACAGACAGACAGACAAAACAGAAGAAAGACAGACAGACAGACAGACAGACAGACAGACAGACAGACAGACAGACAGACAGACAGACAACAGACAGACACAGACAGAGAGAGAGAGAGAGAGAGAGAGAGAGAGAGAGAGAGGAGAGAGAGAGAGAGAGAGAAAGAAGAGAGAGAGAGAGAGAGAGAGAGAAAGAAAGGAGCAAGCACACAAATATGCCAGAAAGACAAAAGAAGA
>CM031610.1:16929072-16939072 GCA_018398815.1 Conus ventricosus
CAAAGTCTTCCACCCTTTAACCTTTTTTTTTCTCGTGGAACTGTTTTACATCTGTATATGTATATACTTCAGTTATCTTAAAACGAAGACTGCTTCCCTCTCTCTCTTTTCTTCCAGAACATGTTTTTCGCTGTCTGTAGTAGACTTCCCTCCCTTCAAAGATTTCCTCCCTTTAAAAAGCTTTCTTCTCAATCCTTTTTCTTTCTTTTTTTTCTTTTTATTTATTTATTTATTTTTATTAGTATTATTTTTTTTTATTTTATTTTTATTTTTTTTGGGGGGGGGGGGGGTCAAAGCCCTGGAACATTTGTCTCTCTATCTATACCAGATTAACCTCCCCTCAAATACTGCCTTCAATGGCTTTTTTCCCTGGAACAATTTTTTTTCTTTCTGTCTATACTTGATTTATCTCCCTTCAAAGGCTTCCTCCCTGTAAAGGCTTTCTCCTGGACACTTTTTTCTCTTTATCTCTACTCCACATTGACCTCCTCTCAAGGAATCACTCACTCTCCCTGTGAGGGATTTTGTCTGGAATCTTTTTCTCTCTGTCTCTGCTAGATTTACCTTCCCTTGGATGTTCGCTTCCTTTAAAGGCTTTCCTCTGTATCCTTTTTTTTTGTCTCTGTATATACCAAATTCATTTCTATCAAAGTCTCCCATTTAAAGGCTTTTTACATGAATCTTTTTCCTTTCTGTCTACACCACATTTTCCTCCCATCCGTTTCCCTCTCTCCGAAGGCTTTGTTAAGGAATTTTTTTTTTCTGATGTCTGTACCAAATTTACCTCTCATCAAAGCCTTTTTGTCTTTTAAAGGCTTCGTTCTGGAAGCATTTACGCTTTGTATGTATCAGATTTACCCCCCTTCAAAGGCTTTCTCACCCGTCAAAGCATTAGCTCTGGAAACAAAATTGTCTCTGTGTGTCTATACCAGACTGTCCTCCCAGTAGAGACTCCGTTTAAAAGCAGATTTTTTTTGGTAACAATTTTTTTTTCTCTATCTCTACATTAATTTGGCTGTTTACACGAAATCACCCTTTATTTTAAAAAAGAAAGAAAAAAAAGGGGGAAAAAACCCATCCCACTGAAACACTCCCCATTACGTTTTCTGTCTATTGAGTGAGTCTCTCTCTCTCTCTCTCTCTCCTCTCTCTCTCTCTTCTCTCCTCCTCTCTCTTCTCTCTCCTCTTGAAAAAAAGCTTTTGTCTGGTACATTGCCTTCCCTCTGTCTGCAGTAGAATTTTTATTTCCTAGTGACGACTTTTTCACACCAACGACCTCATCTTTTACGGATTCTTTTCCAGGTGGTTTTGGGGGAGGTTCAACTGTGTATTTGGCATGTTGAAGCTGAAACGACACCGCCAGAGGCTAACAGGAAAAAAACCCAAAAAAACCCGCCTCTCGTCAGGAACAAATTCCGCCAGAAATGGAAGAGACGAAGAAAACTTGTAGGAAAAAGGGAAGGTAAGGATGGGGTGGGGATGGGGGTGGGAGTGGGGTGGGAGTGGGGGTGAGGGTGGGGGAAGAGCCTCCAGGGACTTTGAGAGACAGCTGCAACGAACCGTCAGTAGCTTCCAGCCTTAGAAGCAGCCAATGACGGTGGCGCTTGCTCCATATGCGCTGCCTGAGAGTTGTCCTTACCGATGACTATCCCCTGGTGGACTGAGGCATTCACAGCACCCGAACACTCCAAGTACGTCTACTGTGAGGCCAGATTAAACAGACCCTGAGCGGCGCGTGTGTGTCAGTGTGTGTGTGTGTGTGTTGTTTGTGTGTGTGTGTGTGTGTGTGTGTGTGTGTGTGTGTGTGTGTGTAGTGTGTCGTGTGTGTGGTGCGCGCGCGCGCGTGTGTGTGTGTGTGGTGTGTGTGGTGTGTGTGTGGGTAGGAGAGGGAGGGGAGAGGAGGAGGGGAGGAGAAGAGAGAGATGTGTTTATGTGTGTTCTGTAAGAAAGAGAGAGAAGAGAAGAGCAGAGAGAGAGAGAGAGAGAGAGTGTTGTGTGTGGTGTGTGCGTGTGTGTGTGTGTGTGGGTGTGTGTGTTGTGTGTGTGTGTGTGGTGTGTGTGTGTGGTGTGTGTGTGGGTTGATGCTGCCGACGGCGCGCAATCAGGAAGTGGGACTGCTTTGTAAGTCAAAGGCAGGCAGGGTGGGGGTTGAGAACGTGGGGACCAGGGGAGGTGGTGTGGGTGGGTGGTGAATGAGGATATGTCTTACCTTGTTTGTAAACCAGGGAAACTCAGAAGGACTGTTTGTTTTCAGCTACTTGTGTTCGTGGCATGGGATGGGGGTGCTTTAGAAACCTGGGAACAAAGGGAAACTGTTTGTTTGTGTGCGTGGTCTGGGTGGGGTGCTTTAGAAAACCTGGGAAACAAAGGGAACTGTTTGTTTTCGTGCATGTGGTCTGGGATGGGGGTGCTTTAGAAACTGGGAAACAAAGGGAACTGTTGGTTCGTGCAGTGGTCTGGGATGGTGGGGGTGCTTTAGGAAACCTGGGAACAAAGGAACTGTGTTTTGTTCGTGCAGTGGTCTGGGATGGGGGCTTTAGAAACCTGGGAAACCAAAGGGAACTGTTTGTTTTCGTGCTAGTGTCTGGGATGGGGGTGCTTTAGAAAACCTGGGAAACCAAAGGGAACTGTTTGTTGTTTTCGTGCAGTGTCTGGATGGGGGCTTTAGAAACCTGGGAAACCAAAGGAACTGTTGTTTGTTTCGTGCAGTGGTCTGGGATGGGGTGTGTTTAGAAACCTGGGAAACAAAGGGAACTGTTTGTTTTGTTTCGTGCAGTGGTCTGGGATGGGGGTGCTTTAGGAAACCTGGGAAACCAAAGGGAATGTTTGGTTTGTTTCGAGCAGTGGTCGATGGGGTGCTTAGAAACCTGGAAACCAAAGGGACTGTTTGTTGTTTCTGCAGTGGTCTGGGATGGGGGTGCTTTAGAAACCTGGAAACCAAAGGGAACTGTTTGTAGTGTTCGTGCAGGCTGGATGGGGTGGTGTCTTTGGAAACCTGGGAACAAAGGAATGTTTGTTGTTTGTGCAGTGGTCTGGGAGGTGGGTGCTTAGAAACTGGAAACCAAAGGGAACTGTTTGTTTGTTTCGTGCAGTGGTCTGGGATGGGGGTGCTTTAGAAACCAGGGAAGACAAAGGGAATGTTGGTTTGTGTTTCGTCAGTGGCGGGATGGGGGTTGTTTAGAAACCTGGACCAAAGGATGTTGTTTGTTTCGTGAGTGGTCTGGGAGGGGGTCTTTAGAAACCTGGGAAACAAAGGGAACGTTTGTTTGTTTGCGTGCAGTGATCTGGGAATGGGGAGTCTTTAGAAACCTGGGAAACCAAAGGGAACTGTGTTTGTTTGTACTTGTGGCAGGTGGTCTGGGATGGGGGTGCTTTAGAAACCTGTGGAACAAAAGGGAACAATGAACGTTTGTTTGTTTCGTGCAGTGGTCTGGGATGGGGGGCTTTAGAAACCTGGGGAAACCAAAGGGAAACTGTTTGTTTGTTTCGTGCAGTGGTCTGGGATTGGGGGTGCTTTAGAAACCTGGGAAACCAAAGGGAACTGTTTGTTTTGTTTCGTGCAGTGGTCTGGGATGGGGGTTTGTAGAACTTGGGAAGACCAAAGGGAACTGTTTGTTTGGACAGTGTTTGGGTATGGGGTGCTTTGAAACCTGGGAAACCAAAGGAACTGATTGTTTGTTTCGTGCAGTGGTCTGGATGGGGGTGCTTTGAGAAACCTGGGGAACCAAAGGGAACTGTTTGTTGTTTTCGTGGCAGTGTTGTTGGGTGGGGTGCTTTAGAAACCTGGTTAAAAAGGGAACTGATTGTTTGTTTGGTTTCGGAGGGGTCTAGAATGGGATGTGTTTTGTGGGAGGGTGGCTTTGAAACCTGGGAAACCCCAAAGGGAACTGTTTGACCTTTGTTATCGTGCAGTGGTCTGGGAGGGGTGTTTAGAAACCTGGAAACCAAAGGGAACTGTTTTTTGTATTCGGAGTGGTCTGGATGGGGTCTTAGAAACCTGGGAAACCAAAGGGAACGTTTGTTTGTTGTGTGCGTGAGTCCTGGGAAGGGGGTGCTTTAGAAACCTGGGAAACCAAAGGGAACTGTTTGTTTGTTTCGTGCAGTGGTCTGAGGGGATGTGCTGTTTGAAACCTGGGAAACCAAAGGGAACGTTTTGTTTTTCGTGCAGTGGTCTGGGATGGGTGTTTAAATCCTGGGAAACCAAAGGGAACTGTTTGTGTTTGTTTCGTGCAGGTCTGGGATGGGGGTGCTTTAGAAACCTGGGAAACCAAGGGACTGTTTGTTTGTTTCTGTGCAGGGCTGGGATGGGGGTGCTTTAGAAACCTGGGAACCAAAGGGAACTGGTTTTGTGTTTGTGAGTGGTCTGGATGGGGGTGCTTTAGAAACTGGGAAACCAAAGGGAACTGTTTGTTTGTTTGTGAGGGTCTGGGATGGGGGTGCTTTAGAAACCTGGAAACCAAAGGGAACTGTTTGTTTGTTTCGTGCAGTGGTCGGGATGGGTGGTGCTTTAGAAACCTGGGAAACCAAGGGAACTGTTTTTTGTTTCGTGAGGTGTCTGGGATGGGGGGTGCTTTAGAAACCTGGGAAACCAAAGTGAACTGTTTGTTTGTTTGCGTGCAGTTGAGACTGGGAAATGGGGGTGTTTTTAGAAACCTGGGAAACCAAAGGGGAACTGTTTTTTGTTTTTCGGTGCAGTGGTCTGGATGGGGGTGCTTTAGAAACCTGGGAAACCAAAGGAACTTTTTGTTTTTTCGTGAGATGGTCTGGGATGGTGGTGCTTTAGAAACCTGGAAACCAAAGGGGAACTGTTGTTTGTTTCGAAGTGGTCTGGGATGTGGGGTGCTTTAGAAACCTGGAAACCAAAGGGAACTGTTTTGTTTGTTTCGTGCAGTGGTCTGGGATGGGGTGCTTTAGAAACCTGGGAAACAAAGGAACTGTTTGTTTGTTTCGTGCAGTGGTCTGGGATGGGGGTGCTTTAGAAACCTGGGAAACCAAAGGGAACTGTTTGTTTGTTTCGTGCATGGTCTGGGATGGGGGTGCTTTAGAAACCTGGGAAACCAAAGGGAACTGTTTGTTTGTTTCGTGCAGTGGTCTGGGATGGGGGTGCTTTAGAAACCTGGGAAACCAAAGGGAACTGTTTGTTTTGTTTCGTGCAGTGGTCTGGGATGGGGGTGCTTAAAACCATGGAAACCAAAGGGAACTGTTTGTTTTTCGTGATGGTCTGGGATGGGTGGTTTTAGAAACCTAGGAAACCAAAGGGAACTGTTTGTTTGTTTCGTGCAGTGGTCTGGGATGGGGGGTGGTTTAGAAACCGGGAAACAAAGGGAACTGTTTGTTTGTTTCGTGCAGTGGTCTGGGATGGGGGTGCTTTAGAAACCTGGGAACACAAAGGAACGTTTTGTTTGTTTCGTGCAGTGGTTGGGATGGGGGTGCTTTAGAAACCTGGAAACCGGAAAGGGAACTGTTGTTTGTTTCGTGCAGTGGTCTGGGATGGGGGTGCTTTAAAACCTGGGAAACCAAAGGGAACTGTTTGTTTGTTTCGTGTGAGTGGTAGAATGGGGGAAACTTTAGGAAACCTGTTGTTCAAAGTGAAGTGTTGTTGTGTGCGTGCAGAGTCTGGGAATGGGAGGTGCTTTTGAGCTGGGAAACCAAAGGGAACTGTTTGTTTGTTTCGTAGTGTCTGGGATGGGGGTGCTTTAGAAACCTGGGAACCAAAGGGAACGTTTTTTGTTTCGTGCAGTGGTCTGGGATGGGGGTTGTCTAGAAACCTGGGAACCGAGGGAATGTTTGTTGTTCGTGCAAGGGAACTGTTGGATGGGGTTGCTTGAGGAACGTGGGAACTAAAACCGGGAAAGGACTGTTTGTTTGTTTGTGTGTCTGGATGGGGTGCTTTGAAACCTGGGAAACCAAAGGGAACTGTTTGTTTGTTTCGTGGTGGTTGGATGGGGGGCTATGGGAAACCTGGGGAAATCCAAAGGGAAACTGGGTATGTTTGTTTTCGTGATGGTCTGGGATGGGGGTGCTTTAGAACCTGGGAAACCAAAGGGAACTGTTTGTTTGTTTCGTGCAGTGGTCTGGGATGGGGTGCTTTTAGAAACCTGGGAAACCAAAGGGAACTGTTTGTTTGTTTCGTGCAGTGGTCTGGGATGGGGGTCTTTAGAAACCTGGAACCAAAGGGAACTGTTTGTTTGTTTCGTGCAGTGGTCTGGGATGGGGGTGCTTTGAAACTGGGAAGACAAGGGACTGTTGTTTGTTTCGAGTGCAGTGGTCTGGGATGGGGGTGTGTTAGAACCTTGGGAAACCAAAGGGAACGTTTTGTTTGTTTCGGCAGTGGTCTGGGATGGGGTTGCTTTAGAAACCTGGTGGAAACCAAGGGAACTTTGTTGTTTCGTGCAGTGGTCTGGGGATGGGGGTGCTTTAGAAACCTGGGAAACCAAAGGGAACTGTTGTTGTTTGTTCGTGCAGTGGTCTGGGATGGGGTGCTTTAGAAACCTGGGAAACCAAAGGGAACTTAATCGTGGAAATGAAGATCTCTTGGATTTTTAAAGACTTTCTTATGAATATAAGATTAAAGCAAACCACCTCGAATACTTCGGAAGTGTGTCGTGGATTGGGGGTGGAGGGTGGGGGGGGGGGGGGGGGAATATGAAAAGAATAAGAAAATCTTCAGGATGTCGAACGTTGTCAGACAACGTACAACACATTAGAATAAATGGAAATAAACGATCAAGAGTTATTCCAGTGTTGTCTCAGGGGAAATAATAGGGTTTGAAATCAGCCAAAGGGAACGCTGTCAGGGCTGTAGGCCTGTGTGTGTGTGTGTGTGTGTGTGTGTGTGTGTGTGTGTGTGTGTGTGTGTGTGTGTGTGTGTGTGTGTGTGTGTTGTGTGTGTTGGGGTGTGTGCGTGCGTGTCTGCGTGAGTGCATGTGTGTGTGTGTGTGGTGGTGTGTGTGTGTGTGTGTGTGTGTGTGTGTGTGTGTGTGTGTCTGTCGTCTGTCTGTCTGTCTGTCTCAGTGTCTGTGTCTGTGTATGTGTGCGTGTGTGTGCGTGTGTGTGTGTGTGTGTGTGTGTGCGTGCGTGCGGCGTGCGTGCGTGCGTGCGTGCTGTTGTGGTGTGTGTGTGTGTGTGTGTGTGTGTGTGTGTGTGTGTGTTGTGTGTTTTGGTGTGTTGTGTGTGTGTGCGTGGCGTGCGTGTGTTGTCCACCGAAGTGAGCTTTCTTTGATGCCTAACCTCTATCTATTCACCCCTGTGGGCAAGACGTGAAATGGTATGGGACTGTATTCACCCCCTGTGGGCAAGACGTGAAATGGCATGGGACTGTATTCACCCCCTGTGGGCAAGACGTGAAATGGCATGGGACTGTATTCACCCCCTGTGGGCAAGACGTGAAATGGCATGGGACTGTATTCACCCCTGTGGGCAAGACGTGAAATGGCATTGAACTGTGGGACCTCTTGTCCACCAAGGTCATCTGCATGCGGGGTGTTGGCAAGACGTGAAATGGCATGGGACTGTGGGACCTCTTGTCCCCCAAAGGGTCATCTGCATGCTGGGTTGGCAAGACGTGAAATGGCATTGTACTGTAGGACCTCCTGTCCACCAAGGTCATCTGCATGCTGGGTGTGGGCAAGACGTGAAATGGCATTGGACTGTAGGACCTCTTGTCCACCAAGGGTCATCTGAATGCTGGGTCGGGGCATAAAATGGCATGGGACTGTGGGGCCTCTTGTCCACCAAGGTCATCTGCATGCTGGGTGTGGGCAAGACGTGAAATGGCAGGGACTGTAGGACCTCTTGTCCACCAAGGTCAATCTGCATGCTGGGTGTGGGCAAGACGTGAAATGGCATGGGACTGTGGGGCCTCTTGTCCACCAAGGTCATCTGCATGCTGGGTGTGGGCAAGACGTAAAATAGCATGGACTGTGGGGCCTCTTGTCCACCAAGGTCATCTGCATGCTGGCCTGAAAATCAGGGCCACTGTGAGGAGTTCTTCTCCTCTTGCACCTCGTTTTCTTCCTCCTCCTCTTTCTTTCTTTCTTCTTCTTCTTCTTCTTTCTTCTCTTCTTCTTCTTCTCTCTCAGTCTCTCTGTTTCCGTCTGTCTGTCTCTTTCTCTGTCTCTGTCTCTGTCTCTGTCTCTCTCTCTCTCCTCTCTCTCCTCTCTCTCATCTCTCTCTCTCTCTCTCTCTCTCTCTCTCTCTCTCTCTCTGTGTCTCTCTGTCTCTCTCTCTCTCTCTCTCTCTCTCTCTCTCCTCTCTCCTCTCTCTCTGTTCGCCCATCTATATGAATGTTAGTATGGATGGGTGGATGGATGGAAATGGATGGATTAATGGACGGACGGACGGATGGATGGATGGATGGATGGATGGATGGATATATGTACGTATGCATGTACGTACGTATGTATGTATACATGTATGTATGTATGCATCTGTGTGTATGTATCTGTGTGTATGTATGTATGTATGGATGGAATGGATGAATATATGTACGTATGTATGTATATATGTATGTATGTATGTATCTGTGTGTATGTATCTGTGTGTATGTATCTGTGTGTATGTATGTATGTATGTATGTATGTATGATGAATGATGGATGGGATGGATGGATGATGGATGGATGGATGGATGGATGGATGGATATATGTACATACGTATGTATGTACGTATCAATGTATGCATGTATGTATGCATGCACGTATGTATGAATGTATGTATGTATGTACGTACATACGTACGCACGAGTATGTATTATGTATGTATTTATGTATGTATGTATGTATGTATGTATGTATGTATGAAAGTATGTAGCAATGTATGTATGTATGTATGTAGTACTTTTACATTACGTCTTTCCACAAAATATGTAGTTATGGATGGATGGATGGATGGATGGATGGATGGATGGATGGATGGATGATGGATGGAACGGATGGACGGATGGATCTATCTATCTGTCTGTCTGTCTGCCTGCCTGTCTGTCTGTCAATTAATCAGTCGATTGATGATAGATAGATAGACAGACAGACAGACAGACAGACAGACAGACAGATAGATAGATAGATAGATAGATAGATAGATAGATAGATAGATAGATAGATAGATAGATAGATAGATAGATAGATAACAGACAGACAGATCGATCCATCGATCGAGAATAAAAGGAAAGCACAACGGATAAAAACTTTGTTTTTCTCTCCAAACATTTGAGCCTAGACAATCACACAGAGCGGAGAGACGACGTGTGCCTGGAGCACCTTTCAAACATGCTGTCTTCTTCCCTCCCCCCCCCCCCCCCCCCCCCATGAAGAACCTTTAAACCAAGCTGTCGTCTTCCCTCCCCCCATGAAGCACTTTTAAACCAAGCTGTCGTCTTCCCTCCCCCCATGAAGCACCTTTAAAACCAAGCTGTCGTCTTCCCCTCCCCCCATGAAGCACCTTTAAACCAAGCTGTCGTCTTCCCTCCCCCTATGAAGCACCTTAAAACCAAGCTGTCGTATTCCCTCCCCCCATGAAGCACCTTTAAAACCAAGCTGTCGTCTTCCCTCCCCCCATGAAGCACCTTTAAACCAAGCTGTCGTCTTCCCCTCCCCCATGAAGCACCTTTAAACCAAGCTGTCGTCTTCCCTCCCCCCATGAAGCACCTTTAACCAAGCTGTCGTCTTCCCTCCCCCCATGAAGCACCTTTAAACCAAAGCTGTCGTCTTCCCTCCCCCCATGAAGCACCTTCAAACCAAGCTGTCGTCTTCCTCCCCCCCCAAGAAGCACCTTTAAACCAAGCTGTCGTCATCCCTCCCCCCATAAGCACCTTTACACCAAGCTGTCGTCTTCCCTACCCCCTGAAGCACCTTTAAACCAAGCTGTCGCTTCCCTACCCCCATGAATCACTTTAAACCAAGAGCTGGACGTCTTATCCCCTCCCCCCTTGAACCAAAAACCTTTAATCCAAGCTGACGTCTTCCCTCCCCCCCTGAATCACCTTACAACCAAGCTGTCGTCT
>CM031610.1:16941256-16948756 GCA_018398815.1 Conus ventricosus
AGTATGTTTGTTTGTAGGGTCGTTATTTTTTGGTTACTTGTCAGAGAACGGGAATAGGGGGCTTTTAGGGCATTTTCCCGCCCAAAAACGTGGTGATAGCAAGTGAGCCAGGATTGGTAAAATACTGTTCTCTTGGGCATACATGAGTACGAATAGTTTGACAGTGTTTTTGTTAAATATTTTGGACAGTTTGTGTTCTTTTGGAAATGAGGTTGTTAGGATTTGAAGAATTCTTTCCCTATGTTTGTTTTGAGTTTCCCGTCGAATGGGGGTTATACCATATGATTTTTCTTTTCCAACATTCGACGTAACCATGGATCATATGATGGTGCAGAAACATGTGAACTGGTCGGACTAATTCATGCTGTCCAACATCAAGAAAAAACTCGGAAAACAAGTCGGACTATACAGAGACGATGGCCTTGCTGCACTAACCAACAATCCAAGAACCATCGAAAACAAGAAGAAAGAACTATGCAAAATCTTCCAAAACCACAACTTAAAGATTACCATTGAAGCAAACAAAAAGGTAGTGAACTACTTAGACATAACACTGGTCTCAAAAAATCACATATATAAACCATACAAGAAACCCAACGATACACCTCTTTATGTACACACCAAAAGTAACCATCCACCATCTATATTAAAGACCATACCCCATGGCATAAACAAGAGACTATCAAACCTGTCATGCAGTGAGAGAGTGTTCAACAATGCAGCAGTAGAATACCAGGAGGCACTACAAACAAGTGGATACAATTACAAATTACAATACAACCCAGACAACAACACAAATAAAAGCAAGAAAAATAGGAAAAGAAAAATCATATGGTATAAACCCCCCATACGACGGGAAACTCAAAACAAACATAGGGAAAGAATTCTTCAAAATCCTAACAACCTCATTTCCAAAAGAACACAAACTGTCCAAAATATTTAACAAAAACACTGTCAAACTATCGTACTCATTTATGCCCAACCTCAAAAACCTAATTGACGCATCCAACAAAATGAAAATCAACACAGCAAGAAGGGTGAAGAAAGGAAATCTTGCAATTGCACCAGAAAGGAGCAGTGCCCACTAAACAATAAATGTCTTCACAACAACATTGTATACCAGGCTACTGTGACATCAGAAAATGAAAAAGAAACATACATAGGGATCACTGAAAACCACTTCAAAACCAGATATGCAAACCACAAACAGTCATTTAATAAAGAAAAATATAAAAACCAAACAGAACTGAGCAAATATATCTGGAAACTTAAAGACGCAAAAACAAGCTACAATATATCCTGGAAAATCATAAAAAGAGCATCACCATACAGCAATGTTTCAAAAAGTGCAACCTATGTTTAACTGAAAAATGGTTAATACTATGCAAACCACACTTAGCAACTTTAAACACCAAAACAGAAATAGTAAACAACTGCAGGCATAAATGGAAATCGTTGTTAGTGAACACACCCAAAACAAAAACCTGAAAGCCCCCAAAAAACACGTGCAGCCAACCCGCACGTGCAAACAACCGCAAACGGGAGCCCACACGCTATATAACATCGGCGGTGGGCAAACCAAAAACCATCCTGATGACAGCGCAACACGCTCGAAACAAATTTGTGGATAGTTTTAAGATTCCTCTTTTAACTTGTTTTAACTAATGTTGCTCCCCAAGGGGCTGAGCACTTATATAATTGTTTTAGGCATTTTAAATATACAATGCAAATGCAAATGCAATCATCAGATGTGGTGGTCTGTGCTGCCGGTGTTTTATAACTGCTTGTTGTCTGTCATCACGTGCTGTCTGTTTTTCGTGCGTTTCTGGTTCTTGTTCACTGATAGGAATTTCCACTTGTGCCTGCAGTTGTTAACCATTTCTATCCTAGTATTTAAAGTTGCCAGTTGTGGTTTGCATAGTATTATGTACTTTTCTGTTGAGCATAGGTTACATCTTTTTGAAATGTTGTTGTATGGTGCTGCTCTTTCTATGATTTTCCAGGATATATTGTAGTCTATCTTTTTCTCTTTGAGCTTCCAGATGTATTTACTCAATTCTGTTTGGTTTTTGTATCCTTTCTTTGTTAAATGACTGTTTGTGGTTTGCATATCTAGTTTTAAATTGGTTTTCAGTGATACCTATATATGTTTCTTCTGCGTTCTCTGATGTTACAGTGGCTTGGTACACAATGCTGTTGTAGAGGCATTTGTTGCTCAGAGGGCACTGTTCTTTCTTGATACAGTTGCAGGATTTCCTTTCATCACCCTCGTTTTTCTCTGTGCTGCTTTTCATTTTGTTGGTTGAATCAATGATGTTTTTTAAGGTTGGGCATACATGAGTATGATAATTTGAATGCTGTTTTTGTTGAATATCTTGGATAATTTGTGCTCTTTTGGGAATGATGATGTTAGGATTCTAAAGAATTCTTTCCCTATATTTGTTTTCACTCGTCCGTCATATGGGGGGTTGTACCATATGATCTTTCTTTTCCTGTTCTTCTTGTGTCTGCTCATGTCATTATCTGGATCATATTGTAGTTTGTAGTTGTAGCCACTTTTGTGTAACGCTTCTTGGTATTCAGCTGCAGCGTTATTGAATGCTGTTTCGTTGCATGACAGGTTGGATAATCTTTTATTTATGCCTCTGGGTATTGTTTTTAGTATGGAAGGTGGATGGTTACTTTTGATATTTACATAGACAGGTGTATCATTTGGTTTTTTTGTATGGTTTATATATGTGCTGGTTGAGGTCAAACGTTATATCTAGGTAGTTCACTATCTTTTTATTTGCTTCTATAGTGATTTTTAGATTTTGGTTTTTGGAAGATTTTACACAGTTTTCTTTTCTTATTTTCAATGTTTCTAGGGTTGTCATTCAGCGCAGCGAGGCCGTCATCCCTGTACAGTCCGACTTGTTTTCCAAGTTTTTTTTGAATGTTAGATAGCATGAATAGTCCGACAAGTTCGCAAGTTTCGGCACCATCATACGATCCCATTGTGACATCAAAAGTTGAATTCTTGTTTGCGCTCTTGGTCCAGATTTCATTTTTGCTGTGAATTCCAAACATCGTTGAAAAATGAAATCAAACAAATCCAAAATGACAAACAAATATTTGTGAAAGCAGACAAAACCAGCAACTTCTACAAAATGGAAACTAAAGAGTACTCACAGCTTCTCGACAAAAACATCCAAAAAAATTACAAAAAAGCTGATAAAACTACATACGAGTACATTAGAAAAAAAGAAAAGGAGCTTGTGCACCAAATGGACTTAAGCGATAGAGTGGAGACAACAGCAGCAAGAGAATTTTTCATAACACTTAAAGACCACAAACCCAACTTCCTGAATAACCCAACATGCAGATTGATAAACCCATCCAAATCTGAATTAGGAAAAATCAGCAAAAAAATCTTAGAAAAAGCCATAAAAAACATAAGAGAGAACACTGAACTCAACCTCTGGAAAAACACATACGAAGCCATACAATGGTTCAAGAAACTCAACAAGCAAGATAATACAGTTTTTTATAACATTTGATATAGCAGACTTCTACACATCTATAGATGAAGATCTACTCACCAAAGCTATAAAATTTGCCAGCAAACACACTGAAATATCAGGGTCAGAAATGGAAATCATTTTCCATACAAAGAAAACTCTACTACACAGCAAAAATGAAATCTGGACCAAGAGCGCAAACAAGAATTCAACTTTTGATGTCACAATGGGATCGTATGATGGTGCCGAAACTTGCGAACTTGTCGGACTATTCATGCTATCTAACATTCAAAAAAAACTTGGAAAACAAGTCGGACTGTACAGGGATGACGGCCTCGCTGCGCTGAATGACAACCCTAGAAACATTGAAAATAAGAAAAAAGAACTGTGTAAAATCTTCCAAAACCAAAATCTAAAAATCACTATAGAAGCAAATAAAAAGATAGTGAACTACCTAGATATAACGTTTGACCTCAACCAGCACATATATAAACCATACAAAAAACCAAATGAAACACCTGTCTATGTAAATATCAAAAGTAACCATCCACCTTCCATACTAAAAACAATACCCAGAGGCATAAATAAAAGATTATCCAACCTGTCATGCAACGAAACAGCATTCAATAACGCTGCAGCTGAATACCAAGAAGCGTTACACAAAAGTGGCTACAACTACAAACTACAATATGATCCAGATAATGACATGAGCAGACACAAGAAGAACAGGAAAAGAAAGATCATATGGTACAACCCCCCATATGACGGACGAGTGAAAACAAATATAGGGAAAGAATTCTTTAGAATCCTAACATCATCATTCCCAAAAGAGCACAAATTATCCAAGATATTCAACAAAAACAGCATCAAATTATCATACTCATGTATGCCCAACCTTAAAAACATCATTGATTCAACCAACAAAATGAAAAGCAGCACAGAGAAAAACGAGGGTGATGAAAGGAAATCCTGCAACTGTATCAAGAAAGAACAGTGCCCTCTGAGCAACAAATGCCTCTACAACAGCATTGTGTACCAAGCCACTGTAACATCAGAGAACGCAGAAGAAACATATATAGGTATCACTGAAAACCAATTTAAAACTAGATATGCAAACCACAAACAGTCATTTAACAAAGAAAGATACAAAAACCAAACAGAATTGAGTAAATACATCTGGAAGCTCAAAGAGAAAAAGATAGACTACAATATATCCTGGAAAATCATAGAAAGAGCAGCACCATACAACAACATTTCAAAAAGATGTAACCTATGCTCAACAGAAAAGTACATAATACTATGCAAACCACAACTGGCAACTTTAAATACTAGGATAGAAACGGTTAACAACTGCAGGCACAAGTGGAAATTCCTATCAGTGAACAAGAACCAGAAACGCACGAAAACACAGACAGCACGTGATGACAGACAACACAAGCAGTTATAAAACACCGGCAGCACAGACCCACCACATCCTGATGATTGCATTTGCATGAAACAGCGCTGTAGATAGTTTTAGACCTTATCTTTTAACAAATGTTGCTCCCAGTCCGGTTGAGCATTTTTTTAAAATCTCTGCTGGTATTACTACCATTGTCTATATATATATATATAATATAATATATATAATATATATATGTATATATATATATATATATATAATATATATATATATATGTGTGTGTGTGTGTGTGTGTGTGTGTGTGTATATGTATATATATATATATGTATGTGTATGTATATGTATATATATGTATGTGGTATGTATATGTATGTATGTATGTGTATATGTATGTGTATATGTATATGTGTGTATATGTGTATGTGTATATTATATTATGCATGTGTGTGTTTATATGTATGTATATGTATATATATATATATATATATTATATATATATATATGTGTGTGTGTGTGTGTGTGTGTGTGTGTGAAGGAACCCCCCCCCCCCCCCCCCCCCCCATCCAAGCCATTTTACTACAAATATCTTTATTTGATTGTATTATTTTTACTGTTCATGCAATCATACTTTTTTGTGATATAATTTCCTGGCATTGAAATTTTGTGCTCTTTTATTCCATACTTGGTTTAATAGAGAATGATATGTTTTTTTTTATAGTTAAATATTCATACAAGTCTGTTTTTCAATTTTCACACCCCTATGAATTATCTCCCTTTGGTCTCTCTCTCTCTCTCTCTCTCTCTCCTCTCTCACTCTCTCTCTCTCTCTCTCTCTCTCTCTCTCTCTCTCTCTCACCCAACTTCAAACATCTTACTTAGCAGTAAATCTTTTATTCCTGATTTGTATTTAACTCTGCAGGTTACTTTTACAGTTTACGTAATTATACATTTTGCAATATTATTGATCTTTTGAATGGTGCTATTGTTTTTGTTTTCTTTCTTTTTTATACTTAACTTTGAGCTTATCTTGGAGCATTCTGTTTTAAAGTTGGAGTGTTTATTTAAGTGTTGTTATAATATTGCATATGTGATGGTGGTTTGTGGTGGTGATGTGTGCACCTGTGTGTTGTGTGTGTGTGTGTGTGTGTGTGTGTGTGTGTGTGTGTGTGTGTGTGTGTTTGTGCGTATGACACTGTTTTGGCGGGTGTGTGTGTGATTCTGTATTGGTGTGGTGTGTGTGTGTAACTGGGGGGTGGGGGGTGGGGGAGAGGGTGGTAGGATGTGTGTGTGTGCATGTGTCAGTATTTATATATATAGAGTGACACAAGATGGATAAATGAATTGACAAGGAATGACTGAGCACAGTGCAAAGAGTGGAATATTTTTAATGATATACTAGTTTATAAGTTGTTGCAATATGTGAATTTTGATAATGGCACCACAAACAAATTTTCCTTGTATTCTATGAGGACAAATAAAATATCGTGTATCGTGTGAAAGGCGAAGAGGCTCCATGGTGCATTCTATATGATGTATCACTCACTATTAAAAAAATCTTCTTACAGAATGTTGGGACTTATATGATATCAGCATAAACATTTTTAGAGCAGACTCCACAAAAACCTTGTGAAAAGATATTCCACCTAAATTTAGAGTTTCTGGAAGAGATAAACATTTTTCATCCGATCTGAGAGTTTACGAAAGAAAGATTTTAACGAAGCTGCGGTATGTTAAAAAAATCTGCTGTTTGAATTATGTGTATATGTTTTTAAAAAAATGTTTTTAACCCAATATTGAGATTGACTTCAGCGGCGTAACACAGAGAGAGAGAGAGAGAGAGGGGGGGGTGTGCGGGCTATAGACAACAAAAATTGAAGTGACGAGTGCTTACAGTGTGCGTGTGTGTGTGTGTGTGTGTGTGTGTGGTGTGTGGTGTGTGTGTGTGTGTGGGGTAAAAGAGAGAGGCAGAAAAGAGGGGGGGGAGGGGGACTGGGTATTTTGTTTTGTTTGTTTGGTTGTTTCTGTGAGTCTCTGTTTTAATCTGACGCGATGTCAGAACTAGACGCCCTCTTGTGTTTTCTCATGAAGCAGTAGGCATTTACCTTGGACTAATATCCGACCGTGCCGTGCCAACAGGTCACGTTCTTCCTTTGTTCTGCTATAATGTAACCGGGCATCTTCCGGGGACATTTTGACATTACGTTTAGGGCTGCTCTGACTGCTACCCAGTTTGAGACAAGCCCAGGGTGCCCTGGGCTTTGTTGTACATCAGCTGAATCGGGTCTATACATTATTATAGAAGATCCCTGTTAGTGTTACTCTCTATATCTGTGAGCGCAAGCGTGCAGGCCTAAGAAAGAGAGACAGACAGACAGACAGAGACAAGGTGTGTGTGTGTGTGTGTGGTGTGTGTGTGTGTGTGTGTGTGTGTGTGTGTGCACGCGCGCGCGTGGTGTGTGTGCGCGGGCGCGCGCGCACGTGTGCATGTGTGTGTGTGTGTGTGTGTGTGTGTGTGTGTGTGTGTGTGTGTGTGTGTGTGTGTGTGTGTGTGTGTGCGCTTGCTTGCTTGTTATTTGTTTGTTTGCTTTTATTGATGCC
>CM031610.1:16953756-16956061 GCA_018398815.1 Conus ventricosus
GAGAGGCGGAGCAAGCGCTGAAAACTGAGGAACATTTGAAGCGGTTATTTGAAACAGCAGAGAAAACGGTGAAGAAACGGCTTTGCAACAGGAGCCAAGATCAATATTGACAAATACACACTCCTTCCCCCCCCACCCACCCCATCCCCTCATCCCCGCCACCTGCTCCCTTTTCGTGATCCACTCTCTCGAACTTCTAGCAGAGCTGGCTCGTTTGTGTTGTGTGGTGTTCATCACGGAAATGAAAATGTTGTGTATAATTTGGGGGCAGACGTTTTGATTCGGTCAGCTCCGTGTCTCGTTTCCATCCCCGATGCTCCTAGTCCTGCCTCCTCCCCGTCTCACATACGGCGTACAGTTTCCAGAATCTTCTCCCAGCACGCAGACACGCACACACACACACTCTCTCTCTCTCTCTCTCTCTATCTCCCCCCCCCCCCCCCCACCCTGCACACACGCGCGCACACAAACACCCATACACAAGCGCGTGCGCGCGCCGCCTGGAGAGAGAGACAGAGAGAGAGGAGACGTTTGTCGTTCCATGCCCCTTCTCCTTTGCAATTGATCTGTGATTTTACAGATACGTCTTTTGTCCTTTTATCACGGGGCTCTGTGTGTGTGTGTGTGTGTGTGTGTGTGTGTGTGTGTGTGTGTGTGTGTGTGTGTGTGTGTGTGTGCGTGCGCGTGAGTACTTGCGTGCGTGCGTGCATGTAGATGATTGGGAGGAAGAGAAGTTTGCTGGTTGGAATGGGTATGTGTGTTCGAGCATGTGCACGAAGGTATGCATGCTCTTGTGAGTAAGTGTGTGTGAGATCATTAGAGCTGATTATTTGTCAAAAGAAAAAGCATTCAGTTTTTGAAACGGATGAACTGTAACACGTGTTGTAAGTAGTGAATGATATTGTGTGATCAATTCTTGAAAAGAAGGAACATGAGGCTAGTTTAACAGTATTAAACACATTTTTAGAAGAAAAACTGTAAAAATTTATTAAGAAGAAGAAAGGGCCGTGAAATTTTAGAGAGAGGGGCGTGGGATGCGGTGGGGATTTGAAGACAACATGATCTTTGGTTTCATCAGTGTTGTTAAACTCGCCTCTACACCTTTGACCTTGCATGTTATTTTGCCGTATGAAGAAATTTAGCGTGTGAAAATGTGTGTGTGTACGTGCGTGCATGTGAATTTATATATCTGTCGGCTCTAAATCATGCGCAAGGTGGTCTCAAAACTTAGCAGATGTGGCGTAGCGCATATGGACTAGTCCGCATGCAGTGACACCTCCTTAATGCAACTGAAACTCAGTGTGTGTGTGTGTGTGTGTGTGTGTGTGTGTGTGTGTGTGTGCGTGTGCGTGTATGTGTGCGTGATATGCAGAACGTGACGTACTATTCCTACCGGGGCCGTTTCTCGGAGTCGACGGTTCTGGTGACGGTGCACAAGGGCAGCGTGGCCCCCAGGGGCAAACAGACCTGGAACCGGGAACTGCTCAGCATACCTACTGTGCCTCCCTCTCACCTCCGGGATGCAAGATCATCGACATCCAGTACAGCATCGAGGTAAGCCCACCCAAGCCTCTGATGGGTTAGGCAGAGAAGACAATCTGAGTCAAGGAAGTTGTTAGCTGGGGCCCGGAAATTTACAGCGGCTGAGAACGATATGCACTGATTAAGTCACAAGAATTTTCTTCTCGGACCGGAACGTGTTTCCATTACATCATTTCGATCATCGTTGCCTTCACTGATTCTTTATGTCTAAGTCTCATTCTGAGGCCCTTCGTGCCCTGTAGCCTTGGTTATCCTGGTTCCACTTTCTTCTCAATGTTCACACAAAGTGACTTTGAGTCGATGTCGTTGGATGTCGACAAAGTTTGATTGGATTGACGCTGTGGCGCCAGCCAAATGGGACGCTTACTCAGGCTGGCTGCAATCACCTATCACCTGTCGCCTATTCCGTGGTCTTGAAGATCGTTGGGGCGCCACAGGACACTTCGCAACCCGCTTCCTCCACTCCTCCCGGTTCTCTGATGCTCTCACGCAATTGCTGAGTGTGAGGCCAGTCCATGCACTGATGTCCTCCCGTCTCTTTCTCTGCCTTCCTCTCCTTCGGCCTTCTCGCACTGTTCCTTGTTGAATGTTTTTGGCAAGTCCTGTTGACCTTGGTACATGACCATACCATCTCGTTTTCCTTCTTTTCACAGTGGACAACAGGTGTTCGTATGGTCCAATGGCTTGCCCTACTCTGGTCTGGACCTCCAAGTTGGTAATGTGGTCTTTGTATGAGATGCAAAGGAACAAAGCGGAAGCATCT
>CM031610.1:16956161-16993661 GCA_018398815.1 Conus ventricosus
CATTTCCAATGCCTGAATCCTTCCCTCAAGGCTGGCACCACGACACAGCAATGCTTTTGGTCATTTTGGGGGCTTAACCGGTGGTGCCTTACATCTGCTGGATCTGAACAGGCGCCTCTGAACGGCACCAAAGTGACTCGGACACTGCGGGGTCTCTTCTGGCCTCTGACAACCTGGTACCGATCACTCCGTGTGGACTGTTGGTAGTGAGGCTGTGACAGGAACGATCTCTGTGTGCCAGTGTAGAGGGACGAACGAACGAAATTTTATTTTACCAGGGTAATGAGATAAGCAATACAAATGCTTTTTTCCACCCAGCCCTAGGAGGGAGCCGGAATGAGTAGAGTAGAAGGGTGCAGAAAGAGACAAAAAGAAACAGAAGAAAGGTAAATAGAAGATATAGAATCTAATGTAATAATTTCAACTGATGCATAATTTTGGAACCAGTGAAAAATTCAGTGAATTCGTTTAAAATGAAAAACGTTCCGGTTTCAGATTAAGAGCGTTCAGTTCATTTCATCCCTTGTAGGATATTCCTGTTTTGGCAACTGGTACTAGTTTAAGGGCCAAGCAACTATTCCACTCAGACTTTCGCTGTGTTGTGGGAGATTTAATTTGAAAATAGTGGTTACATTGATTTGAAGTTTGTTCTCTGCTCTTTGAAGAAAAGGAAGTAGGTAGACTTTTGACAGAGTAACTTGCGTTTTATTTGTTATCATCTGAACGATGCACGCAAATTTGTAAATTCAAAAATTGTGATTAGTAACCTACGTTTTATTTGTTATAATGAGAACAATGCACGCAAGTTTGTAACTTTTAAAAAAAAGTGAATTTTCAACACTATATGGAATTTGAAGCATCAACAGAATTTCTTTTTGATCGGAAATTTAAATGTGTGTGGTTATGCCATATAAAAAAAAATCGTAAGTTCTGTGTATGTGTGCATGTGTGTGTGTGTGTGTGTGTGTGTGTGTGTGTGTGTGTGTGTGTGTGTGTGTGTGTGTGTGTGTGTGTGTGTATGCGCGCATGTGTGTGTGTATATGCGTGTGTGTTTGTGCGTGCATGCATGCATATCCCATGCATGGGCGTGCACGCATGTGTGTGTTTGCGCGCGCGTGCGCGTATCTGTGTGTGTGTGTGCGTGTGTGTGTGTGTGTGTGTGTGTGTGTGTGTGTGTGTGTGTGTGTGTGTGTGTGTGTGTGTGTGGACAGCTGTGCATCAAGCCGGCCGGGCTGGCCCGACGCATCAAGCTGCCCGTGGACATCGTGATCGGGACGCTGCCCTGAAGGACCCCCAGCACAAAGTCACCTGCCACCCTCTGCTGGCCCCCGATGGGGACGACAACTCCACCTTCCCCTTCCCTTTCTTCTCTGACTCCACCTCCGACCAGGTGACGGCGCCCTGCATCTTGCCCTAGCTGATGGGGTTGGGATGGTGGTGGTGGTGGTGGTGGCGGCGGCGGCACTGGTTTAGATGATGTTGGTGATGATACGGACACAGATGATGATGATGATGATGGTGACTAGTTTCCGTAGAGGACGGTCCATCATTGCCCTGGGAAGTCATCAGCTCGTTCCCCTTCCCCCCTCCTCTCTCTCTCTCTCTCTCTCTCTCTCTCTCTCTCTCTCTCTCTCTCTCTCTTTCTTTATATCAAACATTTTATTTCTATTTTTTCATGAAGTCATAATACAAGTACATGTCATAAAGAGTAGAAGGGAGAAAAGGGGATGGGGAGGGGGGGGGGGGGGCATGGGCAAAGGGGAAAGTCTGGATTAGCTAAACAAAAAAAAATGATAGCATCACAATAATAATAACAGTGACAGTAACAACATGACTGTCAAGTGACAAGAGTAAACACCAACCCGCCCCCCCCCCCCCCCCCTCCAAAAAAAATGTACAAGTGAGCATGTAGTACGAAAAGACTTTGATTGAGTGTAACAGCAGATGATTTGACATATCTGTTGTATAATGGAAAGCATAGATTTATAAAAAAATTCATTTTGCAGTAAACTTTGACGCGTTGTTTTCAATATTTGCATTACATTGTTCTGTCTTGTATCTTCCATTCAGTTTCGTCTGAAAAACAGTTGATTTGGTTGCCCTCCTCCTCTCATGTTGCCTGACGTTGTGATATGTAATGATGTTTTGAAGAAGTCATGATCATGAGGACTGGACTGTGGTGAGGATTGCGACGATGACAGTGACGCAACAGGCCCCTCCTTCCCCACCCCCACCCCCTCCCGCCCGCCTCCATCCTTGTTCCATTCTTCTTCTGAAAACGAAGACAATGAGTGTGTGTAATTGTGCGTAACAGCATGCATTTGTGTGTTGGGAGTTGTGGGGAGGAGGGGTACATGCGTGTTAAACCAGTCTGTGACTAAGTGAGTTCACGAATGGATGTTTAAACGCTTATCAAAGTGCGACTCGAGCCTGCCAAAATGTGTATTAAAAGCCTGTCTGATTACTGTTATAACTACTGAAGGAAAGTTGTTAAGTATGAGAGTGAGTACCGAGGCACAGTTAACATGAGAGTGAGCACCGAGGCACAATAAACTGAGGAGCAGGTTTAAGGTGCAAACCTGTTTGAATGAGCAAATGAAATCTGAAGTAGCAGAGGGTAAGAGGAAAATGTTGTCTGTCACTGCACGCATTCATACAAAGCATAAGAGTGAGAAGTGATGCAGTCCTAAGGCACTGTGAATTGAGGAGCGGATTTATGTGTAATCTTGTTTGACTGTGGTAATGAAGTTTGAAACAGCAGCGGATAAAACGAAAACTGTTTCTGTGACAGCATGCATTTCATACAGGTAAAAACAATGGATGATTATGTGGGTTTTTTTTTGTGTATGTTTGGAATGGACTGCTGCACCTTCGTGGAGCTTTTGCCTATTAGAGCTTTCGCCTGCAGAGCTGAGGGTCGTGAGTTCGAACCACACGTTGTGTCAGCTTTTTTTCGGCTTGAAAACTGTCTCTGTCCACCCAGCAGTGAATGAGTTCCCGATTCAGTTCAGGGAAGGTCAAGGGCGGAGGAAGGAGAGGAATGGGATCCATCCATCATGCTGTGCTCTTGACACGTTGAACGTCTGACGGTTTAGCCGACAGGCTATGGGAACGATGTTTTTATTTAACCTTAAATGGGTGGAGATACTGGGGCCGTGAACGTGTGACTGCAAGTAGTATATGATTTAATGTGTGAACGTTGTGATCAAAGCAAATAGTGTAATTCCCTCAGGACTATGTAGTGAGTGAATGTTGTAAACAAAGAGAAACACTGTAACTGCCCTGGTTTCCATTGCTGAAGTATCCTGAACTGAAGCGGTGTTGCTTGCAGGTGTTCCTGTCCGACATGAGCTTTCACAACATGGTGCCTACAGCTCCCCCGTGGGAAGAGGATGATGAGATCCCCTGACACCTGCTGGAAGTGGGGGTCAGGGTCCTTGCATCTCAGTCTTTGGGTGAGCACACCTCCCCTGCCCTGTTCTCTGCCCTCTCAGAATAGTGCCACCCAGGTCGTTTTCTGGACACTTTCCCTGACTCCCTGGACGAAACCTACTCCCAGTTTTCTTTTTGTTCTGATCCTAGAACCTGTACTCCATGGACAACTGTTGGAGTTATTGGCTGGTAGTCTTGAATCGGAATCTGTCAGTTGGGTCGTCCTGATTCTCAGATGAAGACGTAACCGTTAAACTGTGAAGTCTGAATTCAGGATCAGTAAGTTTTTTTTTATTATTAGAATCAGAGTGCAACTCTTTTAGAATCAGAGTGCAACTGTCCAGTTCCACGAGTGAAGAAAAACAAGTATTCGGAAATTCCAGAATCATTTTATACTTCTAGGTTTTGATGTGACGATTGCTGTTGATTTTGTATTTTACTTCATTATACTCTTAGCTAAACATTATTTGTTGGAATGCGAACTGCAAGGCATCTTTCATAGTTGCTTTCATAAAATGATAACTTTTGTACATAAAGTCGAAAAAGGTAACTCATGTACAAACTTGAACCTCGTTGATTTTTGGGGTAAATGTCTGACATTTAAGCCGCAATTTTCCCAAATTTGAAAGCATGTAACACATTACATTAGCTGAGATATTTCTCCAACATCAAACTTAATAATATTTAATTGTAACTATATGCAAATGATTTATTAACTTTATAGATACAGCTCTATTAACTTTATAGATACAGCTCCTTTTCAAATTAGTCTGTAACACAGTTACAAAACATTAGATGGAATAGGGCTATGGTTGTTTTGTGCTCTTAACTACCAACCAATTCTTTCTGTCCGTGTTTCAATCTTTCTCTATCATTGCATACATAAGTGTGTATATGTGTGTTTGTTAATGTGTTGGTGGTTTTTTTGTGTGTTTATTTACTGGTTTGTCTGTCTGACTATGGGTGTCATTCAGTATTTTCTGTATGTTAATATATGCATTATTTTAACAGCATTGTGCTTTGGTACATAACATTGTACAGTACTATTATTTTACTGTATAAGTATGCATATATGTGCATATGCAATGGTATAGAAGACGTATGTCAACAACCCATCCTTCTTTATTATTTTATCCCATTCTTTTGTGAAACTGTAAAAATGGAACATTTTTAAAACGAATTCTCAAACTCAGTAATACACAAACTCTTTGACTGAAAAGGCCATAAAATGACGAATGAACTTCATTGACAACTATGGTCATGCCTGACCAAGAAATGATAGTACCTGACTTGTATATTGAGCAGCACGTTTTTTGTTTGTTTTGTTGTTGTCGTCGTCGTCCTCTTCCTCGTCGTTGTTGTTGTTGCTGCTGTTGATTTGGGTTTGTTGAAGCTGGTTTGTTGTTGTTGTCGTCGTCGTCGTTGTTGCTGCTGCTGTTGATTTGGGTTTGTTGAAGCTGGTTGTGTTGCTGTGTGCAGAAAGCAACCATTGAGGCCATTCCAGCTGTGTCTGTGTGCTGCCAGCTGTGTGCACTGCCCAGACTTGTAGGCAGTCTTTGGTCCAATGGACGGTGCTGGCTTTCATCAGGGCGGCTGCCGGGCAGCGGACTATCACCATCAGCACTGGAACATGCAGACACAGACCTGGGACCCAAACCGTTCTCTCTTGATACGTTTCTTTGTGTGCGTGTGACAAGTAGCGGACAATGTGTAGTGATGATGACACTGCGGGATCACTTCTACGGCTATGTTGTGAATTTATCAGGACAGGGTCAGCGCTCTTTTGATTTGTTGTTGACATGAAAGAACCAAGGACACATTGACATTTTTTGTGTGTGTGGACCACAGAACTAACCTGCCAAAATGTGGAGCTTCCCTGAAGAAACCCTAATCTTTCGACTCACAAGTGTTATTAACAAACCAACAAACAAACAACAACAGGTAATCACTTCATTGTGTACATGAACGGTATGATTGAGGAGATATATATTTGCAAACAGAGGTAGGATAGGAATACTTGAAGCTTTCATCATGAACAGTCGCAGTATGTTTTTCGTGTCAGCAGGCCTGAATGGAGGGAGACAGGTGAAGACAAACTCTTATGGATCACTCTGTTCGGTTCCATCATGAACTGAAAGCAGTGCGCAGTGTAACTTCAGCAACTGTTGTTGGAAGAGAGAGAGAGAGAGAGGAGAGAAAAGAAGCATCAAACAGAGGCTGTTGTGTCATTTGTAAAGAGCCGTCAGTTTAACTGGTGCAAACGAAACCCATCTGACATTACGCGTGAAAGGGCGATGGTGGATTTCATGACTGCTACATCCCCACATAGACATTTCTCCAATGATGGTGGAATACGACTGTTGGTGAACAGATTAAACCACGGCGGTGACAGGACTTGTCTGCAGAGACTGTGAGACGGGGAAGGAGATGATTGTGCTGGCTCGGCATTCTCATCTAAGTCATCAACATTCTCGTCAGTGCCGTCACTGTCGTCATCATCATCATCATCATCATCATCATCATCATCATCATCATCATCTTCATCATCAGCCGACCATCACGCCAAACTGCCTGCACCGCCTTTTTTGTGACAATGTCAGAATCCTTCCACAGGATCAATACATATCTGCTAAACATGTCATCTATATAAAATGTATGGTATTAGAAGCTTTTAATCGTCCTCTGCTTGTGTCTGTCCAGCCCTGTAACATGAGAAAAAGAAAGAAAAGAAAAAAAGAAGCATCTTGTTCAGTGCCGATGTCGGTAGCTGTCTAGTCTTAGTGTCTTTGCTGTCTTGTTTCTGTGTCGTGTTGATGGGCCTGTGGTTGGTTCGTTGTGGTCGTCATAGCTGGGTGGCTGTATCGGTGTTGGGTGTTTTGTGTCTGACTGCATATGGCCTTCCGGGCATCTTTCCGCTGCTTCAGTTTTACGACTAGCTGCTTTGACGAGTTTTGATTTGGTTTGAAAAAGTCCCCTTCCACTCCCCATACTACCACCCCCACCCCCACCCCTTCTCTCTCTCACTCCGTCTCTCTCTCTCTCTCTCTCTCTCTCTCTCTCTCTCTCTCTCTCTTTCTCTCTCTCTCCATCCCTCCTTTCCTGTCTGAAAATGGTGATTTTAACAGATGTTTGTATTGTTTTGTCTTTTGGGAAGTTCGTCTGCTTGCATATTATGTATGAAGATTTTTTGTTTTCTCTTTATGAAATTATCCCTGTCTGTCGGTCCCCACCTCGCTCGCTCCCCTCTCTCTCTCTCTCTCTCTCTCTCTCTCACACACACACACACACACACACACACACACACACACACACACATTCAACTAACTGTCTATGTCTCGTGCATAGACACGCAATATGTATTTCCAAACTTTCTCTGTCTTTGTCATTGTGCATATTCCCAGACACACAAGACGAACATAAACACGTTTGCTTGCGTACAGATATTCTACACATACCAAAGGATGGCCTTTGTTGGATTCACCCAATCAAAGCTGTTGAAAACTGATCAATATTTGCAGTCTTCTCTCTTTGCTTTGCTTTTTGAAAACATTTTTTGAACATCAATCGAGCAGTACCTCGCTAGTGTACGATGTGATAAACAGTTGAACCCTAAATGAACTAGATAGAGACTGTCCAAAGTCATTTTTTCCCCCTGGTTCTTCTTCCCGTGCCACTCTCGGCGGTATCGCTCCCCATACTGTGTATTCCGGCTTCCCCGTGCACACCCACACCCACACTCGTCCTGTCGAGGCCTCAGCAGGCCATAAGGAGTAGTCGGTATCGACTCGTCATGAGGTCACCCAACGGAGGAAATACTGCACTGCCGCTTAGTCACTTACTTCCATGGTGTGTTAAGTGGAAGGATGAGGCATAGCGGTTGCCTGCTGGCCTGGCAGGCAGCTTTGGTTTTGAGAGCTAGAGAGGGTGGAGGTAGGGTGCAGGAAGATCGATGTGGATGGGGGATGGATGCGGTCTGGAATTCAGGCTGGGTGTCGGAGGAAAACACGTGCAGCGTATTGTAAGTGCATACATTATCAGGAAGGTCACTACGTCTGATGACATCGTGGATTTAGCAGTATTACCAGCATTTGCATTGTCTCTGTATCTCTCTCTCTCTCTCTCTCTCTCTTTCTCTCTCTCTCTCTCTCTCTCTCTCTCTCTCTCTCTCTCTCTCTCTCTCTTTCTCTCTTTGTCCGTCTATGTGTCTGGTTGGCTGGCTGGCTGGCTGCCTCTCTCTCTCTCTCTCTCTCTCTCTCTCTCTCTCTTTTCTCTTCATCTGGCTGGCTAGCTATCTGTTTCAATGTCTGACTGTCTTTCCCTCTCGCGCGCGCGCGCGTTTTTGCACACATAAACTATGTACAATTTTTTGTTTACCATTCTGTTTATTTGTCTTTTATTCATTTTTTTGTCGGATGTATAAATATTGCTGAATGTTACAAACCACTTGAACCTCTGTTAACCTACATGCTCATGTGCTATGGCCATTGTCACCGTGTCTTGTACAATAGACTAATATAGATGAGGACATAGGAATGGAGTCATGTGTATATCTGTATCTATATATATATTTGATACGCATAAGTTTATTGTCTGCTTGGTGGTAAATTGTGCGCAAACTGTGTCCATGGCTGTGGAAAACCCAAAGACCTTGACATTCTGTGCATGTGATTTTGACAACATCTAGCTTGGTTGCCATGTCCGAAGTAAAATACTAGGCTGTGAACGATGCTGCTTGTAGACAGTGTTTGGCAAACAGCCTGTGTACTACTTGCTGTTGTTTCTCTTCCCGGGCAAAGAATGGACAGGCTGAAGTCTTTCAGTTGTCAGAAATTGTTTACCCACCAGGACATTCTGTACCAGTAATTTCTCCCCTTCCTTTCTGTCATTTTTTTCAACTCTCTCCCTCTCTCCCTCTCGCTCTCTCTCTCTCTCTCTCTCTCTCTCTCTCTCTGTCTCTCTCTCTCTCTCTTTCTCTCTATTTCTCTTTCTCTCTCTCTCTCTCTCTCTCTCTCTCTCTCTCTCTCTCTCCCCTACTGACATCCACTGTCGTTCACCAGTCACTATACTTGTTTTTCTCTCTGATTCTTATTTACTGTATTCCACCAGCCTCTCTATCGTGACCAGGTTCTAGGGTTGAGACTGTCAGCATTGCCCACAGTGGACAAAAACTTTACCATTCTGCAGTGTCAGTAGGCCAGAATGGCATTTTTCATGTATTTTGTGACACCGTTAAGGAGTTGTTTTTTTATTCCTTCTTTTTTGTTTGCTTTATTGCTGTCTGGGGTAGAGAAAACCAAACGGAGTGGCCAAGGCTCTCAGCAAGGTTTTGTTTACCTATTTTTACAGAGTGTGGAGACTGATAACTAACTGTTGGTTATGAGACAAAATCAGTAACGTCTTTGGTGGTCTTTACTCTCGTATTGGTTTTTTATTTTTTGTTTTTGTTTTGTTTTTTTGTTGTTGTTCTTTTGCTAGTTCGTTAAATACTTAATTGTTTGTGTGGACTCCATGGTATAGCAGATGTCATGTACAGTGTATTATTCAATAACGCATTGTGTTTTGAACTGCATTATTCAGTACATTATAACCAGAATCAGTGTGCAGTACTAACCTTCAAAAATCCTTAAGACAATGTCTTGCATGTTTTTAATAGGAAGTGTGCTGATGCCTTATGAAGATTTTAAAGTAAGGTCTTACGTAGGTCTTTAAACAGAGGTGTGAGCTGACGTCCGCAGAAATCCTGAAAGTGAGGTCATAGATGTCTGGAACAGGAGGGTTGTAGTATACTGACAACTTGCATATAGGAAACACAAGGGCATGGAAATCTCTTGGGATCAACAGTGGGCTTCGAGTCTAACAGCTTCTTGTGAGCAGATAACGAATGCATTCATAGTTCTGTCTGCTCCTGTGCAGTTTTCAAGCTGAAAGTCTGCTTTCTGCTCAGCAGCAGTCCTGGCCCATTATTACTTTAGTATGTGCTGAGTAATATGGTTCTGACTTAAGTGTGCTAAATAAAGCATCTCTGGCCAAAATGCATAGAATTATAGAATTCTGGTCATAATGCGCTGAATAATGCAGTTACTAACGTAATGCATTATTGAATGATACAGCTCTGGCCGTAGTTTACTGTGTAATATAGTTCTATCAACCATGCATTAATGAATAGGCTTCTGACCATGGTGCGCCGAATAATGCAATTCTTTACACGATGCAAAGAGACAACATTCCGGTATGAATGTTACAGTGAATTTCACCATATGCAGGCTGAAGAAAACACCTGTTCTGATCACAATGAGCTGAATGATGTGGGCAGATCTGGTCAACATGCACGGAGTAATGTCGTTCTGGCCATAATAAAATCAATGAATACACGGAATAACACAGTTCTGACAGAATACAATGAACAGTGCAGGTCTTTCCTCAATGCACTGAACCTTCAGACCATAATGCATTGACTAATGCACTGACTAATGCAGATCTGTCCATAATGTAATGATTGATGCAGATTTGTCCATGATGCAGTGAATAGTGCAGTTGTGGTCGTAATGTACCTGATAAGGCAGTTTTAGTCATATTGCGTTGAATGATGCAGTTCTGATTGCACTGAATGATAAATATTCTGGCCTATGGCGCATGGCATAATTCAGGTTTTGCCGTAAGTGGAACTAGAAACCGTTCCATGGCATTCTGAAAGAGAAAAAAAAAAACATTTCCTAAACAGCATTGTCAAGTTGTGTTGATGCCAGAGTCATGTTCTGTTGAAGTCGTGAGAGATGTTCTGCTAAAAACTCCACTATGGTGATCTGTAGGATTACTGAATATAGTTATAAGTGTTCTGTTGAAGTAATGTTCCTTTGAAAACACCACAGCATTTTTTGTTGTTGAAAACTTTAGCTTAACTATGTCTTGAAAGAAATTACGCATCACCCGTTGAAGACCTTCAATTATGCCTGGTTTGAAACGGATGACCTTTTGAAAATTCTCAGTTCCTTAGTTTACTTTTGTTAAGAAAGTAAACAGCAGATGAAAACTTTTAGTTTTTTTTTTGTTGAAAACGCAAAGGGCCCCAGAAGAATCCTTATTCATGTTTTGTTCAAAATTTAAATACCTGTTGAAAACTTGAATGCTTTTCTTGAAAACACGAATGACCGGCTGAAAACCTTCAATCCTGACGAAAACACACATGTAGTATCTTTCAAGTTTTTAAATCATCGGAGATGTTTTTCTGTAAACACTGCAGTAATTTTCTGTTGAAAATACGTTTGCAGAGTTTTGTTTAAGATCTTGCTGTACCATTTTTTTTTAAAAGAAAGGCAAGGTGATGTTTTGTTGAAAACCACAAATTAACGTTTTACTGTAAACAACATATTGATACTCCATTAAAAACCTCATTGTAACAGCATCCTAAAAACACCCAGATAATTTTTGTTGAAAATTCTGCCATAATTTCATGTGTGTGACTTAACGTTGTATTGAAAACACTTTTCTGGTCTGGAAAGCACCTTAGGACTGTTCTGTTAAGAACACCATTGCAGTGTGGAAAAGACCACAGTACTGTTCTGTTAAGAACACCATTGCAGTGTGAAAAAGACCACAGCACTGTTCTGTTAAGAACACCATTGCAGTGTGGAAAAGACCACAGCACTGTTCTGTTAAAACACCACTGCAGTGTGTAAAGGACCACAGCACTGTTCTGTTAAAAACACCATTGCAGTGTGGAAAAGACCACAGCACTGTTCTGTTAAAAAACGCTATGGCAGTGTGGAAAAGACCACAGCACTGTTCTGTTAAAAAACGCTATGGCAGTGTGGAAAAGACCACAGCACTGTTCTGTTAAGAACACCATTGCAGTATGGAAAAGACCACAGCACTGTTCTGTTTAGAACACCATTGCAGTGTGAAAAGACACAGCACTGTTTTGTTAAAAACACCACTGCAGTGTGAAAAAGACCACAGCACTGTTCTGTTAAAAACACCATTGCAGTGTGGAAAAGACCACAGCACTGTTCTGTTAAAAAAACGCTATGGCAGTGTGGAAAAGACCACAGCACTGTTCTGTTAAAAAACGCTATGGCAGTGTGGAAAAGACCACATTACTATTGTGCTGAAAACTTCATAGCAATCCGGGGGGGGGGGAGTTCTGTTGAAATTTCCAGTCTACCGGGATTATCACAGTAATGTTGAAAATAGAATTTCTGTCATATTATGTTTTGTTGAAACACCAATAATATTGAAACACCGGCCTAAGTTCTTGTTGAAAGTACAAACTCCAAACTAAACTAGTGTCCATTTATACGTTTTTCAAGAGTTGTGAAATAGAAAGAAAGTGGTTCAGACTGATGTACAGAATAAAGTATTTTGACGTCATTGCCAGAGGCACATGACAGAAATTTACCCACTACCAAGATTGGTGCCCTGTGCATGCCATTGAACAGCTTGACGGTATGTGGTGAACGAGTGAGGTAGGTCTTGGACCAACAAGTCTGACTACTCCAAAATATTTAACGACGGTGGCTGGAAGATAGAATGCGGTTATCTTAATAATGGGGATAAAAAAAAAAATTTAATATCACATTTGTAAAAATCTCACTGGTGATTAATCTCATGAGTTCTAGCTGAGGAAACAAACTAAAGAAAGCGAAAAACGCAAACTGCTGAATTCCAAACTGTCTTGTTTTTTTAATTTAGATACGACAAAAAAAACGTATTTCTTGGGATAGAAAGTGCTATTTTTTTAAAGACAGCAAGGCCTGTTTTGACAGTGGATTTATGATAAACGCTATAGAAAGGAGATAACTGTTGTTAGAACTAGGCCATATGAAGTCTCACAATTTTGAAAACGGCAAAGTTTCGCCTAAGGTCTTTTGGGAATGGATGTATGTGTTGTTACCTGATGTGAGCTTCATTGCAAAGAATGGGTTGTCGTCCTGCTTCTGTTAGTAAACATAGATTTTACACATCCATCACTTCCATTCCGTGTGCTTTCACTGTGTGTCAGACCATGTGGACGATCTTTCAGCGTATCCAAGAGGGAAGTTGGAAAGCCACTAGTGGATTTCTTGACTTTTGTTGTGTATGTCATGATGAGTCTCAGGAAAGGAAAGATAACATTGTGTTGATTTCTGCTGTTGTTGTTGTTGTAATTGTTGTAATCAGTTGTTGCTATTAGTTAGATGGTGCTGATTCTTTAATACCTGTTGTCATTTGGATTGGACGAAGACCACGATCATTATGTTTCATAAAAAGACAGGCAATGTTCTGTTTCAAAACAAGCTTATTAAAGGGATAACAACATTATTTTGATCAGGAAACTCTCTATCTATCTATTTCTCTCTCTCTCTCTCTCTCTCTCTCTCTCTCTCTCTCTCTCTCTCTCTCTCTCTCTCTCTCTCATAAACACATACTCTCTCTCTCTTTCTTCATCAAGGAGAGAAAAAGAGGCAGTGTGACAGATAGCAAAGCAGTGAGCAAGAACGTCGGATCCAGAAAATCAGACATCCGTTCTCCAGAACTTTCTTTACTCTGCACCGCAAACTTTCTGTCAGCTTTTGAATTTGATGGCCACCAAATCAGGGGCGTTTGTCCATGTGAGGAAGACAGAGCTCACCAGGATCTGTTATGTTCCAAGAGAGATGTCCCCAACAATAGCATGCTTTCCTTTTCTCCCCCCAGCCCTCCTGTCTTTCCTGTCTCTCCCTTTCTCAAGATGTTTGTCTTTCTTCCCTTTCTCTGTTCATTTATATCGTTCAGTCTTGACTGCGTTCTTCTTTCTTTTTCTTTTTCTTTTTTCCTTTTGCATTTTCCTTTCTTACCTTGTTGTTGAATAATCAATCTTAGCTGTGATGAATCGGCCCAAAATTGTTGCTATTTTTTCCGCCATTTTGCTGTAAGACAAAAGGGTGATTGTATTGTTGATTTTTGACGCAGTAGAGTTGTGAAGTTTTACATTTTGGCATCTGGAAAATGTATGCGTTTTGGACAATATGTCGCAAGCTGGTCTTAAAGAACTGAATTATTTTTGTTGTCCTCCATTTTTTTTTAATTTGTTGTTCGAGCTGGCATATCGTGCAATTCTGTTTACCCCGATGTATAAAAAATGGGGAAAAAAACCCAGTTTGGTCCGACTGACATTATCCTGACATAAACAAAACAAAACTAGTTTTGTCTGATTGACATTATTTTGACTTAAGTCAGAATAGGCAATGTACGTTTCTTTTTTCCTCTTTTTATTAGAAATGATTATATTCCCCAGAATTGGAGAACGTTTTATGTTCCTAAAACAGTGCATGTTTTAGATAAGAAACTTTAATTGTGATTTTTTTTTTTTTTAATGGACGAAGTAAGGGTACTTCTCCAAAATGGACATTTGCAGTGCGACGTAAAGATTTAGGAAGGGAGGGGGGGTGGGGGGTTGTTGGGTTCTGATCTTGAAAGGAGATACTAATAAACTGAATGCATTCTCAAACACACACACACACACACACACACACACACACACACACACACACACACACACACACACACACTGCGCGCGCACATGCGCATGCGTACGCGCAAACCCACACGCACACACTCAACGTCCAATATGTGCGTAATGAATACATGTATGACACCGTTTTTTTTGGCTGGTTTTTCGTAGGTGATGTGTAATGTTGCTGCTCATCAAATCATACACACTGTGACTGCTATCAACGTATGATCACATTCATAACGATTGCCACGTGCCGCCTGTATCAGTGTCAGTGTGCTGTTCAATGTTGGTGGGTCAGCTAGCTGTGTCCATGACTGAGGAGGTCGTTTCATTGTCATCGTCCGCCTATCACAAAAACATCGCCTCGTGTGTGCTAATCCAACAACGGGTCTTGCTCTTTTTTTTTTTCTCTTTTTTTTCCTTTTTTTTTTTTAAAGTTAAATAAACTTGGAATGGAATTCGTTCATGTCCCTGGATTGTTTCGTCTTCTTATGGGTTGTGTGCGTGTGTGCGCGCATGCGCGTATTTGTGGAACTTGACTGTTAACTTACTGTTCCGGGTAGACAGAAATTGTCGATCCTGCTTTTTTTTTTAGATGTATATTTGTTACATTAAACTATTTTACGATTCCGTAAAATTCTCTCTCTCTCTCTCTCTCTCTCTCTCTCTCTCTCTCTCTCTCTCTCTCTTAAAGATCCCTGAATAAGTTTCTTTCAAAAGACAACGTGCTCCATAAAAATAGATGCAATTAGTTTGATCGCCTGCCTTCTCCTCTGCAATCCGCTTTCTGTGTGTCTGTCTGTCTGTCTCTCTGTCTGTCTGTCTCTCTCTCTCTCTCTCTCTCTCTCTCTCTCTCTCTCTCTCTCTCTCTCTCTAAAGATCCTGAATAAGTTTCTTTCAAAAGACAACGTGCTCCATAAAAACAGATGCAATTAGTTTGATCGCCTGCATTCTCCTCTGCAATCCGCTTTCTGTGTGTCTGTCTGTCTGTCTCTCTCTCTCTCTCTCTCTCTCTCTCTCTCTCTCTCTCTCTCTCTCTCTCTCTCTCTCTCTCTCTCTCAAGATCCCTGAATAAGTTTCTTTCAAAAGACAACGTGCTCCATAAAAACAGATGCAATTAGTTTGATCGCCTGCCTTCTCCTCTGCAATCCGCTTTCTGTGTGTCTGTCTGTCTGTCTCTCTGTCTGTCTCTCTCTCTCTCTCTCTCTCTCTCTCTCTCTCTCTCTGAAGATCCCTGATTCAGTCTCTTTCAAAAGACAACGTGCTCCATAAAAACGGATGCAATTAGTTTGATCGCCTGCATTCTACCTGCGCTCTCCTCTGCAATCCGCCGCTCTCTCTCTCTCTCTCTCTCTCTCTCTCTCTCTCTCTCTCTCTCTCTCTCTCTCACACACACACACACACACACACACTCTCTCTCTCTCTCTCTCTCTCTCTCTCTACACACACACACACAGATACACACACACACACACACACACACACACACACACACTCTCTCTCTCTCTCTCTCTCTCTCTCTCTCTCTCCCTCTCTTCCCTCCCTCCCTTTCTCTCTCTCTCTCTCTCTCTCTCTCTCTCTCTCTCTCTCTCTCTCTCTCTCATTTTCCAAGCACTTTTTATCTCACTAATTTCTAGAAGAAAAAAAAACTTTCCCAAAGTATCGTGCGTGTGCGCGCGTGCGTGTATGTGTGTGTGCATGTGCGCGCGAGCGTGTACAACAGAAACTCCATGGAAGTGCCTCCATGGGTCCACCAGCCCCTATTGTATCTATGCCAACCACTCGACCTCATTCTTCATCACCTAGTCGCTTTTACTGCGACCAAGAGACTTACCCCACTGTTGGACGTTATATTTGCTGACACTGACACTGGTCAGCTTTCCTACCAGCGCCACTGTCTTGCCTATCTATGTGGACAGTGAAACTGCCTACCAGCGCCACTGTCTTGCCTATCTATGTGGACAATGAAACTCGACCAGGCTGCATGCCATCACCATTGTCTGTTTCTGTGGACGTAGAAACTCGACTTATTGGCACACCCATCGCCATTGTCCGTATTTGTGGACAGAGAAACTCGACTAATTGGCACACCCATCCCCATTGTCCGTATTTGTGGACATCGAAACTCGACTAATTGGCACACCCATCGCCATTGTCCGTATTTGTGGACAGAGAAACTCGACTAACTGGCACACCCATCGCCATTGTCCGTATTTGTGGACAGAGAAACTCGACTAACTGGCACACCCATCGCCATTGTCCGTATTTGTGGACGTAGATACTCGACTAATTGGCACATTCATCGCCATTGTCCGTATTTGTGGACATAGAAACTCGACTAACTGGCACACCCATCGCCATTGTCCGTATTTGTGGACATCTTCTTCTTCTTCTTTGCGAACGCCTTGGTCAATACGGTCAGTCTGGCCCTTGCGATGAATAGTGCAAATTATGCATTTGTGGAACTCAACTAAATCTCGAACCATCGACATGTTCTATTTTTGTGGACATTAAAACACGACCAAGTCGCTTGACATCACTTCTCCTTTTTTTTTTTTTTTTTTTTTTTTTTTAACTTTTTTTTCTTTTTTGTACTCCCAGTTCTTATAGAACAGGGAGTACTTTAGAATGGGAACGAAGAAGTGCTGTGTGTGTGTGTGTGTGTGTGTGTTTTGTGTGTGTGTGTGTGTGTGTGTTGTGTGTGTGTGTGGGGTCTGTCTGTCTGCCTGTCTGTGTGTCCTTGGTCAAAATGTGTTCCACTCGCTCCAGACAAAACTACTGGGCCGATCTTTCTGAAAATTTGTAGGTATGTTCATTATGGGCCACGGATGATGCCCGATATTTCAGTTTACCGCTATAGCCGTTACTAACGGCTGTAACGGCCTGTAACGGTTTTTTCTTCTTTATGGAATATCTCGGAAAGTACTTGGCCGATCTTTGTAAAAATGAGCAGGTACGTTCATGTCACCGATCGGCAGTAGTAAACCATCCGTTCATGTGTTTGGAGAAAGGGTTTAGTTCAGAAATAGAGAGCGTGTGCGCGTGTGCGCGTGTGCATATGTGTGTGTGCGAGTGTGCGTGTGTAAGATTGGGGTTTTGGTTAAGGTGGAAGGTTAGGCTGGGTAGGGTGCTGGGGAAATGGGATGCACAATGTTCTTGAGTTCCAATCTTGACTGTTGAAGGGATGGAAGCGGGAGGTTGGTTTCATTCCCGATTGTTACCCTTTTTTACTTTGGTTCTACACCAGAGAAGGCGGGGCAGGATATCGGCTGTTGTGTTGTCAAGTCTGAGTTGTTGTGGTAAATTGTCGTGCTGTTGCACGAGCAACAACTAGTCCGTTGGTCCGGCGTGTCAGCTCTGCGGAGGGATACGCTGCTCTGACCAATCGCTGTTTGTGTTGTGAGTAGAGTTTCGCTTGATTCCGACCAGGTCGGAATGCGTTGGGGTAGCTTCACTTGGGTCCCTGGTGTTCGTCGGAGTGGACGCGCCTTGTAGTTGCGGCGGCAGCGCCGTTAGTCGAGCTGAGTGACTTCGAGTCATAGTTAGTGCCAGGTCCTCGTCGGTCGGGTGTGCCTTGGCCTGTGCCGGGTTCTGTGTCGTCTCTGTTGGCAGCCACTTCAGCCATTGCAGAACTGGTGTGGTTGAACGTCTGTCTGTCCAGGTTGGTGATGTTAGGTTCATGGTGGTGTCATTCGTCATGTTGTTTTGTATTATGGCGAGTTGTACTGTATTGTCTCATGCTGTGTTTAGTTGTATTATGTTTGTTGTGTATACTGGTTGTCTGGTATGATGTCGTCTTGGTTCTGTGATTGAAACTTGTCAGCCGGTTTGTGTTACCTTTTTTTTGTATAGCCCTGTAAGTAGTGTACATAGTGGTTCCTGAGTTCGATTGTCATGTGACAGTTTGGCTAGACAGTGTGGGTTAGATAAATAACCGTTAAATGGACGGTGATGTAGATATTGGTTTGATTAGTTCATGTTAATTTCAGGGGTCAGTAAGGAATAATACGAGGTTGCATTTGTTGAGGATCATAGTATGAGTCAGGTGCAGATGTGTCTGCGTGAATCGTTAAGGGATTGTGCTCAATTTCAGTTGTAAATAGTAGTAGTTCGTTGAAATTGAGTAACGATTTCGGAGTTGACCTGCACAGCATTGGAATTGGTTAACTGTGCAGTGGGCCAAGGCTAATTGGTAGTCGAATGGTTTATACGGGAGTACGGTCGTGACTATTCAATTCATATTGGTGTCTTTTCACTTTCGTTACGAGTCAGGGTTCTCGACGCGGGTGTCGTGCGCGTGCAGACTGTATCTGTGACGTACGCGTTTGGTACAGGACAGTGAATCCATATGGTTAGAAGTTTTTTTTTGTTAAGTAAATGACAGTCGTCACACATGCGGGGATGTATGTGTTTTTTGACAGAATAGGGTTGGAGAAAGATATTTTTAGGTTGCAGGAGACAGTCCCATGATGAATTTTAGTAGTCGGAAAAAAGGGGTATGGTAAAGTTTAAGGCGGTAGCTCAGCAGTTTATGACATAAAAAACGGAGGATGTGCAGCATGTAATATTGTATGAAGTATGGTTGTGTTGGCATAACAAGGATTAACCACTGGGTTGTCTGACAAGAGATGACATGAGAGTGGGGTGCTGGATGGAAATTTTGGCGAACAAAGCATGTTGTGTTGATATATGATTATTAAGTGACAGTGCAAAGAGGGGAAGAATGTGAAGGATTGTGGCTGCGAGCCGATTCTCTCGTATGAACATGCTAGAATTGTGAACTGTTAGAAATTGATAGTTCTTTTATTCTTTTGTTGTTGTTTTTTTTTTAGATGTGTATTACTACTGATTACTGTGGGGAATCATTTCCTTGTGTGATTTGCCCATTTCCTAGTTTGTTTAGTATTTCTAAGGGGACCCATGGAGTCCGTGTTGGATTGCTTAGATTGGTTTATTTCTCCGAGAATTATGTGTGTCATAATTTCAGATGTGTGAGCCATAATTTCATGAGTAATAGCGTGGATGGGGCTCAAGAAAATATTGTTTTACTGCTATTGTAAGGGTTGGCAGGAAATGGATCTGATAACCCCAAAGCGAGTAACGGGTTGGGGGGGGTGTACTCGAATTCAAGGGGTCACTCTCATCCCCGAGTGGAGGTAGGCAAGGGAGATGGAGGATTACAGCTTTACCATGTAGCCTATAGCCTTGATGACTCGGGTAGTAGCAACACTACAGTAGGGGCCTACATTTGTGTCAGCAGGTATCCTGTTCCGTCCTGAGGCTGGGGCCAGATCGCCGCAGTCTACTGCCGCGTGCCGGCAGTGAGCGGCGGTTTCCCGTGCCTGCTGTTTTTTTCCCCGGGAGAGGGAGACCATCCAGGCCGTCTGCCGCTGTGAGGCAGCTCTCCTCCTGCTCCCGGGGGCTCTCTGGGAGTTCTCCAGCCACCCGTTGCTCTTCCCTGTTCGGGCGTCCTTTGAGCCCCGGACTCGTCGAGAGGGCACCGCACCAGACCTTCTCTCACCCTCAGTGTCCGGGGGGGCCTTCAGAGGAGGAGGCGTCCTTTTGAGCCCCGGACTCGTCGAGAGGGCACCGCACCAGACCTTCTCTCACCCTCAGTGTCCGGCGGGGCCTTCAGAGGAGGAGGCGTCCTTTGAGCCCCGGACTCGTCGAGAGGAGAGAGAACAGGAAAGGGGCATTCGGGGCCACTTCCGCCCTCACCCAGTTTCGGGCGAAAGTAACCCAGAATGCCCCTTTCCCTGTTCTCTGACAAGTAAGACTTCAATAACTAAAAAATAACGATTACTACAAACAAACGTACTGCGTAGGGTTATCCGTTTTCAATACTAATTTACTAAACTTTTTAGATTTCAGTTTTTGCTTAATCCTGTGTTTTTTCCTGGTCGTTTTCAATAACATCATTTTCACGCAAACATTCTTCAAATGAGTCTCTGTCTTTCATGTGAAATAGAACTACAGTCTTAAACTGTTCTCTAAAGTCTTTTAAAACTGAGTTATATTTTTGGCATAAAATCCACACACTTATCCTAGCATGCCTTCCGCTGAAAGCTAGTTTTGACAAAGTGTTTCTCTTTTTAACTATGTCTCTTTCTGCCGAACAGTCATCTATAATAAATAGTGTCTGCGTTCCTTCAAACAGGCTATAAAACTGTTCTAAACACTCACTCAGTTTATTGCTAGGATCAACTAAATATATGTCATCATCTGTCCATATAAACCTTCTATCATGATATGCTTTGTTCCATTTAAGCGTTGGACAGAAAACCACAATATGATTAAAATTATAGCGATAAACTGTTTGTAATAGGTCTAGGACAAATATTGTTTTTCCACAACCATCTGCCCACAAATCAATGAGCAATGAGGAGTTTTTGTCATAAAGTTTAACTGCTCCAGGGTTTTATAGAAGAATTTAATCTAATCCAGTTATTATTTTTATCATACTCTCTGTTAGAACCTGTTCAGTATAATAAAATCCTATGAGGCCTAAATGTGTAAGATTAATCCAATTCAGTGCTTTAAGATTGTTTCTATTTAGACTAATATTGATTTTGTTGCTTGTTGTTATGACCTTAATATCCTCGCCATTGTGAAGAACGACGACAGTAACTTAAGACTGCAACGTCTAAATTTTCCCAGCTAATTAGAATTCCTTTAAAAAGGACGTCACTAACGCCCACAACCCATCCCTCTCCTTTCTTTTAAGACAGAAATTTCAAATATCATTGTGAACGTGTCTCCTAATTTCATTTGCGGCATGAACTGTAATTTTGTAGAAGCATCTTTTAAAACCGTTTCTCTTCTGTGGAGGATGTACTGTTTTTTCCCATAGGGCTTTATTTCAATCTCTTTCCGACTATTGTCTTTCTGCATAAGACTTACATGTAAAGGGCCAGAGTTGATGCTTTTCTGAAACTTTTTTGGCGGCCAAAAAATGTAAATGGGCTTATAAATTCAAATTTTATATCCCATTCTAATATGGTTCTAAGTGCCAATTGAGGTCGGGCTTTCAAACTATTTTATATTCATACTGGCCAACATTATTTGCTTCTAGATTGCGCAGTTGCTCTAGTTTAGGAAACTTTTTGCTATCGCCAACCTCTTTGCGTTTATAATCACCATCTTTAGTGTACTCAAAACCATACAAAGCGCCTATCTCACCGTTCTGTTCAAAGTCCGCAACGTCTGCAAGGTCTTTTAATTCTAAATTTATACACCTCACAGGCGCTAATGTAACTCCTGGTTCTTCTGGCCCACGCGACATTATTTTTTTAGTAACGTATTATTTTATTTCTAAAACAATGTGCAGGTTATCGCATTTTACAACTTTCCCGCTTTGTCTTTGATTTTTATATTAAATGATCCGACCCTCCCACAAACTAATCTTTTAAACTGTAAATTAGGGAATTGGTATAATTTCATAATCGCAATATGCAGCTTTCCCTGATGGAAGAGCTCTTAAAACAGTTGAGGGCCTTCCGTCATATAAGTTTTCATCAGTGCTCAGCTCATCCAAATGAACATAGAGTAATGAATGTAATGCAAGATCGAGCGGACTTTCCCCCTCATAAGTAGTTTTGGCTGGTGTAACTCTAAATCTAAAATTGTTAGCTGTAAAGCCAAACCCATTTTAGCTAGCTCTTTATCAAAATAGTAACCTACTTCTTCTTCAGGCTTGAATGTTAACATTGTTTTTAGATTTGCATTGTTAAGTTTGAGAGTTATGTCAAAGTTACTCATTGCTTCTTTTAGTGAGCAAAACCCGTAATAACCATCAGGTATGTTAACTGGCCAACTAAGTTTCCTGCATTATTAATTTTTGAATCTTATTATTCTTCCTGGATTCACTTATATTAAACCATACGACTTTGTAGAATATTTCATGGAGCGCGACCGTTTTGGCCCCACAATCGTTATCAATAGCATGTTCTAAAAACGAAGGACGGTCTTGGGTTGTTATTGTTACAAACATGTTTTTAAACGAAATAAAAATGAGTGCATTCAAATATACTGGTGCAAAATATTCTGTTGGGCCGCACTACAATCTTAAAAATATAGCAACTGATACTCTTGACATTGCTGTGACCCAGACTGCCTCTTTTCATAAAAAGGTGAGCACTCCATTAAGCAGATATCTTAACCCCCCTATTGAAAACGACCACACCAAGAAAGCGTGGTTTAGTCATCCGATGCAGTTTTATCAGAACCAGTTAAACTTTGCGTGTTTTGCGCATCAACTGGGTGTGGAGTGTCGTATGCTGATCATTTAAATCACCATGATCCTTTGGTGAGGTCAGTGTACAGATTTCATTTTTATTACACCTTCAGACGTATTTTGACTGAACTGCAAGCGCCATTACCAAATGAAAAACCATTTAATCCACTCAGCAACATAATAGACATGAAGGCTTTGAAAGGATCTGTAACGAATTCAATATTAACATCAAGACAGGCTTTAGACAAAAGTTGGATCATAATCATGGCCTAGGCGACCTTTATTTTCGGGGCACGCACAGAAAGTATAACTATGACTGGATCCTCCTTTCAAATCTTTCTTTTTTGGCACAACTGTTGAGCCTGGGTCCCTACAGCAAGAGCATAAAACAGCATGGACAACATTTATCTTAGACACTTCTAAGGGCCTAACTAGGGCTGGAATAGAACGAATAAACGACTCTATTCGTACTTACGTTTGGTGGTTGCTAGGGTCGCAAGCACAGGCAAGATCAAGCATAACTGATCCTTCTACTGCTTTGACGCGCAAAAACAATACTTAGCAAATTTAGAGGACGCCATTAATTCTACAGTTGATTTACCTTCAAGCATTAAAAGGTACCAAAATGTTTTACAATACGCAAGATCGAAAGTAGACTTTGCTGTTGGCACTGGTTTATACATGTTGCCTTCTGACCTTAGACTCCAGGTAGGAATAATAATAAACTATAATAATGAAATTCTTATAGCAGGCAATGAACAGAAGGTTGGGAAAAACGACATAAATTCTGAGCCAGTAATATTACAAGCAGTAAAAAAACACCCAAGATTAAGTCATCTAATTCCCGAAGTCCAAACCCCCAAAGTCATTGAAGACTCAGCAAAGCTCGCAGACTCTGTTCGCGATGACCATGAATATGAAAAGACAGCGCTTGTTCTTGGATTAACTGCATAGGATTACTCGGTCTTTATCTTACTAAATATTAACCCAACTATTACAGAACTAATGCCCATAAGTGCTCGGCCATAAAGCCAACTACTTTGCTTGCAGTAGACAAAAGCCAGCTAACGATACCGCCTAATATACCGGGTAAAGCGTCTACGGCTTTACTGCTAATTTTTTTTAATAAACTCGCAAGATGATCAAGTTGTTTTTTTTACCCATGATTTATCAGGCGGTGATGGAGGCGATGGCGGCGGGGGCACTGAACTTTGCCCTCCACCACCGCCTGTAATAGCCATTTACTAGTGTACTTATTGCAAATCCTAAAGCCGTTATAACGCTTGCTAATGTGACACCTTGCTCTCTAAACAACGTTCGTATTCGTTCTGCTAGTGTTGTGTCTTCATATATAAAATTTTTCGGATAGTTTCTCTTATTCTATTCACTTGAGTTCGAAATTTGGGTCTCGGTTAGTAGTCAGCACTTCTAGTCTTGCTGATCTTTCTTGTTCAAGATCTTTTAGTCTTTGTCTTATTCTTTCTTTAATATCAGGCCCTACGATGGAGTCGTCAGCCTCAACGAGTTTTTCTTTTTCTCTTTTTATATGCTCATCTAGTTCACCTAGTTTTGCTAAATGGTTTTTTTAATTCGCCTCTAATGGTTCTTAAAGCACGATCAAGGGCCGCTATTTCCCGCATGGGTAGCGCGAGTCGTGTATAGTCTTTAACGCTGTTTCTTCTGAAAAACTGGTTTCTGTTTCTATTGCATTTATTAATTCGTCTGCCGATTGATTTAATTCTTTAAGTTCCATGTTTTGCATTTGGTTATCTGTCGGGAGTTCTTGTAGTGTGTTTTGAAGTTTAGCAACTGCATCCCTATCTAATTTTGGTCTAACAAACCAAGGCGATTTGATCTTTTACACTAAGTCTTTGTATAATTGTACTCTTGGCTAAAAACTTTGATGGGTCTGGTTTAGTTGTAAGCCGAACAGATTCTCCTTGATCGCCCTTACAAACAAATGACCATCTTCTAATTCAAAATCATTTGGTCTATAAATTCGGGAGGTTCTTGGCCCTAAACTTTTGTAAAATGCTCCGACCGTATTTTCTGTTAATTCACGCCGCATTGAGAGCGCTGAGCGATGCTGTGTCAAAGGGATCATTTCACTCATGTCGTCTCCAGGATCAAAAACATCATAATCTTCTTCGCCTTCAATTCCTGCCATGTTTTTAAATAATTAACTTTTTATTTTGTTTATAAAAAAATGTCACAAGCATATGGCTCGATTCTTGACCCATATAGAAAGCTGAAAAAACCCCCTTGGCGTGCAGGGAAATAAACGGAATATTACTGTTCCAAATAATCCATCTACTATTGATGCAGATCAAATTCTTACTGTTAGATTTCCAGACCTAGGAGCGGATGATTTGATCGTGCCAGGCTCTGCACGGCTTACTTTTAAAATAGAACTCGCTTCAACAACAGACCAAACCAGAACAGTTGTCCAGAATTTGGGACGGGCAATCGTTAAGAAAATTTCTGTAAAACTTGAGGGCAAGAAGTATTTTCTTTAAACAATGCAGACATATTTTTAACCTATTCTGATCTATGGCAAACCGCGAATGAAAGGGAAGATCTTGCGTTCAAGGAATCGGCAATGAAGAAGCACTAAAACTTAGAATAGGCGCCGAACTCGCCTCAGGTGCTAAAAGCAGCAAAAAGGCTTTAGCTGTAAGTTATGCGTATGGTAATCGCTTTTTCCATTCCCCTAGATTTTGATTTTGTTAAAAAGCGCTTTGCCCCATACTTTCAAGGAGCATTAAAAGACAGATTGTCATATGAACTAACTTTTAATGAATACAAACGTGTTATCAAATCAACAGACACCGAAGCAAAGTACAGCATTTCTGACATCTCGTTAGAGTTTGACGTTGTTAGCAACCTTAAATTAGCAGAGCTGATTGGGGATCAATATAAGTCCAAATTAGCAATATATTACGAAAACGTGCGTCATCATTCAACATATCCTAAAAGCAGGGCAGACGCTATATGGAATTTTAGTTTTAGTGTCGCAGTAAAATCGCTTAAAGGTATTTTATTGCTGTGTGAAGATGAAAACCATTCGCAAGAGCAAGTGAAAAGTTTTTAATCCAAAAATAACGAAAGTACAATGTACAATTGACGGCAGTCCTAACCAAATCTATGCTAGCGGACTTAGACCTTATCATCTTTTTTGACGAAATAAGAAAATTGTTTTGGGGGTGGGAGGGGTAGAAGTCCAACAGCAGACCTTGCGTCTAAAGATCTACACCTTCACAGGTTAGGCTTGATGATTATTTAACATCAAAATACGGTTTATGGATTGACCTAAGGTCAACAGAGGATAATCAGTTGCATAGAAGTGGGAGAGAGGTTAAAGACGTAAACATTAAAATTTGAGAAAGAAAAAGAAGCTGATAAACCGCTTAATGTACATTTGTTTTTATTAATTGATGCACAGCTGAATATGGAGATAGCAATTACAATATGTACTATACTAAATATTTATTTCATTTTATAAAAAGCATGTCTGTTCAGGTTTATCCAAATGTGCCTACAGCACCGGAGATGCCAAGAGAAGAGATAGTAGAAAACCCTAGCATAAAAACCTTCAGATTAACAAACATTACACAAATGCAGCAAGTACTAGAGCAAGACCTTCAAAATACAGCAAACCAAACGAAGGTATTCTGCTGCCTTTAATGCTGTACTTATGTTAATACTGGAGCATCGACTATAAGTGCTCTATCAGCAGGAACGAGTGTTGGTCTCTTAGCAACGGGCATAGGCGCACCCGCAGCTTTACCTCTAGGAGGTTTGTCTTTAGCTCTCGGCCTGTGTTCATTAGCTGTAAGTGCTGCTGGCAAAAAAAATTTAAAAACTAAACTCCAAAAGCACACAGCTATGGTTCAACTAATAACAGCTAAACTTAGCTCCTTTAAACTGACAATAAATAAAGCGCTAGCTGACTCAAACATCACGGATGAAGAATTTAATCGTTTACAGGCCGATTTTTGATGACTACAAAAGACAAAAGTTTGATCTTCAAAGAAAGGCGAGGACAAGTTTTTCTCAACAGCCAGACCCCGAGCAGATAAAAAAGAATGCTTAAAAAAAGTAAACGAAACATTAAACTCTGTTCTAAACAGCTCACATTAACAATACCAAAGGTGTTTTTAACTTTAGTTTATGAGTCCAAGCACAAAAAGACCGTCGATATTGATTCAGATTAAGCCGTTGTATTTTTTTTAATTTAAATAAATATCTTGGCTTAGAAAAGAAAGACAGCATGGCTAAGATATATGAAGGACAAGACGAATTGTTTGAAGGAATGCTTGAGAGAGAGCGTTTATCAAGAGCAAATGAATGATATTGATTTAGAAGTCATTGACCCAACAAACGTACAGGCAAGCGTTGTACATGCAATTTCTCAAGTTCCAGGCAAACTAACAATAGACCCGCCAGTTAAAGTAATGTTAGCTGTTTTAATCGACTATGTAACAATAAAATGAAGAAAATCAGAAGTCTGGGTCTCGACTAAACAGCAGACTATTCTTTCTCATAATGACTTAACACCGGGTTGGGCAGACGAACTGCTTACACAGTTTGACGCTGCCGCTGAAGAAGCTAAAATGAGAGGCTCTGGTGGTCAGAGGGGGAAGTCTTAGAGATTAGATTAAAACAGGCTAAGTATGCACCGATTGTAGGCAAGGCTTACATTCCGCTACCTCGGGAGTTGGTTTTAAAGAGAGCAGTTTAAAACATAAAAAATTCAGACAACAAATGTTTCATGTGGTGCGTTCTTGCAAGGCTGCATCATGTCCCCCGAACACGCAGAGAGAGTGACTAACTATCGGCAATACGCCAAAGATCTTAACTTCAATGGAATATCCTTTCCTGTTAGTGTAGACCAAATTTATCAGTTTGAAGAACAAAACAACCCAATAACTGTTAATGTATACACATGGATGAGGAAACAAATTTGGCGCCAATTAAAGTGTCCAAGAACAGTCCAACAATAGGCGAACCAGACAAAATCATGTTGACTTACTACTAATGTTTTCACCAGCGGGGCTACCCCATTACACATTGATACGCACAATGAGTAGATTATTGAGTTATACTACAAACAAACATAGCAAACAAGAATTCTGCAGAAAATGTTTAACAAGAATTCCATCTGTGCAAGCTGCGAGTGAACATATAAACATTGTAAAAGTTCTGTAGACTGTAATACAGAACTAATACGCCCCCACCCGGATCTAAAGTTAGTTTTAAGAACTGGAAAAAACTGCAACATTCTCCATATGTTGTTTTACGCAACTTTGAATCACTCATTGTTCCTTATGAAGGGCCAGCGCCACAAAAACTTCGAAAAACAGTCTTAATGAGTAATCATCAGATTTGTTCATTTGCCTTCATTGTTGCCAGGTCGGATGGCGTTTATTCAGAACCAGAATTATATAGAGGACCAGATGCTGCAGAAACAAAATCTTAAAACGCATGCAAAAGTGCGTAATGACTGTTCTAATAATCTAAACTTATCTGAAATCATAATGACGCCTGAAGACCAACAACAGTATGACTCAGCCACGCATTGTTGGATTTGCGGTTTAGAGCTAACGCCCAAGAGTGTAAACCCCACAGTAAGAGACCATGATCACATTAGTGGGAAGTTTAGAGGTGCAGCGCATAACAAATGCAATCTTCAACTAAAGTTTGAACCAAAGACATGGAAGCTGCCTGTATTCTTTCACAACTTGCGAGGTTATGACTCTCACCTTATAATGCAAGCAGTAACCAGCGCCTTCAGGGTAGCATGCATTGCACAGTCATCAGAAAAGTACATGTGCTTTAATCTAAATAATATGTCTTTCTACGACTCTATGCAACACATGATGGGCTCATTAGAGGGACTGGCTATGTCCTTAAAGTCCTGCCCAATAACGGAAAAATATTTTGACCCGACTCTCGTTAGAAAGGGCGTTTATCCTTATGAGTACATGAACAGTTGGGAAAGGTTTGACGAAGAGACGCTTCCTCCTAAAGGCGCGTTCTTTTCTAGTCTTAGAGGAAAGGACATCAGCGACTCCGATTACCAGCATGCTCAAGATGCTTGCAAAAGTTAGATTGTAAAACGATGGGAGACTATCATGACTCCTATTTAATGGCAGATGTATGTTTGTTGGCGGATATTTTGAAAATTATAGAAAGACCTGCATAAACATTACAGTTTGGATCCTGCGCATTACATTTCTGCGCCCGGGATGAGTTGGGATGCTTTCTTAAAGTTTACTGGAGTACAAATTGATTTATTGTCAGATTTACCAATGATTCAGATGATTGAAAACGGGTTGCGTGGGGGAATTAGTATGGCGTCGCATCATTACTGTAAAGCAAACAACAAATACTTGGATCATTATGATCCGAGTAAAAGGTCTAACTATCTCATGTATTTAGATGCAAACAATCTGTATGGTTGGGCAATGGCGCAATCGCTTCCATTACGCAACTTTAAAATGTACACAGAAGACAATCCGAATAATATTCAAAAGGCATTAAAGTGGTTGGGCAGTTTAACGCCTGACCAACAGCGTGGTTTCATTCTAGAAGTTGACTTAGAATATCCTCATGAACTCCATGACCTGCATAATGACTATCCATTAGCAGCAGAAAGTCTAAAGATGGATCCAAGAGAACCGCCTAAACTTGTGCCTAATCTTCGAGGCAAAAAAAATTATGTCTGTCATTACAGACTTCTACAATTTTATTTAAGGCATGGTTTGAAGTTGACAGCTGTTCATCGTATAATTGCTTTTGATCAAGAACAGTTCATGAAACCATACATCATGAAGAACACTGATCTTAGAACTAAATCCACAGATGCTTCAGAAAAAGACTTTTTCAAGCTGATGAACAACAGCTGTTTTGGAAAGACTATGGTAGAATCCGCACAAGCGCAAAGATGTCAGATTGGTCACCAGAGAGAATGAAGCAATTAAGCTGACTTCAAAACCTAATTATCAGGACTTCAGAAGATTTCAATGATCAGCTTTTTGGCATAATGATGAAAAAAAAGAAAGTCAAATTAGACAAACCTGTATTTATTGGGTTTACTGTTTAGAATTATCAAAGCTTTTGATGTTAGAATTTCTTTATGACTACTTTAAGCCCTCGTATCCTGAGTCCAGAGTGCTTTACACAGATACAGATAGTTTTGTTATAGATATCCCTACTGAAGACATCTATAAAGACATGGAATTAGAAGTGGCTAAAGGTCATGCGGGATGGTATGACACGTCCGATTATCCTAAAGATTCGCCTTTGCATTCAATTACTAATAAGAAGGTTTTAGGAAAGATGAAGGATGAATTATCTGGAAAGGTGATCAAGAGTATGTGGGGTTAAGATCGAAAATGTACAGTATTTCGAGCCAGGGGAAAATCATTAAGAAAGCAAAGGGAATATCTCGCAGTGTTGTGCAGTCAAACATATCACATGACAACTACAAAGAAGCATTGTTTGCAATAAGACTTTTCATCATGACAACGTAAAACTGCGATCTAATCTACATGAGATCAACACAACAGTTGTAACAAAGAAGTCGTTAGATAGAACAAACACAAAACGGGTGTTTGTTAATCCGGAGTTTTCATATGCAATTGGCACTGGAGAACCGCATAAACAGGGGGTTTATATTTTTTCATCAACTTTTATTATAAATCGATCATAGCCTCATCCAATTCATTTAAATCTTTTCTCATGTTTGCTTGACGAGTTCGAATTTTTTTATTATTTCAAGATATTCTTTTCCCCAATTTGGGGGTTTGAGTTGTAGGTGATCTGGATGATTTAGCATGCATTGATTAATCCCCGAAAATGTTTCCTTAATAGCATTACACGCCCGAAATGATTCCCGTATCATTTTCAAGGTCTCTTCCTTTACCATTCTTGTTTCGTTCTGCGCTTCCTTCTGGCCTTCCATTTTAAAAATTAAATATATTTATGTAAATTAATTAAAGCGGAACTGTGTCTGGTGGGATTATCTGCAGTTCTTCCTTCACAAAAGATCTTTGAGGAGCTGGTTGTTTTGTTGTGTCAGTTTCTCGTAAATAATACACGGGCGGGTTCATTTTTACAATTCTTTTTATTTCATATGGATCAACACTCCAAACCCGGATCAGTTTTCCCTGATGCGAGTGTCCCCTTCTGCTTCCCCGGGAAATAAAGGTACCTTACTTTCAATCCAAACGGCAATAGTTTGCCGGATGAAGTCTCTCCTTCAACAACATTTATTGTTTTTCTTTTGATTGCTTTTACTGGTTTTAGGCCTTTAAATTCTTCATTATTCATTGCGCGCAAAACTGAGGGCAGTCTTCTAACCCATTCTGTGTTGCGAGAGTTGTCAATAAGCTCTCTGTGATACTGGTGGGAGAAAAGTCTTTCGGCTAACTGTTTGTTAAAGTTTTCAACTAAAGCCTGTGATCTGTGAACTCCTGAATGCCTCTTTTGATGGTAACTCTATGTTTCAACAATAATTGATTCGCTTGGCCTTTAAACTCTTTCCATCGTCAACTTGAATCATGCGAGGATAAGTTAGTGGCCCTCGTTGGTATATCAGTTGTATGGCAACAGCAACAGCAGAAGCACTCTTTTTGTTAATGGTTCCGCATCTTTATATCTTGAAGCTATATCAATGACTGTGAGTGCGTACTTAAATCTTTTTCGTCTAATCCTATCAGAGGGTAAATATAGAAGGTCCATTTGATGGGTGTCGTTCGGTATTGTATCACAAAGTGCGGTCTCTGTATTCGTCTAGGGGCAGGTAAATAAATTTGCCAAATCGCTTGTTTAGATAACCATTCCTTTGCTTTTTGTTCACTGACACCTGCCGCTTGGCTTAGCTTTTGTATTGCTGTGATACCCTTCCAATATCCTTTTGGCGAATAATAGATTTTGTTCATTTTTTACTCAGCCAATATTATGTGCAACAAAATACACAACGGTCATACCAACGACAATAAACGCGATTTCTTGCATCTTTTGTTTTTCTGATGGTTGATAAAAGTCACTGAATTTTGGGGGGGGCAATGTCTGGACCGGTTTGCCTGTTACTAGATAATATTCTTTTATTGCTTGGTCAACATTTTTAAATGTGTAAGCTGCATGCCCCTGTTCTTTCAGGTGTCCCTTAATAAAATCTAACTGCTCAAGTCTCTGCCTTTCTAGGCGTCTGTGCAGCTGCTAGTTGCTCCATAAACTTTGTTATGCCTTTTTCTCTCGCCGTCATTCCCCAGTTTACAAATGCAAAATTACTGCGCTAAAAGCAAGCGCATTCACCACAGCGCCGCCTATCATTATTGCGAGTGAAGCCATTTTTTATAAATGTATTTTTTTCTTACATATTTATATTGTCTGGAATTATTCCCTTGCTTAACTAGAAAATCTTTCGTGGCAACCGAAGCTGCAATGATAGCAATCAGCTTTGCTGAATCCTCAAGTCTAGTTTGCCAAGATCTGCTGGTTTAATTCTTAACAAGCTTTACCAAGCATCGTGTATCCTATACTTAGGCCTCCAATAACAGCAGAATGGTATACAAGGTTGGCAATAGTTTTTTCGGTGCTCATTTTTTAAAATAAAATAATTATAATTTAATAAAAAACATGAACAGTATGATCTACTACAGCTACAGGGGGCCTAAACCTTCCTGAACTTATGAATGACCAAGTTGATGATCAAGCTATTATGCCCAAAAAGGAGAGGCTGTATCTTTGGCAGCATGTGGGAAAACAAAACAGTTCCTCGGGAAATGAATTCAGCATTGAACAATTCAACAGATGTTCGCCGCAAGACATTATAAAGTATCATAACAGGTATGAAGCGCAGCTGGGGTCGAGAATGGTAAAAAGTGTGGGGCAAACGGCTCTTAGTTGGTACACTAAACTAGTCAGTAGATTGCTCCCATTGATTCTGAACAAGATCTTACGTATGATTTAACGCAAGATCCAGTTTTAACAAAGACATTAGAGTCTCTAGGGTGTGATTTATATTACAGATTTGGAACATTGTTATCGCCGTTTAAACATGGGATTAATTACTTTAATCATATAGATTTTATTTCCCTTCAAAATGAACGAGTCGGAAAATCATCAGAATCAGAATCAGGTGGAGAAAGTAACCAAGCCAGAAAATCAGCAGAAAACACTGAACCAGGTGGGGACCAGTGAAAGAATCCTCATCCTGGGCGTGTTTAAAGCAGGAAAAAAATTAGCAGAGTGGAACAGACAAAAAAAATTAATGTTACAGAATATAACTCATCATGAAAACATAACGCCGCCGGCGCCAGAACAAGTTGGTTCAATGCAGCTATAAAAACTCCATGTGATACAAGACCTACAGCACCAAAGTCTTCATGGAATATTGAACTTAAAACTGTTGCCATTTTTGGTGCCATTGCTGCTGTTGGGGGCAGTTATTACTGTTATAAAAATATATACACAATGGCGGCCGAAACAAAAGCAATCAAAAAAATCTGAACCACTAAATATAGAAAAAGACAACAGCACGCCAAAACCGCCCAATAACAAAGCATCATTTTGATCCATTTGAAATGTAATAATATTTTAAGAACTTAATTTTAAAATTTTTTTAATAAAAATAGATCATGGCGTATTATAAAATGATAAAGTCAATAAATAAAGACATGGAGTCTATAAAAGACATTTCCATAGACCAGAATTGTAATCAATGCGGTTGCTTCGGTTGTAAGAACTTCATTAAGATCTATGCAGAGAACGCTGAGCAAGACATCCTCAACGATGACGCGTTTTTTTGAGGCGTGTGTGTACTATATTAGACATCTGCTATTTAAGATAAAAACATAGATTGTATTTTTGATAATTATAAGAACTGAATAAGAACTTGGTTGTACTTAAAGGATGACTTAGTTATGATCTTGAGGTAACTTAATCAAGAACTTAATCAAGAACTTATTAAGAACTTGAAGTAACTTGGGGTGACTTGGGGATGACTTAAGGACAACTGAGAAATGACTTAAGTAAGAACTTGAGATGACTTAGAAGTGACTTGGGGTAACTTCAGTTAAGAACTTGTGGATGACTTGAGTGTGCATGCGTGGGGTGGGGGGGGACGTGCGTGCGTGGGTGGGGGTGGGGGTGTGCATGCGTGGGGCAGGACAAAACACAAACAAACAACAAACACAAACAAACAAACACACAATAGACAGTCCAGGGTGGGGGTGGGGGACGTGCGTGCGGGGTGGGGGGGTGGGGGTGTGCATGCGTTTGGGGTAGGACAAAACACACAAACACCAACAACAAACAAGAAGTGAAACTACTAGGCCCACTTCTTGCTTTGTGACTAAACAGGTTGTGTCCCGCGCGCACCTCAATCAACTAGGCCAAGTGATCACATATGATCACTTGGCCTAGTTTGCCGCTGAGCTTTGCAGGTGCTGCCGCGCTTTGCAGGTCAAGTGATCATATATGATCACTTGGCCCAGTTTGCAGTGCTCCGTGCTGACGTCATTGGCGGCAGGCTGCTGCGCTTTGCAGGTCAAGTGATCACATATATCACTTGGCCTAGTTTGCTGTGCTCCTCTTTTCTCAACCAGGCTTGCAACTGGCTTTTGGCAGAGTTACAGCAGTAATTGCTGTAGCCAAGCTTTTATGGCGGCTCTAATCGCCAGTAGTAGTACATCCGTCATTGTAATATATTGGAGCATTTATATGAAGATAGTGCTGGCCACACACTACTCCTCTCCATACTGGTAGATGTTTCTAAGGTCTGCCTAGCCCTATCTAGTTTGTTTTGCCAGAACATTCGAAAATCGTTATCCAGTTGCATAAGGGCACACTTGAAGGCAGATGAACTGGTTAGAATTAGAAAAGTAGAAAAGTATACACATCTTAATACACAGATCAGTTTGCCACATAAACACTGAATCTGTAGTTAACAATCAATCAAGTCTAATACAAACTAAAACATTTTTACTTGGGAGGGAAAAGCAAAAATGTTTCAAATATAAGTTTTTTAGCATACGAATCAGCCGTGTTTACCTCCGCCTTAAGAAATGAACGCCATGTTTTTTAACATGGCTTTAGCTGTCTCAAGCCAGCTCCCAACAATCAACGCGTGATGGTTTGTTTTGCTTCGGCCCACTTTCGAACAATCTCATCGATAGCCAAACACGTATAAAACTAGCTGTATCTTTGTCAACAATATTGTCTTCAACAAGCCAACAAACCTTTAAGATACACAATTCTGTTCTTCGGTAAACCGGTTATTAAAATAACACACCCACCGCACAGTAAACCGTCCTGCTCGTCTGACTGTCAGCGAAAGAATGTGTGGGTTACCTAGTCATGTGAGCGCCCGGAAGCATACGCTTAACTCGATGATTGGCCAGGCTGTAAGAGCGCCCCCACGCGGGGAGTGTTGGCTGATGTCATATGTTGTAAAACCGGGCAGGCTGGGTGGGAAGGAGTGGGGTGGGAGTAAGTGCAGCAGTATTGATTTTTTTTGGCCGGAGGCACACCTGCAATGTAGACAGGGAGCACGCCACCGTAGGTGAGGGGTATGCCACTGTAAACCAGGGACACATTTTTTTAAATAGTGTGTGTGTGTGTGTGTGTGTGTGTGTGTGTGTGTGTGTGTGTGTGTGTGTGTGCGTGTGTGTGTAGTGCGTGTGTGTGTGTGTGTGTGTGTGTGTGTGTGTGTGTTGTGCGTTCATGCGTTTGCACGTGTGTGTGCGTGTGTGTGTGTGTGTTGTGCATGTGTGAGTGTGTGTGCGACGTATTTTGTGAAACGCAAAACACGTATGCCTATGGCCCCGTGTCTAAATGAAAATATCACAAAGAATCCTTCGCCACACGGTCAGGTTTACGCCAGCCCTACCTATGGCGCCATAATTACAGGTCATAGGATCCGTCCAGGGTACTGCCTGCCACAAAACCCCAAGCCCTCTAATTAGGGTGTTCGCACAGTGTCTCAGCTAAGTTTTAGTTTGGTGACTGTCTCTGCAAAAATGATAGTATTGAAAATGACTGTCTGCGCGAAAATGATGTTATTGATAATGATCAGAAAAACGCGGAAAACTGAAATCTGAAAAGTTTAGTAAATTAGTATTAAAAACGAATAACCCTGCACAGTATGTTTTGTTTGTAGATAATCGTTATTTTTTTAGTTATTGAAGTCTTACTTGTCAGAGACAGGGAAAGGGCATTCTGGGTTACTTTCGCCCGAAACTGGGTGAGGGCGGAAGTGGCCCAGAATGCCCCTTTCCCTGTTCTCTAGAGGGCACCGCACCAGACCTTCTCTCACCCTCAGTGTCCGGCGGGGCCTTCAGAGGAGGAGGCGTCCTTCGAGCCCCGGACTCGTCGAGAGGGCACTGCACCAGGCCTTCCCTCAACCGTTGTCCGGCGGGCCTTCAGAGGTGTTGTGCCAGCGCGGGGGAGGAGTCAGACTGAGGAGCCACGGTCGCCGCCGGGTGCAGAGTCTTCGGGGAGTCGGACTGTGGGAGGCCACGGTCAGCACCGGAGTGCAGTCGTCCGGGGAGGCGTCAGCCTGTGAGGGGCCAAGTACAGCGCCGAGGACTGGAGTTCTCCGGGCCGGGATGGGTTGTCCCATGGGTGTGGTAAAAAGGGTGTAGCGTTAGGGAGTAGGGTTAAGGGTGTTAGCTACTGCCTCCTTTTGGGACGTAGTGGCCAGCACAGTGTAGGGTACTTGTCGTTGCCTCCGTTAGGGACGCAGCGACCAGTTTGGTAGGGGTCCCGGGTCAAAAGAGAAGGGTGGGTCCTGGGGAGAGGTGTGGGTGGTAGTAGTTTAGAGAATAGAGTCCCTTGGGTTGTCCTTGTCCCTAGTAGTTAGTCACCACGTGTGCGGGCTATCTCTGCGTCCCTAGGTCGCAGTGATATACCGCAACTGGTGCTTTAGCATAGGTTAGGGGTCTCAGGGTCGTAGCAGGGTAGTGTGGGTCAGGGAAGAAGTGAGATAATGGTGTATGAGCGTGGATGGACGTGAGTGGTGGCGCCATAGTGTGTGTGTGAAATAAAGAAGTGCGCTTGATTGTAAAGCTGTGTTATTGTGCTGTATTGTCTGCTCTAGTGTGTAATAGGTGTGGGAAAGGGTGGTAGGGCCGTCCGGCTTAGCGACCGTGACAGTTCATTATGGGTCACGGATGATGCCCGATGTTTTAGTTTACCTCGTTATAGCCGTTACTAACGGCTGTAACGGCCTGTAACGGTTTTTCTTCTTTACGGAATATCTCAGAAAGTACTTGGCCGATCTTTCTGAAAATTTGTAGGTGTGTTCACTGTGGGTCACGAATAATGCCCGATGTTTTAGTTTACCGTTATAACCGTTACTAACGGCTGTAACGGCCTGTAACGGTTTTTCTTCTTTATGGAATATCTCAGAGAGTACTTGGCCGACCTTTATGAAAATTAGCAGGTGTGTTCATTATGGGTCACGGATGATGCCTGATGTTTTAGTTTGCCCCGTTATAGCCGTTACTAACGGTTGTAACGGCCTGTAACGGTTTTTCTTCTTTATGGAATATCTCAGAAAGTACTTGGCCAATTTATAAGCGGTTTGGATGGTCTTGTGACAAATCGGAGTCTCTGTCTATATGTAAGTGATGTAATGCTGAAAATGGATTATGTAACCGTTAAAAACCGTTATTCTGCCGTTATTTCTTATATATAGGTGGATTTTAATTAAATTTGGTATATAGAAAGGTTATCACACACAAATGGCATTTCTATATAGTGTTTCAAAATTTGACCGTTAAAAACCGTTATTCTTGACACATTGTCCGATTTGGATGAAATTTGATATGTACACAGGCTTTAGCCCAGTGAGGACTGAAATACCGGTTTCAAAAGTGTGTATCGGTTATATAACCGTTAAACCGTTATTTTGCTGTTATTTTTTTATATATTGGTGGGTTTTAATGAAATTTTGTATATAGAAAGGTTATCACACACAAATGGCACTTCCCTGTAGTGTTTCAAAATCTGACCGTTAAAAACCGTTATTCTTGACATATTGTCCGATTTGGATGAAATTTGGTATGTACACAGGCTTTAGCCCAGTGAGGACTAAAATACCAGTTTCAAAGTGTACATCGGTTAAATAACCGTTAAAACCGTTATTTTGCCTTTATTTCTTATCTCACAAAGCACTTGGCCGATTTATAAGCGGTTTGGAAAACTGGGAGTACGTTTATGTGCTTTCGCATCTTGTTTTTTTTTTTTTACATTCAACTCGACCAAGTACATCGCCGTTGTTGTTAAGGACATTAAAACTCGACTAAGTCACATGCCATCATTGTATTTGTTGACATTAAACTCGACCTAGTCG
>CM031610.1:16998661-17016161 GCA_018398815.1 Conus ventricosus
TAAAAAAGCACACGCCCCTCGAAGGGGAAGGGCCCCGGGGTTACGGGGGAGAAAGGGAAAAAAGAAAAGGAAATGGGGAGGTCAGATTTCAAGAAAAAGGAAAGCGGGGGAGAAAACAGCTTTTTACCAATTCAAAACCCCATTTTGCTTTCCCCCCCGGATTTTTTTTTTTTTGGGCAAAAAGTGGCCTAAAGCCCCCTTTTTCCCTGGGGCGGTAGAGAGAGAGAAAAGGGGGAAGGGGAAAGGGAAGGGGACAGACAAAAACCCCACACACACACCACACAACACCCCTTTCTTTTCCCCCTCTCTTTTTTAAAAATTTAAAGGGAAATAAAACCCCGCACATTCTTCGTCAAATTTTTTACCTACAAACTTTGTACACGGGGACAGGAAACACGGGGCTAAAACCTGATCATTTAAAATTTAAGGCTCCGGAAAGTTTGCAACCGAGCGCCAAACCTGCGCTGTGTAAAACGAAGCAAAACTCGGCTGGGTTCCCAACCCCCTTTGCTTTCGAAAATGTTTTGGAAAAAAATTCAGATTGCCACTTTGCAAAACCGCATCGGGGTTTCCCACGCGACACGCCCCCCGGGTTCCCCCCTTGGGTTTTCCCGGGGAAACTCTCGGGAAAAAAGGGGTTGTTTTTAAGTTTTAAACCTCCCGCTCGGGTTTTGCCCACGGGGTTTTTTTTAAATTGGGGGTTTTTTTAAAAATTTGGCAAAAAATTTTATTTGAAGAACGGGTTTTGTGTTATTTGAACCAAAAGGGTTTTACTTTAACTGTATTTTTAGAGTTTTTTTAAAAGAATTGGGCAAGTTGTTTTTAAAACCCGGGGAGATTGTTTTTTTAGAAAACGAAAAAGTGAATTTAATTTCTTTGGAAAGAACAAATTTTCTTAAAGGTTTGTTGGTTAAAGGGAAAATGAAAAAAATTGTTGTTTTTTTTAATACGTGTTGACTTTTTATGAGAGGGTTTTTCCTTACCCTTTTTTAAAGGGGCGCTGCTTTGTTGAAATTTGGGCCCGAAGAAAAAACAAACCATTGCCGGTTGATTTTTTGGGGAGCGGGCCCTTGGGGAACCCCAAAAACCAATTTTTAAAAAAAACCATGGCTTTTCATTTTTTTAAAGGGCGGAGGTAAAAAAACGGCGTTTCCGTATTTTAAAAAAATTTATTTTTAAAAAATTTTTTGTGTTCCCCCCAAAGAAAAAATTTTATTTTTGTATTAGCTTGATTGTTTTTTAAACTACAGTTTCGTGTTTTGTGGAAAAGGCTGTTTGTGTATTAAGATGTGTATACTTTTTATTTTTTCAAAATTTAACCAGTTCATCCCCTTTCCAAGTTTTGCCCTTTTTTGCAATAAAATGGGCGTTTTTTGAATGTTCTGGAAAAAAAAACTAATGGGGTTTTAAAGGCAAAACCTTTACTTAAATCTACCATTATGGAGAGGAGTATTTTGGGGCCCGGGACTTTTCTTAATATAAATGCCCAAAATTTTTAAAAATCCCGGATGAAAACACAACGGGGCCCATTAGACCCCCGCCAAAAAAAGCTTGGCTACAGCATAATTGCGGAAAACCTCTCCCAAATTTTTTGGGTTTGGTTGAGAAAAGAGGAGCACAGAAAAATGGGCTAAGTGTTTCATATGGGGTTGGGCTTTAAAGCTTCGCCGTTAAACCTTAAGGGGTAAAACGGGGGGTATTTTGGGGCCCTCCTGCCCCAAAAAGGGACATTTTTTCCAAAAAATAGTTTTTTTCCTAAACCTGTTTTGACGCCCTTTCCCGTTCCCGGCGTGAACGGGGGGCCTATTCGGGACTTTCCCCCACAAAGCCCTGGACATTTTTCCCAAAAAATTAGTTTTCCCTCCCCCTTTTTTTGGACGTCATGTTTCGCCTTTCCCTCGCGCGTGAACGGGGCCTTTGCTGGACTCCTGCCCCGGCTTAGGCTGCCTTTTTAGGGGGGTTTACTTTTTAAAAAATTTTTCCTTTTTTTAAATTCAATCAGGCTTTTTTTTTAAATGAATTTGGGGGTCTTTGAACTTGCAAAAAAAGACCCAAACATCACAAAAACGAAATCACTGTCTTGCACCAAGGGTGTTTAAATACAAAAAAATAAATTCTGTGTAAAACCAAACACAAAATCCCCCCCCCCCCAAGCCCAACCCCAAGTTTTTTTTTAAAGTTTTTAAATTAAGTCACCCCAATTTTCTTAATTAATTTTTTTAATTAATTTTACTTAAAGTTTTTAAATTTAAATTTTTCTTGTTTTTAAGTTTTTAAAAAAATTTCTTGTTAAATTTTCTTAATAAGTTTCTTGTTAAAGTCACCCTTTTAAAGGGAAAACCAAGTTCGTTTTCAAGTTACTTAAAAATTTTTAAAAAAAATTACAATTATTTTTTTATTTTAAATGGGCAACCCAAATAAAAAAGTACACACACGCCTAAAAAAAACGCGTCACGTTGGGGATGTCTTGCTCAGGTTCTCTGCATAGATCTTTTAAAATTTTCCCTTAATCCTAAGCCCCTTTGTTTTAAAAAATTCCCGGGTCTAGGGAAATGTTTTTTTATAGACTCCATGTCTTTTTTTTTTTGGACTTTATCATTTTAAAACCCGCCTTGATTATTTTTTTTTAAAAAAATTTTTAAAATTTAAAATTTTTTAAAAAAAATTATTCCTTTTGAAAGGGATCAAAATAAAGCTTTTTTAAATTGGGGGTTTTTTTGGGTGCTGTTTTTTTTTGTTTTTTAGGGGTTTCAGTTTTTTTTAAATTCCCGGTTTTTTTGGTCCCATTCTTATATATTTTTAACCGAAATTTAATTTTGCCCCCAAAAAAGCGAAAATTTTGGCCCCAAAAAAAAGGGCAACATTTTTAAGTTCAATATTCCATGAAGATTTTGGGGCCCTTGTTTAAACATGGATTTTTTAAAATAGCTGGCTTTAAATTAACTTGTTCTGGCTTTGGGCGGGGGTTATTTTTTTCATGAGATTATTTTATGTAATTTTAATTTTTTTTTTTTGGTTTTTCCCACTCGGGGCTAATTTTTTTTTGCTTTAAAAACGCCCAGGTTGGGGATGCTTTAATGGTCCCCCCCGGTTCAGTGTTTTTGTTCTGTGTTTTTTCGGGCCTTTGGTTTTTCTTTTTTCCCCCCCCTGTTTCCCAATTTTCCGGGTTTCGGGATGATTTTTCCAGCCGTTCATTTTAAAGGGAAACAAAAATATTTGATTAAAAGTTTTTTAACCCCTTGTTTAAGGGCAAAAAAAAATTTTCCCCAAATCTGTAGTAAAGTTTTCACCCCCTAGAGATCAAAAATGATTTTTTTTTAAAAACTGGATTTTGGGCGTTAAATCAAAGGGTAAGCTTGTTCAAAAATCAAATGGGGGCAAATTATGAAGTTTAGGTGTACAAACTAAAAACCCGTTTCCCCAAAACGTTTTTTTAACCCATTCTCGACCCCCCAAACTGCGCCTCAAAACCTGTTATGATACTTTAAAAAGGGTCTTGTGACGAAAATCTGTTGAATCTTTCAATGCTAAAATTCGGGTTTCCGAGGAACTGTTTTGTTTTTCCCACAGGGCTGCCAAAGAATACAGCCTCTCCTTTTTGGGCATAATGCTTGGTCATCAAATTTGGGGTTCCATTCATAAGTTCGGGAAAGGGTTTTAGGCCCCCTTTGAAGTGTAGGAAAACTTCACGTTCATTTTTATTTTAAAAAAATAATTATTTTATTTTATAAAAATGAGCACCAAAAAAAAACTGTTACAAACCCTTTATACCTTTCGGGCTGTTTTTGGGAGGACTAAGTGTAGGAAAATCAATGCTTGGAAAAAGCCTTTAAAAATTTAAAAACCAGCAGATTTTGGGCAAACTAGCCCTTGGGGTTTTAAGAAAAAGCTAAATTGCTACATTGCAGTTCGTTTGCCGAAAGTTTTTCTATTAAGAAAGGGAAATTTAATTCCAGAAATATAAAATTTTTAAAAAAAAAATACATTTAAAAAAAAAATGGTTTTCATTTTCCGAAATTAAAAGTAGGCGGCGCTGTGGTAAAAGGGCGTTTGTTTTTTAGGGGGAAATTTAATTTGCATTTAGAAAACTCGGGATAGGGCGAGAAAAAAAAAGACATAACAAAGCTATGGAGCAACTGGGCCTCACAAAAAAGCCTAGGGAAAAGCAGGGACTTGAGAAAGTTAGTTTTTATTAATGACAAAACTAAAAAACAGGGGCAGGGCAGCTTTACACATTTAAAAATTTTGACCCGAAATAAAAAAAATTATTATTTTTAAAAGGAAAAACCAATCGAGAAAATTGCCCCCACCAAAACCCCATGATTTTAATTCAACCATCAAAAAAAAAAGATCAAAAAAATCGGGTTTATTGTCGTTGGTTTTGCCCGTTGTGAAATTTTTTTTTGAAACAAAATTTTGGGCCCCTGAATAAAAAATAAAACCAAAATCTATTATTCCCCAAAAGGGAAATTTTTGGGGAAGGGCACACAAAATTTAAAAAGCAAAGGCCAACCAGGGGGAGTCAGTGAACAAACAGAAAAAGAATGGTTATCAAACAAGCTTTTTGGGCAAATATATTTACCTGCCCCAAAAACAAATTTACAGAGACCACACTTTGTGAACACAACTCCAAACGCCCACCCAAAAAATGGACCTTCAAATTTTTTCCCTCTGAAACGTTTAAAAACAAAAAAAGTTTTAATTTCGCCCCACAAAAATTTGAAAAGGGCTTAAGATACAAAGATGGGAGCCTTTAAACAAAAAGGGGTTTTGGGCTTTGCGGTTGCCATAAAACTGTTTAAAAACCAAACGGGGCCCCCTTTTAACTTTCCCTCGCATGATTCAAGTCGATATGGAAAAAAAATTTTTAAAGGCCAAGGGAATAATTTTGTTAGAAACACGGGAGTTACTATTAAAAAAGGCTTTGGGGGAAAGTTCAAAGAAAAACGGCTTTATTAAAATTTTTAACAAATTTTTAGCCGAAAGATTTTTCCCCTCCCCATATCACGGAGAGCGGATTGAAAATTTTCTGCAACACGGGAAGGGGTTAGAAGACGCCCTCTTTTTGCGCCCCAATGAAATGAAAAATTTTTTAAAGGGGCAAAAACCCCAATAAAAGCAATCAAAAAAAAACAAAAATTTTTTGTTAAAGGAGGTCTTCATCCGGCAAAATTTAAAATTGGGGTTTAAAAGGGAAGGGGAAACCTTTATTTCCCCGGGGGAAGCAAAAAGGGGACAATCGCATCGGGCACAGCCCCAAATTTTGGGAGTGTTGACCCTTTACGAAATAAAAAAATTTGGAAAAAATGAATCCCCCCGTGTATTATTTCGAGAAAAAACTGACACAACAAAAAACCCAGCCCTCAAAGTTCTTTTGTGAAAGAAGAACTGCAGATAATTCCGCCAGCCCACATTTTCCCCTTTTAAAATTTAAATTTTAAACGGTTCTCCAGTCCCCAAATTGCAATGAAACTTGGTTTAACAAACAACCCCCCGTTTTTGTTTTTTCTATCTAAGATTTTTTTTTTGTTACAAACATTGTTTTGATCTCATGTAGATTAATCCCCAGTTTTACTTTCTTTTGTTAAAAGTCTTTTTTGCCCAAAAAAATGTTTCCTTTGTATTTGTCATGGGAAAATGTTTGGGCAAAAAACGCTGCGAGATATTCCCTTTGCTTTTTAAGGATTTTCCTGGCTCAAAACCTGAAACCTTTTTAAAATTTAAACCAACAAACCCCTTTGGGATCCCCTTTTTTCCAAAGAAAATTCCCCCCTTCATTTTTAAAAAAAAACCCCTTTTGTTATTTAATTGAATGAAAAGGGGAGTTTTTTTGGGGAAAACAGATGTTGTACCACCCCGCTTTGCCCTTTTGGCCACTTGGGTTTCCCATTTTTTAAATAGATGTCTTAAAGTAGGGAATTTTCTAAACAAAACTATTGTTTTGTGTAAAAAACCTTGGACCGGAAAAGAAGGGAAAAAAATTAGTCAAAAAAGAAACTCTAACATCAAAATCTTTGAAAATTTTTTAAAACAAAAACCCAAAAATTAAAAGGTTTTTGCCCAAATTTTGGATTTTTCTTTTTTTTCATAAATTTATCCCAAAAAAGCTGATCATGAAATCTTTTAAAAAAGCCCTGAAAATTTTGGGTTTTGAATTTCAGTTTTAAATTTTTTCTTTTCTCTCGGGTGATTTAATCTAACATCTTTGCGCTTGTGGGATTCTCCATATTTTTTTCCAAAAACGTGTTGTTCCCCACTTAAAAAAAGTCTTTTTTTTTGAAGACTGGGAAATTTAGTTTTAAAGATCATTGTTCTTCTGATGTAGGGGTTTCCCAAGAACTGTTCTTGATAAAAAGCAATTTGCGATAACGTTTTAAAATTAAAAACCCTTTGTTTTAAAAATAAAATTTTTAAAAGGGTCTGAAATTGGCAGACAAAATTTTTTTTTTTTTTTTTTCCCCTCAAAGATTAGGCACAATTTGGGGGGGTTTCTGGACCCATTTTTTGGGGATTTTTTCTGCTGCAAATTTTGGGTAGTAAATTATGGTGGTGGGGGGGTTTTCTGAGGATATTTAAGCCCAACTTCAAAGAATAAAAACCCAAAAGCTTTTGTTCAGGCTTTTTAAAACTCCCAAAAAAACCAAAAAATTTAAAATTCCTTTTAAATTTATTATTCGGATCCCGGGGGGGCCCCGGGGTACTTTTTAAAATTTCCCAAAGGGAAAGGGCAAATTTGGGGGCCTTTTGCCCTTTCCATACGATTTTTTGCATTTAAAAATAATTTCAAAAAGAAGTTTTATTCCTTTTTCTCGGATAATAGTCTTTTCCCAAGTATTTTTTTGTTTCCCTTTAATTTAATGGGGGGGCAAAACGCCCTTTCAAAATTCCCCCCAACCAATCCTTTTTTCAATTCTGAAGCTTTGGAAAATTTCTGCAATTAAAAAAAATCGGGTACTCCGGGGAAAAAAAAAACAAAAAGAAAAGGGGTCCCAGCCCCTTTCCGGGGGCCCAAAAGGGGGAAAATGTAATGCGGGGGAAATCCAAGCATAATGTTTCATGAGGTTTTTTTTTTAAAAAACCCCCAAAAGACGGCCCAGCCAACAAACTTTAAATTCGGCCAATCAAGGTTTGAGCATGAAAAAGTCTCCCAAAAATTGGGTTTTAAAATTTTCAAAAATTTTTCTGGAAAAAGGGAAATTTTGGGGGGCATGCTGGAAATCGGGAATAAAACTGATGCCCTTTCCCCCTTAAAAGGATTTTAAAAAAGGAACGCCCTTTAGGCGGAAGTGTATTTTTCCCCAAAACCTTTTCCCCCAAACTGTTCAGGGACTCATAAGGGTAAACCCCCCTTTCTAAAAAAGCTTTTAAAAATTTTCCCTTCCGTTTTTGGGGACAGGATTTTTAAGGACTAGCCATTCCCCTTAAGGGTTTCCCTCATGTGCTGCATGGGTTTTCAAAAAAAAGACAGGGTTTTTTTAATAAAACACAGGGTATTTTTTCTGATGACTTCCCAATGCTTGCTACCCTGAAGGCTTGGTTACTGCTTCCCCAATAAAAGGAGAGTCTTTAACCCCTCGCAAGTTTTATAAAAAAGATGGGCGGGCCTTCCTGTCTTAGGCCCAAAACTTTAGTTAAAATTGAAATTTACTGTGCGCTGCTCTCGGGAACTTTCCGCAAATTGTGATATGGTCTTTAAACTGTTGGTTTCCTATCCCTCTAAAATGAGGACCTAAACCCAAATCCAACGTGAGTGGCTGGGGGCAAAAAAACGTTCTTGGTTTTCGGGCGCCATTTTTGATTTCAATAAGTTTAGATTATTAGAACAGCCCAAAACGCATTTGGGCTGCTGCTTTCTAAGAATTTTTCCCGGGCAGCATTAGGTCCTCTAAAAAATTTTTTGGTTCTAAAATGGACCCCCGTCGGACCTAACAAAAAATGAAGGCAAATGAAAAAATTGGATGATTACTCATTAAACTTTTTTTCGAAGTTTTTGTGGCGCTGGCCCTCAAAAGGGAAAAAATTTTGAGTGATTCAATCTGCGTAAACAACATATGGGTGAATTTTGCATCCGTTTTCCCGTTTTATAAATAACTTTTTGATCCGGGGGGGAGGTGTATTATTCCGTAAATTTCTTTTTACAAAACTTTTTTCTTTTTTCTTAAAGTTCGCCCCCCGGGTTGAAAGATTTGGGATTCTTGTTTAAAAAATTTTTTTACAGAATTTTTTGTTTGTCCCCCCCCTTTTTAATTTTGCTTTTTTTAGTCCAAATCCCTCCCTGCGTTTTCAAAGTTTAAAGCGGGAGCCCCGTGGTGAAAAACCTTTAGTAGTAAATCAACAAGAATTTTTTTCTGGTTCGCCTATTTTGGGCTGTTTTTTTGGACACTTTAAAATTTGGGACCAAAAATTTTTTCCTCATCCCTTTTGTATACATTAACATTTTTTTTTGGGTTTTTTTGTTCTTCAAAGATCAATTTGGGGCTAAAAACCCAACAGGAAAGGGGCACCAAACCCCCCCCCCCAAAAAATTAAAATCATTGAATTAAGGGGGATAGTTAGACCTCTCTTCCCGCTTTTTTTTCGGGGGAAAAAAGCCCTTGGGAAGAACACACCACCCTTTAAAAAATTTTTTGTCTGAATTCCCCTTTTTGTTTAGAACTGCTCTTTTCGCTAAAAAACTCTCGAGGGGTGGAATGTAAGACTTGCCAACAAAACGGTGTACTTTGCCTGGGTTTTAAATTTATCTCCCAAAAAATTCGCCCTCTGACCCAAACCCGAGGCTCTCATTTTTGGGTTCTTCAACAGCCCCATCCAAAACTGGGGTAAGGGGTTGGTTTGCCCAAACCCGGTGTTAAGTCATTTGGGAAAAAATTGTCTGTTGTTTTGTCGAAACCCCGACTTCTAAAATTTTCTTCCCTTTATTGTTTTTTAGTCAAATTTAAAAAAGCTAACATTACTTTAACGGGGGGGTCTATTGTTAGTTTGCCTGGAACTTGAGAAATTTTTAAGGAAAAACACTTGCCTGTACGTTTTTTGGGGCAATGACTTCTGATCAATTTTCATTCAGTGCTTTGAAAAAGCCTCTTTTCAAAATCCCTTTTAAAAATTTTCCCTTTCCCTTTTTAAAAACTTAGCCATGTTGAGTTTCTTTTCTAACTCCAAAAAAATTTTTTTTAAATTAAAAAAAAATTTTTCAATCAGAATCAAATCGACGGTCTTTTTTCGTTTTGGGCCAAAAAAACTAAAGTATAAACCCTTTTGGTGTTGTTTTGTGACTGTTTAGAACAGAGTTTAATGCCGTTTACTTTTTTTTTGCCCTTCCCCTTTTTTATCTGCTCGGGGGCGGGGTTGGGGAGAAAAAACTTGTCCTCCCCCTTTTTTTGAAGATCAAACTTTTTTCTTTTTTATCCCTCAAAATCGGCCTTTAAACGATTAAAAACCCTTTATCCGTTTATGTTTGAGTCCCCTGGTTCCCTTTAAATTTTTTTTAAACAGTTTAAGGGGAAATAAGTTTAGTGTTTTTATTTAACCAAAGCTGTGGCTTTTGGGGTTTAGGTTTTTTTAAATTTTTTTCTAGCAGCACCTAAAGCTAAAAGAAACAAACCGAGACTAAAGAAAAAACCTCCTAGAGGTTAAAAACCCCGGTGCGCCTATGCCCGTTGTAAGGGACCAAACCCCTCGTTCCCCCTTAAAAGAGCCCCTTTTTAGTTTTGCCCCAGTATTTAAAAATGTAAACAGCATTAAACCCGCAGAATACCTTTGTTTGGTTTTGCTGTAAATTTTTTAAAATTTTTTGCTCAGTACTTGCGCATTTGCCTAATGTTTTTTAATCTGAAGGTTTTTTTTTGGTTTGGGGTTTTTTTAATATCTCTTCTTTTGGGGGGGCGCTGTAGGGACATTTGGGTAAAACCCGAACAAAACATGCTTTTTTTAAAATAAAAAAAAATTTAGTTTTTTATATCTTTTTTTCTGTTATTTTTTAAATTCAGTCGCAAACATTTTATTAAAAAAAAATGTACATTTGGGTTTATCGGGTTTTTCTTTATCAATTTTTAATGTTTTTTTACGTTTTCTCACAGTTTTTCCCCCTTCCCTGTAAAATGATTAAACCTCCGTTGACCTAAAGGGCAAAACCCTAAAACCCTATTTTTTTGTTAAAAAATCATCAGTCTTACCGGGGAAGGTGTAATCTTTAGCCACAAGGTAAAATGGGTTTGGGTTTCCCAAAACCTCCCCCCTCCCAAAAAGTTTTTTTATTTCATCAAAAAAGAGATAAAGGTTTTTAAACCCGCTAACTTTTGTTTTGGGTTTTTAAAGCCCTCAATCGAACTTTTTACTTTTTGTTATTTTTGGGTTAAAAAAATTTTAAATTCCTCTTTTGAATGGTTTTTCCCTTTCAACAGCAATAAAATACCTTTTAAACATCTTTCTGAAGGGCGCTAAAAATAAAAATTCCCTTTTATGTCTGCCCCTTTCTTTTTTGGGGAAAGTTTTAGAAAGAAAACACTCTTTTGTAAAATATTGTTAAAATTTTTTTGAAAAATTTTTGTTTTAATCAAGGATTGCAAAATTTGGGTTTTCCCAAAAAAACGTCAAAATTTTAACGAGATGTCAAATTTCTGTACTTTTTTTTTCGGGGTTGATGATTTATAACCCTTTTTTAAATTTATTAAAAGTTTGTTCATATGACAATCTGTTTTTAAATTTCTCCTTGAAAAAATGGGGGTGCGCTTTTTAAAAAACTCAAAATCTAAGGGAATAAAACGTTTTCCCAAAAGCAAAATTTAAAAGCCACATACTTTTTGCCGCCCTTTTGTATCTGGGGCACCAAATTTTTTTTTTGTGCTTTTTCCCTTTTCTATTCCCCTTTAAACGCAAAGTACCCTTTTTAAATCCCGGGTACCCTAGATCAAAAAGTTAAAAATAGTCTGCATTTGTAAAAAAAAAATTTTTCCCCCAAGTTTTTTAGAAATTTTTTTTAAAGTTTTGGGCCCCCCAGAATTTTTTGTACAACTGTCCTGTTTTTGGGGCTGTTGGTTTAATCGAGCGTTTTTTTGAAGTTTTAAAACGCGCAGAAACCCCGGCACAATCACGTCATTTGCTCCTAGGTTTTGGGAAATTTTTCAGTAAGATTTTTTCTGCTTTAATAAAGATGGTTATTTGGAACCCGTAATTGTCCCTTATTTTTTCCCCCCACGCCAAAGGGTTCTTTTTAGTCCTTTTTTGCGGGGCCCAAAAATCGAGCCATGTCTTGGACATTTTTTTTTAAAACCCCAAAAAAAAAAAATTAATTTTTTAAAAAAAATTTTCAGGGAAATTTAAGATAAGAAGAATTTTTTTTTTTTGATCCGGAGACGGCTGAGTGAAATGAACCCCTTTAAAAAACAAATTTGCTCAACCCCTCTCAATGCGGCATGAATTTAAAAGGGGGGTAAAGGTTTAAAACAAATTTTTTGAATTTTTAGGCAAAAAACCCCCGAATTTATAGACCCAAAATTATTTTGAATTAAAAGATATATTTTTTCTGAAAAAAAAGATCAAGGGCAACTTGTTGGCTTTCAACTAAAAACCCCACCCATCAAAGTTTTTAGCCAAGGGGTACAATTTTACAAAGACTAAGTGTAAAGATCAAAATTTGCCTTGGACTTTTTTTGACCGAAATTAAGGGGGGGAGGGAGTTTTCAAACCTTTAAAAAAACTGCAGGAACTCCCAACACTAAACCCCAAAAACAAAACATGGAAATTGAAGAAATTTAAACAATCGGCAGATAAATAATAAAGGGAATAGAAACCCGAAACCAGTTTTTTCAGAAGAAAAAAGCATTTAAGGGGCAAAACACACTCCCCCGCCCACCCATGTTAAAAAATAACGGCCCCCTTTTTCATGCTTTAAGAACCATTAGAGGGGGAATTTAAAAAACAATTTAAAAAAATAGGGTGAACTAGATTAGCATATAAAAAAAAGGGGAAAAAAAAAATCGTTTGAGGCTATGCCCCCAAAATTAGGGCCCCGTATTAAAAAAAGAATAACCCAAAGACTAAAAGTTTGAAAAAGAGAATTTAGCCCGATAGAAGCGCTGAATACAAAAAAACCAATTTCGAATCAAGTGTATAGAATAAGAGAAACTTCCCCAAAAAAATTTATGAAGACCCCAACGCTAGCAAAAACCCAATACAACGCTTTTTTAGAGAGCGTCAAATTTTCAAAACGTTTTAAAGCCTTAGGAAATTTTCCCCTTGTACCCTGGTGTTTGGGTATTACAGGCGGCGGTGGAGGGGCCAAAAAATCCCGTACCTCCACCGCCCTCGCCTTTAAACCCGGTTAAAAACAAGGGGGAAAAAAAAAGCTTTATCATCTTGCAAGTTTATTAAAAAAAAAAAGTGGTAAAGCCGTAGACGCCTTTTAAACCCGGGAAAAATTGGGGGGTATTGTCAGTGGCTTTTGTCTACTGCAAGCAAGAAAGTTGGCTTTATGGGGGCCAGCACTTTTGGACATTTGTTTTTTGTAATTTGTTGGGTTTTTTAAATTTTGTAAAAATAAAGACCCAAATAATCCTATGCCCTTTTTAATTTAAAAAAAACAAGCCCGGGGATTTTTTTCAGGGCAAACGGAAAGAGTCCCGGTTTGTGGGTCTTCAATACTTTTGGGGGGGGGACTTCGGGGGTTGGATGACTTTAAACTTGGGGTTCTTTTATTGTTGAAAAAATTACTTGGTCAGAAATTTTTGTCGTTTTTCCCAAACCCTTTTGTTTTATTGCCTGCTTAAGAATTTTTTATTTTTGTTTATTATTGTTTCCTTGGGAGTCTGAGGTCAAAGGCAGCATTGGGTTTTAAAACCCGTGCCAACAGCAAAATCTATTTCGATCTTGCGGATTGTAAAACATTTTTGGGGACCTTTGAATAATTGACGGCCAAAACAACTGTAGAATTAAAAGGGGTCCTCTAAATTTGCTAATATTGTTTTTGGCAATTTAAAGCCTTTTGAAGGGTCATTTTGCTCGATCTTGCCCGTGCTTGCGACCCCCAGCAAAAACCCAAAAGTTTCGAATAGAATTGTTTATTCGTTCTATTCCCCCCTAGTTAGGCCCCCAGAAGTTCTAAATAAAAGGTGGGCCCCCAAAATTTTATGTCCCTTTCTGTAGGGACCCCGGGGCCAAAAAATTTTTGCCAAAAAAAAAAAATTTGAAAGGAGGGATGCCAGTATAGGTTTTAAATTTCTGTGCGTTTTCCCCCAAAAAAAAAGGTCGCCTAGGCCAGGGTTTTTATCCAACTTTTTTCTAAAGCCTGTCCTTTATGTTAATATTTAATTCGTTACGATCCTTTCAAAACCCTTTCTATTCGGGGTTTTTGATGGATTAAATTTTTTCATTTTTGGGAATGGCGCTTGGGGAGTTTTTAGTCCAAAATAGTTGAAAGGGTAATAAAAAATTAAATCTTTTTACTGACCCCCACCAAAGGGTCATGGTGATTTAAATGATCGGCATACCACACTCCACACCCTTTGTGCGCAAAAACAGCATTTTAACTGGGTTTTGATAAAACTGGGATCGGGTGACTAAACCCGATTTCCCTTTATGTGGGGCGTTTTCAATAGGGGGGTTTAAAATTTGCTCTTCAAAAGGAAACTCCCCTTTTTATGAAAAGGGCCCGTCTGGGTCACAGCAAAGTCCCAAAAGTATCAGTTTGCAAAATTTTTAAGGGTTTAGTGCGGCCCAACAAAAATATTTTTTTCACCAGTATATTTGATGCACTCATTTTTTTTTCGTTTAAAAAAATTTTTGTAAAAATAAAAAAACAAGACCGTCCCTTTTGTTTTTAGAACATGCTTTTTGATAACAATTTTTGGGGCCAAAAAGGGTTTCACTTCATGAAAAAAAATTTTTCAAAAACGTTTTGGTTTTAAAATAAGTGAAAACCAGGAAAAATTTTTAAGGGAAAAAAATTTAAAAAAATTTATAATGCAGGAACTTTTTTTTTGCCAGTTAACAATAGTGTTTGGTTTTACGGGTTTTTTTTCACTAAAAGAAGCAATGAGTAAAATTCGGGGCATTTCTCCCCAAACTTTAACAATGCGAATCAAAAAAAAATTTTTAAAATTTAAAACCCGAAGAAGAAGTTGGTTAATTTTTTGATATAAAAAAATACTAAAATGTTAGGCTTTAAAAGCTAACAATTATAGATTTAGAGTTACACCAACCCAAAAATACTTATGAGGGGGAAAAATCCGCTCGATCTTGCTTTTCATTCCCTTACTCTATGGTTTTATTTGGGGTGGGTGGGCACTGATGAAAATTAAAATACGGGGAAAGGCCCCCAAACGGGTTTTAAAACTTTCCCTCGGGGAAAAAATGATATTGCATTATGAATTAACAAAATTTCCCCAAAATTTTCAGTTTTTAAAAAAATTTTGTTTTTTGGGGGGGTCGGAAACATTAATATAAAAAAATTTCAGACAAAAAGGGAAAGTCCCTGAAATGTGATAACCTGCCCCATTGTTTTTTGGGAAAAAAAAAATTTAAGTTTTAAAAAAAAATAATGTGCTGGGCCCGAAGAACCAGGAGTTAAAATTTGCGCCTGTGAGGTGTAAAAATTTTTGAATTAAAAAAACTTGCAAGGGGCGTTTCGGACTTTGAACAAAAAAAGGGGGGATATAGGGGCTTTGTATGGTTTTTTAGTACACTTTAAAAATGGGGAATTTTAAAAAAGCAAAGAGGTTGGGGACCCGCAAAAAGTTTTTCCCAAACTAGACAACTGCGCAATCTAGAAACCCAAAAAATGGGGGTCCTAGTTTTAAATAAAATTTGTTCGAAAAAACCCGACCTCAAAAAGGAAAAAAGAACCTTAAATTTTGAAAGGGGAAAAAAAAAATTTATTTTATAAACCCAAATTTTAAATTTTTTTTTTTTTTAGCCGGGCAAAAAAGTTTTAAAAAAAGCATTCAACTCTGGCCCTTTACATGTAAGCCTTATGCCCGGGGAAAAATAGTCGGGAAAAAAATTGAAAAAACGCCGTATGGGAAAAAACCTACTTCCCCCACAGAAAAAAAACAGTTTTTTAAAAAAAGCTTCTACAAAATTTCAGTTTTTTTCCAAGCAGAAAATTTGGAGGCCGTTAAAAAGGGTATTTGAAATTTCTGGGCTTTAAAAATGTGGAGAGGGATGGGGGGTTTTTGGGGGGGTTTTGTGATGACCCTTTTTAAAAAGGGAAATTTAAAATTAGCTGGCAAAAAAATTTGACGTTTTAAAAGTCCCTTTAAAGTTTTTTGTCGTCGTTTTTTTCACAATTTGGGGAAGGAATTAAAAATCATTAAAAACAAGCCCAAAAAAAAATCAAAGTTGATTAAATTAAACAATCTTTTCAGAACTGAAATTTAAATTAAATTTTAAATTTTTGGTTTGTAGGGTTTTTTATTATACTGAAAAAGTTTTGCGGGGAGTATGTAAAAATAAAAACGGGGTTAGATTAAAAATTTTGTTTTTTAAAAACTTTGGAGCAGTTTTTAAAATTTATGATAAAATCCCCCCTTGTTCAATGATTTTTTGGGAGATGGTTGTGGGAAAAAAAAAAATATATTTTTCCTTTTTAATTTTTAAAAACAAATTTTTTCGCTATAAAATTTTTAACATATTGGGGAATTTTTTTGTCCCCAACCCCTTAAAAAAAACAAAGAAAATCATGATAGAAGGTTTTTTTGGACGACAATGAAAGATATTTAGTTAATCCTAGCACAAACTGAGTGGTTTTTTTAGACAATTTTTTTAAAGTGTTTGAAGGAAAAGCCGGGCCCCTCTTTTTTTTTAAAGGGCTGTTCGGCAGAAAAAAAATAGTTTTTAAAAAAGAAACATTTGTCAAAGGGGCTTTCGCGGAAGAAAATGGGGATAAGTGTTGGTTTTTTTCCAGAAATATAACTCGGTTTTTTTAAAAAAACTTTTGAGAAATTTTAAAAAACCCGTATGGTTTTTTCACATAAAACAGAGACCATTTGAAGAATGTTTTCGCGGAAAAAGATTTTTATTTAAAAAAGTCAGGAAAAAAAACAGGGTTAAAAAAAAAAATTAAAAATCTGAAAAGTTTTGTAAATTTTTTAAAAAAGGAATAACCCTAAACAAAATTTTGTTTGTAGATAACGTTATTTTTTTGGTTTTTTAAAATCTTACTTTTTTAGAAACAGGGAAAGGGGGCTTTTGGGGCCCCTTTTTGCCCAAAAATTGGGGGAGGAGCAAGGATTTAGAAATTGGGGAAAAAAGCTGTTCTTTTCAGGGACAGAAGGGAAATCTTTAAAAACAAAAAAAGGAAGGGGAGGAAGGGGGGGGGAAGAGGAAAGAGGGGAGGACGATAAATTTGAGGGGGAAAAAAGGGGGGGGCCTGTGGGTTTGGGAAAACTGAAAAAAAGGGGGAGGAGGGGTCATCTGGAAAAACTAAAAAAATTGTATCAAAACATAAAAAATTTTTTTTCTGGAAAAAAAAAAAAAAAGAAAACGATTTAAACGTATAACGAAAGAAAAAAATTATCCTAAGTTTTGGGAAAAAATCCAAAGTAAAAAAAAAAAAAAAAGGGGGGGGGGAATTTCATTTGAAATTTTTTTTGAGACATGAGAATCATCGCTGGATGGGGTCAGCGGGGTCCCGTTTCACAGTGACCACATTGGGCCCTTTAGAGACGGGTGAACCGAACAGCGATTTCCCCGCGCAGGGCCGTAAAGTGTTACCCCACATAATTATATAAACCACTCGGTGGCAAGTCCATCCAAAAAATGTTTTCTTTTCCCTACCCAAAGGGGGAAAATTTTCAATTTTAAAGGGCACGTTTCACAGGGAAAAGCCCGTGCTATGTTGTGGACCTTTTCGTGTCCACCCATGCTGTCAGGGTTTACGTGGGAGCAGAACCTTTTTTTCCGGTGGAAACACTTTCGGGTTGAAATTCCAATACCCCCTCCCCCCATCCCCACCCCTCCTTCCACCATTTCCCTAACCCGCAAACTCCTCATGACGAATTCCGTTCGTTACCCCTGAATTATGTTCTTTCTCTCCTGCTGAAACATTCGTTTTCTCTGCAAGAAATCCTTCTCCAAGCAACATCAACGACTCGTCCACAATATCGTTACAGTCAGAAAACGACAACAAAACACATTTTTCACTTAGGCTTTTCCGAGTCCTAAACGGCGGCCATAATCAAATCCATCTTTTCTTCCCTCAACAGTCAAAATATCGTACATCATTGATACCGTATCCCCCCTCCCCCCCCCTCCCCCCTTCTGTCATGAATTTTATCAGTATGTTCCTTACATCCCTGATCCCTTTGGAAAAAATCTTCCCCGATGAAAAGGTTTGTCCCCGTCAATTTCTTCTAGGCCTTCAAAAATTCAGCTTTATGCTATGTACGACGTGCTATCAATGAGTTAGGTTTGGGACTGACACGATCAATTCGACATCCTGAAAGAGTTTATTTCACAGCTCTCTTTTTTCTCCGTCCAGTTTATAAAACAAACTGTTCCGCTTAGA
>CM031610.1:17018661-17078661 GCA_018398815.1 Conus ventricosus
TGTGTGCATCCCTTTCATTCTGTCTGTGTGCATCCCTTTCATTCTGTCTGTGTACATCCCTTTCATTCTGTCTGTGTTCATCCCTTTCATTCTGTCTGTGTGCATCCCTTTCATTCTGTCTGTGTACATCCCTTTCATTCTGTCTGTGTGCATCCCTTTCATTCTGTCTGTGTGCATCCCTTTCGTTCTTTCTGTGTTCATCCCTTTCATTCTGTCTGTGTGCATCCCTTTCATTCTGTCTGTGTACATCCCTTTCATTCTGTCTGTGTGCATCCCTTTCATTCTGTCTGTGTGCATCCCTTTCGTTCTTTCTGTGTTCATCCCTTTCATTCTTTCTGCATACATTCCTTTCATTCTTTCTGTGTGCATCCCTTTCATTCTTTCTGTGTTCATCCCTTTCATTCTGTCTGTGTTCATCCCTTTCATTCTTTCTGTGTGCATCCCTTTCGTTCTTTCTGTGTGCATCCCTTTCATTCTTTCTGCATACATTCCTTTCATTCTTTCTGTGTGCATCCCTTTCATTCTTTCTGTGTGCATCCCTTTCATTCTATCTGCATACATTCCTTTCATTCTTTCTGTGTGCATCCCTTTCATTCTTTTTGTGTGCATCCCTTTCATTCTTTCTGCATACATTCCTTTCATTCTTTCTGTGTGCATCCCTTTCATTCTTTCTGTGTTCATCCCTTTCATTCTTTCTGCATACATTCCTTTCATTCTTTCTGTGTGCATCCCTTTCATCTTTCTGTGTTCATCCCTTTCATTCTTCTGCATACATTCCTTTCATTCTTCTGCATACATTCCTTTCATTCTTTCTGCATACATTCCTTTCATTCTTTCTGCATACATTCCTTTCATTCTTTCTGCATACATCCCTTTCATTCTTTCTGCATACATTCCTTTCATTCTTTCTGTGTGCATCCCTTTCATTCTTTCTGTGTGTCGTCCTCTGTTTCTGCAGACCGTTCTTTCTTTTTATTTTCCTTTCTGAGTCCGTTCCTCTCTGTATTGTTGTCTTTCTACATGCACGGATCCGTTTCTTAGCGAACACGTTCTTTTTTTCTGTATCCCTCTCTGTTTGTATCGTTTTTTAGTTCTCAATGCCTTTCTGTCTATCTATCTTCCTTTCCGTAATTCAGTATCCTTTTAATTTCTCAATGTTTTTCTGTCCATCTATCTTCCTTTCCGTAATTCAGTATCCTTTTTTTGCGTGCTTTGTTTCTGTTTCATTTTCTTTCTTCTTTCTACATTACGTCTTTTCTTTGCCTTTTCCCCCCTTTCTTTATCCGTTCTTTATTATTTGTGTGTCCATTTCTTTCTTTCTAAAATACGCTCTTTCTTTCTGAGTCCCTTTCTTTTTGTCTCATATAATTTTTTCCCGTGATTGTTTCATCTCTCTCTCTCTCTCTCTCTCTCTCTCTCTCTCTCTCTCTCTCTCTCTCTCTCTCACTCATTTTTAGTTGTTGTTTTTTTTCACCTTTTCTTTCTTTCTGCCTTTCACCTTCTATTATTTTCCTATTGTCGTAATATCTTCATCCTTTCTCTTTTTTTTTATTTTAATGATTACTCCTGTAGTTTCTTTATGCCATCCTCTTTTTGGTTTCTTTCTGTCACCTGTGTTTCCTTTCTGTCACACTTCCTTTCTCATTTACCCCCTCCCCTATTTTTCTTCTTTAAATTTTTTTTTTCTTTGTTTGTTTGTTTGTTTGTTTCTGTCAGCCTTTCTTTCTATCTGTCAGTCGTTCTTTCTATCTGTCAGTCGTTCTTTCTATCTGTCAGTCGTTCTTTCTATCTGTCAGCCTTTCTTTCTATCTGTCAGTCGTTCTTTCTATCTGTCAGTCGTTCTTTTTCTTTCTTCCTTTTTCATTTTCTATCATATTTTTTTTCTATTGCCCTTTCGTTTTTTCTTTTTTGTTTCCCTTTCTTATTTTTTTTCCATCGTCTCCTTTTTTCTTTCCATGAGCTTTTAAAAAAAATGTTGTTTCTGTCATATTTTCTTTCTCCGTGTCAATCTGTCTTTCTTTCTTCCACTTCGTATTCCTTTCGTTCTTCATGTATCCCCCTTTTTTACGTGCCTTTTCTCCCTGTATCCATGTTCTTTCTTTCTTTCTGTGTACCTTTCTTTCTTTCTTTCTCAATTGAATGGGGTGTTAGAGTTTCTTGCTTTTGCTTCTTTGTGTCTGTATTCATTTCTTTCTTCTTTTACTTTCTTTGTGTCTGTATTCATTTCTTTCTTCTTTTTACTTTCTTTGTGTCTGTATTCATTTTTTCTTCTTTTTACTTTCTTTCTCTTTGCATTCTTTCTTTTGGATACTCTCTTTTGTTTTTGCCTCTCTTTTATGTATTCACTGCATTTTTTTTTGACATTTTTTTTTCTTCTCTTTAATTTTGCTTTCTTTTTTGTACTGTTTGTTTTCATCTCTATTTCTTCTTATTCGTCTCTCTCTCCGTTTCCTTCTCTCTCTCTCTCCGCTCTCTCTCTCCCGCTCTCTCTCTCTCTCCTCCCTCTCTCCTCTCTCTCACTCTCTCCCTCTCTCTCTCCTCTCTCTCTCTCTCTCTCTCTCTCTCTCCTCTCTCTCCTCTCTCTCTCTCTCACTCCTCTCTCTCTCTCTCTCTCTCCTCTCTCTCTCTCTCTCTCTCTCTCTCTCCCTCTCACTCTCTCTCTCTCCTCTCTCCATCTCTCTCTCTCTCTCTCCCCTCCTCTCCTCTCTCATCTCTCTCTCCACTCTCTCTCCTCTCTCTCTCTCTCACTCTCTCTCTCCTCCGCTCTCTCTCTCCTCTCTCTCTCCTCCCCTCTCTCTCTACTCTCTCTCTCCCGCTCTCTCTCTCTCTCTCTCTCTCCCGCTCCTCTCTCTCTCCCCCTCTCTCCTCCTCTCTCCCTCTCTTCTCTCTCCCCCTCTCTCACTCTCTCTCTCCCGCCTCTCTCTCTCTCTCTCTCTCTCTCTCCATTTCTTACTTGTGTGTGTGTGTGTGTGTGGTGTGTGTGTGTGTGTGTGTGTGTGTGTGTGTGTGTGTGTGTGTGTTCGCAACCTTCACTTTCATTCCTTCTTTCTGTCTTTCTTTCTTTTCTGTGTCCTTTCTTTTGGCTATATAGCTTTCTTTTTTTCTTTCAATATCCGTTGCTTTCCTTTTTCTGTACCTTTTTCTTTATTTCCGTATTCTGTTCTTTCTTTCCGTAATTTTTTCTTTCTCTCTCAGGCGTACAAGATCACTCACACACACACACACACACACACACACACACACACACACACACACACACACATACACACACACACACACACACAGACACACACACACACACACACACACACACACACACACACACACACACACACCACCGTTAGATACAGCTTTTCTGACCATACACTTCAGTGAAGAACGAATTCACACACACTCAGAGAGAGAGAGAGAGAGAGAGAGAGAGAGAGAGAGAGAGAGCGAGCGAGCAGTGGCCGAGCCTAGCGAACGTGCTCACCTTTCCAGTTTTCTAAAAAGAAAACGAAAAACTGACTGAACAGTCACACCCGACGGAAGTCGTCACGACGATCTGTCACCAATCGCACGCCTGGCACGGAGTTTTTATCAGCCACGCTCATTAAAAAAAAAAAACTGTGGGGTCTCTCACCCCCTGAACACAGTTCAGCTCAGACGAGAAAGTTTATAACGCAAAGGCGACGAGTGACACAGTTCCAAACGGCCAATCCGATCTTCGAGTCATACCGTTCCAGAGTCCATCACCAACCATGCAGACAGCAGCGGTCTTCAGTGTTATTGTGAGTACACTGGGATGTAGTTGTTACAGAGAGCGTCCGTTCAGTGGGAATAGTGGGGGATTTACTGTTCGGTTTTAATTTCAACATACAAAGGAATGTTTTTTCGCCAATTCAGGATGTCGTCCATCGCCATTAAGATTGAAAAGGTAAACATGTACTTTAGGTACGAATTCATGGCGCTTTTGATACGCACTTTTCGGGTGTTTCGGTTCTTGTCGAGCAAAGAGACTAACACCACCCTCACCTGCCCACTTTGACCTGTCCTGCCCACTTGTGGGGGGCAAAAATTTATTTCACTTCACAAGTAGGGATATCATGCACATCCATGCGCCATGTGTTGCTGATCACATGGCACAACGTCATCACTACTGGTTCTAAATGCGCATTGATTTGCATGCATATCCCTACTTGTGAATGAAATAAATTATTTCACCACAATGGGCAGGACAGTCAAAGTGGCAGGTGAGGGTGTCTTACGTCTCTTTGCATCGACAGAATCCGAAACACCCGAAAAAGTGCGTACAAACAGCCCATGAATTTCGTACCCTAAAGTAATGTTTACCGAAAAGGTAAACAATGAGTTGACGTTACTGCAATTTCAGCGCTTTTGAATATTCGCGCTGAGGCTACAGATTTAGCAGTTAGACGGCGAGACATCCTAACCACCACCCCCTCCCCCTCTTTAGTATTACCATTCACTTCTTGATAGGAAGAGGGGATAAAATTGCGCGAGCAAAATTTCACTTTAGTACTGCTGACATCTCGCATTGCCTCCCCCCCCCCCCCCCCCCCCCACCTCCATCCCCACTTCAGCCCCTTTCCTGTTCTCGCTACGCGTTCCTTGTCCAGACTTTCTTGATACAAAAAAAAAAAAAATGCTGAAAATGAAAAGAAGCTGGTAGAGAGAGGGGGATGGGGCGAGATGGGAATTGGGGGCCGCTAAACTAAGTTTTTACCGACAGATGCTTGGGTTTTAGAGGACCGTTATTCCTATTTTGAAACGATGTCTTCGGGCTGAATTTCAAAATGAAGATATAGGTCTATGAATGGAGGTCTTAAGTGTCAAATCGACTTGAAGACGATGTCCAAATGTACCCTTCTGCAGTTAGAAGGAAAAGGAACTTTCCTTAAGCAGCACACCTACGGGTAAGTGGAAGCCGGAGAAGTTTGCGTTTCGGCTACGTCCAGTTTATCCACCATCGGAAAAAAAATCTGACAGAAAACTTCTTATACTCGTTGGGCAGTTCTCCGTCAAAAGATTCTTCTCTTACGGGGCTGAATGTGGATATTGCCTGCGAGTACATGGGGACATTTACATTGCCGACTTAAATCATGAAGGATAAATGCTTACGAGGCTATGGTTTCTCTCCAGTATACACCAAGTTCATGTGTACTGGAAGCGTGGCCTCAAAGACGTTTGTCCTCCAAATTCACAAGTCGCCAAACTGTTATAGTTGCGAAGTGAGACGACTGCAGGCGGATATCTAAAATCTTAAATGTTAGCGAACCGCCAAGAGTAACGTGGACAAACGAGTCAAGTCTTGTGACTCGTTTGTCCACGTTACTCTTATTTTAGTTGCAAAAGTGAGGCGACTGCAGGCGGAACTCTTGGCGGTTTGCTATTATATTTAAAATTTATTATTTGTTCACCACTTGTTTGTGTAGATGCATATTCCATGAACTAGGGAGTGCGGAACAAGGCTATTGGCTTCATGGCCTAAATGCTCAGCAGAGATTAGCTACGACCATGGAGATCAGTTTTGTCATATTCTGTCGTGCAAACTGGCGAAGCCCGCGAATAACATAATGGTGTGTAGAAACAAGGAGGGGGAGGGGGAGGCAAAATTGCACTCTACCCATAAGCAGTGCCGGAAGTTCCAGGTCCGTTGTAGCCAGCCGTCACTGGAGGTTAGGGTCCCAGACTTTGGCACTGGCTTACCTTTAAACTTTTTTAAATAATTTTTTTTAAAAGATCAAGGGAATTGGAGAAAAAGCCCCACTCCCCTTTTTAATTTTTTTTTTTATTGAACATGACAAAACGCAGATGGAACTGCATATACTCATGGCAAAAATATGCATGACGCTTGAATGGTCTATTTCTTACCCACTTGCAGCGCACACAAAAATATCGAAGAAACCGGGGAAATCGCGCGCACACACACTTGCATACACACATGCACGCACGCACGCACGCATACACGCACGCATACATGCACGCACACGCGCGCGCACGCACGCACGCACGCGCGCGCGCGCGCGCGCGCACACTTCAAAAGCCAGCCAGTTCACAGCTTACAAACAAAACAAGCGCGCTGATCCCGTCGCTCGTAGGGCGCGCGCTGCACACGTATACCCGCGCACTGCACGCGCACACGCACACATACACATATATATACACACACACGCACACACACACACACGGCTATAACGGCCCAAGACGGATTTTCTTTTTGGAATATCTCAGAAAGTGCTTGGCCGATTTCTAAGTGGTATTTGACGGGATATAAAATAGCTTCAGTTTTATTAACTGACTGGTAGATCATGGGTATTTTCATAGTAAACATGCTCTTGACATGTACACGCGTATTAAAGGTAAACTGGGAGTACGTATATATGCTTTGCATCTTGATAATCCGTTGTACAGCCGATGGGTGTATGGTTGATAGTCTGTTGTACAGCCGGTGGTGTGTGGTTGATAGTCTGTTGTACAGCCGATGGGTGAATGGTTGATAGTCTGTTGTACAGCCGATGGGTGAATGGTTGATAGTCTGTATAGTCTGTTGCACAGCCGATGGGTGTATGATTGATAGTCTGTACAGCCGATTGGTGTATGGTTGATAGTCTGGTGTACAGCCGATTGGTGTATGATTGTTGGTCTGTACAGCCGATGGGTGTATGGTCGATTGTCTGAACAGCCGATTGGTGTATATTTGATAGTCTGTTGTACAGCCGATTGGTGAATGATTGATAATCTGTTGTGCAGCCGATGGGTGTATGGTTGATAGTCTGTTGTACAGCCGATTGGTGTGTTGTTGATAGTCTGTTGTACAGCCGATTGGTGTGTGGTTGATAGTCTGTTGTACAGCCGATTGGTGTTGGTTGATAGTCTGTACAGCTGATTGGTGTATGATTGATAGTCTGTTGTACAGCCGATGGGTGTATGGTTGATGCCCTGTTGAAGAACCAATCGATCTATGATTGAAATCCTTTGTAGAGCCAGTAGTTAATGTGGCAGAGCCAGTGACTAGTGCTTAATGCTCCGAGAACCAGTGACTGTATAACGATTGATGCTCGGAGTTGGTGACTAAATAGCAATTGAAGAGCCAGTGACTGTATGATTGATGCTCGGAGTTGGTGACAAAATAGCAATTTGAAGGGCCAGTGACTGTATGATTGATGCTCGGAGTTGGTGACTAAATAGCAATTGAAGAGCCAGTGATTGTATAATTGATGTTCGGAGTTGGTGACAAAATAGCGATTGAAGGGCCAGTGACTGTATAATGATGTTCGGAGTTGGTGACTAAATAGCGATTGAAATGCCAGTGACTGTATGATTGATGCTCGGAGTTGGTGACTAAATAGCGATTGAAATGCCAGTGACTGTATGATTGATGCTCGGAGTTGGTGACTAAATAGCGATTGAAGGGCCAGTGACTATATGATTGATGCTCGGGAGTTGGTGACTAAATAGCGATTGAAGAGCCAGTGACTGTATGATTGATGCTCGGAGTTGGTGACTGAACAGCGATTGAAGAGCCAGTGACTAACGACTTGCGCGCTTTCTGTAGGGCCGGTGACTATGTAACGGTGACGTGCCCTGTTGTAGAACTAACGACGTGCCCTGTTGTAGAACTAACGACGTGCCCTGTTGTAGAACTAGCGACGATGTAGTGGATGCCCCGACGTAGTCGATGACTGACAATAGGTGCCCCGTTGTAACGCCTGTGACGCATTTGTTTGTAGACTCAGAGGCCACCGACGCAATCTTACCGTAGAGCCGGTGACTGCATAACGAAACGTGCCCAGTGCCTGTGTAAACGATTGATGCCCTGGTTGTAGAATCTATAACCATATAACGATTGACGCCGTGTTAGTAACGGAGCCATTGACAGTAATGCTCATGAATGCCCAGTTATGTTCAGTGTCTGTTACGACGCTTGCCCTGCTGGTAATGGCAGTGTAACCGATTGATTCCCTGTTGCGAGACCCAGTTAAAAGGACGTGGCGCTGTGTTGCAGAGCCAGTGAAGAGGTGCCCAGTCTACCCTTTGTGGATCAACCCCAACTGTGTGCCCCGTGACGACTGCTTGGTGGGTGACCCTGGCGCATGCCCCACCGGCACCCTCTGCTGCTCCACGGACTGCGGGCGTCGCTGCGTCAGGCCTGTGGAGTAGAGCCCACGCTTGGAACAGCCATGGGGCACGCAAATCGTTAAATACTGTGCATTATTCTCCAACCCCCCCCCCCCTCCCCCAACACGCACACCTTTTTTGTGTGCGTGTTCGTCTAAATTGGTCTGTTGGATACTCACAACTTTTCTTACGTACGTGCAAGTGCAGATTCTGCTTATCTTTTCAATATAATGGGGCGAATGTGGGCATTTTGAAACGCACGGACATTCTTGTATGTGTACACACGTGAGGGCGCGTGCGTGCAGCATAAACGTGCGCACGTGCGCGGGGGGCCACACGCATTCACGCTCGCGCACACATACGCACGCACGCGCGCACACGCACAAACACGCACACGCCCACACACGTCTCAACTGATACATTGTTTGGAGATCAATCATTACAGCTATGCAGGCTTTGTATTATACGTGTACGTACTGACACTGGAGTACAAACTAATCTCGCACAAACGATGCACGCACACCCACTCGTGCGTAGTGTCGATACTGGGTGCCACATTTTGACAAAGCGGCCATTACAACTGTCTAATCCTTTTGTTTCTTTACGCGCGAGCACAGTAACGTGTTTAGCGCGCGTTTGATTCGTGGTTTGTTTTTGTTTTTGAAGGAGGCAGAAGGTGGGGGTAGTTTATTTATTGATGCGATTAATTTACAGCGAGTCAAAAAAAAAAAATTGGCAGAAATGAACGAATTTAGTGAACCAGTCGTAGATCCTGAACAAGTGTCCGTAACCGAAGTCCATATTTCCCCTGCTCCAGAAACTTGTGCAACCGAAGAAAAGGGAAGGGGGCGAGCGTAATCGTTTTTAACATGTCCACTACTCCGAAATCCTCGGCTCTGAGAAAGCTTCATTCCATATTCCTCCAGTTTGTTGGAACGGTGCCATTGGTGTCCAGACAGGGGCAGAAAATCTGTTCACGGGGAGATGTCGGGGGGGGGGGGGGGGGGGGGGGGGGGGGGGGGGGGGGGGGGGGGGGGGGGGGGGGGGGGTGGGGAGGACGTGCTGCTGTGGGAGGGGGGTGGGGTGTGGTTTATCAAATCGTGTCTTTGGGATTCTCGTGTGGCAAAACATTTTTTGTTGAATGTCGTTTATTTTGGAAAATTAAATATTATTTGAATTCATGCACCACTTTTTCTGTTCAAGACGGTGTGTGCGCGCGCATGAGTGTTTTGTGTGTTCATGAATTGGTTTACCCTGTTCAATAAACGGAAATCGGAAGGTATGGGTGAACATTTGAACTAAAAGATCCTGTTTCTGTTGTATTTAGCAAGCCAGGACGTGTTGCATCGGTCACATGTGCACTCGGATGTTTGTTTATTGCAATTGTTGAATTCTACCTATGGGTCAAGAATGGAAAATTTGTCTATCGGGATATCGCGCCAGTTAAGCCTTTTTTCTTTTTTTTTCTTATTTGTTGGCCTTTGCTATACTAGCGTGGAGAATTGTGTGTGTAATCTCGTGAGCCTTTAGTCGAATATGTTGGTACGATCTGCTGTACAGCTGGCGTTCGTGCGTTCAACTGTCCGGAAAATCTCCCCCCCCTCCAGCAGTATGTGGGCTCCTGATTTGGTTCAGACCAGCGGCGGAAAGAATTGCGTTGCGCCTTAAATTGCCTTGCCTTTATACACGATGAATCTGTTCAACGGCTGACTGCCCGTACGGCTATTAGGCAGGGTTGAACGTTTGTTTTTAAACGTGTATGGTCATGACTGTTTCAAGTGTGACCGAGAGGTGTCTGGCAGAGTACGGAAGTGGCCTTGCTTTGGCCCCTCCGCACTGAGCGCGCAGCTGCCCGACCTTCAGAACTTGCTGTGGGCGGCGAATTGCATTGGTCCTCCTCCCCCCCCCCCCCCCCTTGTCCCTCATACTCTGTGTGCGTATGTTCTCTCATTCTCGCTCTCTCTCTATTAAACGCATAATAGAGCTTAAACAACCCACTGTAAGATTCAGCGTGTTCAGTTTACAATCCATTCAGTTCTCATGAACGAGATCAATATTGTCCTTGGGGGACTGAAGGTTGGTCGAAAACCCAGGAAGCTGTTATCCAGAATCCTACCTCGGATTTCGGTGGGTTTTTTCCCCCCAAGCTAAGCTGAACCTACAAAACTCCTAGCGAGAGGGAAGTCTTGGAAGTAACTGGAGCTTTGAGACTCGAACTCTTTGTTTTTTTTTGGGGGGGAGGGGTTAACCCCCTTTAAAATGTCTTGAACTAGGTGGGAGTTGTACATTTGAGAAGTTGGTTCAGAGCATTCCCGAAAGTTGGGCGAGAACTCCTTGCAGATATTACGCTTCTCTTCGGAAGCGTTTCCGTCTGTAATCCTGTTGGACTGAAAGGCGGTTGAACACTCTCTGGGTTATCAAGTCGTTTGAGTTCCCCAGTTGGTGACTCTTTTCAGGCCGTTCTCCTGCTTGTGCGTGTGTGAGCTTTGCCTGAAAGAATTTATCTTTATGCGAAAAACCGCTGTCTTGAAGGATGTGGTCTGTTGTCATTAGTCCCTCACCACAAGGGCACTCTCCACTCTGTCCAATGCCAAATTTTGTGTGCATGTGGTGGTGCAGGCGATTGTGTCCAGTCCTCAGGCGGAAGATATTGACCTGTTCCCGTCGTCCCAGCAAATGGTATTTTGTCTTCTGGGTTGTTTGGGGTGCTGGAGGTGCCACTTTATTCCTTGCTGTGCCTTGATGATTGTCTTGATTTCATCATGACACCAGGTTGTTGGCCTGCTCCTTCTGTGCACCATCTTTTGCCAGAATATCCTTTTTCGTTGCCTCTGATACCACAGTGTGCTGGTACCCATTGCATCACCACTTTCTCCACTCTGGCACTCAGGGCAACAAGGGCTGAAGATGGTTCTGTTCTTTGCAGCGGGAATTCTTGAGGGATTGGAGTACGGAGAGAGCGTCTGAGAACACCACCACCTGCCCTGTTGTTCTTATGGAGTTCTGCGAGACTGTTGTGGCTGCCTCACAGAGAGCTTCTCGCTCAGCTCGGAAGTTGGAGTATTTTCCTGTTGGGATTGCAGTTTCTTCATCTCAGTCTTCGTATCGGAGGAAGATTCCAGCTCCATCCCTCGTTGCTTCTGTGGCGGAGCCATCTGTAAAGACATGGGTCCAGTCTTCCTGGGGGTACTGGTTGCAGATGTACTCCATGGCCAGGGTTTTCCTTTGGGTGTCTGACTGTTCCTCTCTTCTCCACTCCGGGAATGCTGGTGACGACTGTTGGGAACACCTGCCTCATCCAAGACGGGTGGGTGACATTTGCCGCGATAGGCTTTGCTTCGTGTTCCATCAAGACTGGGATCTGTCTTTCAAGGCGTCTTGACTGGTGGATGAAGCTGCCTCTTTTCAGCCGGCTCTTGGTGGGTCTGCTCATTCTGTCGTTCATTGGATGGTTTTCAAGGCGTTTGAATTTTGCTGCCTGGATGAGGATCTTTGTGTCCCTTCTGTCCTCCAATGACTGCAGCCCAGTGGTCTCCATCTTCAGAATTGGGGTGGATCTCATGGCGCCAGTTATGACACGCTGAGCTTGGTTCTTTATCTTGTTAAAATGGTCAAGGTTTGACTTTGCAGCTGATGCCCATGCTGATGTCCCGTACTCAACTACAGGTCGGACTCTCCCTGTGTAGTCTCTTCAGGATACGTTCGTCAGCCCCCCAGTCCGTTCCTGCAAGTTTCCTCATGATCGCCAGTCTCAGCTTGGCCCTGCTACAGCAGCTGATCTGCTGTTTCCAAGCGAGCCTGCGGTCAAAGGTCACTCCCAGGTAGGTAGGTGTGGGTTCCTCTGCAAGTCTTTGGCTGTTCAGTCAGCTTCGCCTCTTGCTTCTTGCTGGATAGGCTGAAGACTGTAGGTTGTTTTGCTTGAGTTGACAGACAAGCCATTCCTTGGTCCAGTCGCTGATCTTATTGAGCGCAGTTTGGAGGCGTACCTGTGCTGTAGTGGTGTACTCTTCGGCGCACCATAGCACCAGGTCATCTGCGTAGATCGCTCCTCTGACCCCTCTTGGCAGATCTCTGACAATGTCATCTATAAAGATGAACAGCGTTGGCGAAAGGACTCCTCCTTGTGGTACTCCGTCTCAGCACCTTCTTGCTCTTTTGGCCCTGAATCTTTACTCGGGCTTGGCGGTTGTGTAGGTACTGGCTGATCCAGGTGTACATCCTCCCAGACACACCACATCGCCGTAGTTTAAGCCTGAGTCCGTCCTTCCAGACTTTGTCGAAGGCCTTCTCCATGTCGATCCAGACAGCAAGCGTATTCTTTTCTTGGAAGGCGTACTCAATGCTTTGCGTGATGAATATGATCTGGTCTTCTGTTGATCTGTGTTGGCGGAAGCCCGCCTGTTCAGGGCTCAGCAGCTGATGCTCCTCAAGGTGCCAGACAAGCCTTGTGTTGACAAGTCTCCATCAGCTCTCCTAAGCAGCTTGTAAGGCTGATGGGTCTGTAGCTGTCAGCCTTCGACTTGTCCTTTCCCTTTTTGTGAATGGGGATTATGTCTGCTTCCCTCCAACACTGTTGTACTGATCCTGTCTTCCAGCTGGAGTTAAAAATTTGTTAGGACTGCCTTGCTCTTCATCCCAAGATGCAGAATCATTTCATTGGTGATTCCATCTGGCCCAGGTGACTTCTTCAGGTTGAGGCTCTGCAACGCTTCCTCCAGCTCTTTCTCTGAAAGCTGGTCATGACTTCCTCTTGGGGCTCTTTCTCATGAAGTTCACCTTGGGTCCTGTGCACTGCAGCTCTATGTTCTGAAGGGACTTCCAGATTGCTGATGTTTTCATAGACGTCTATGAAGTGGTCTGCTCCCTCCGGGGGTTGCAACCTTGCCGTGGTCGGAGGGCTTGCGTGGTCCAGTGATCCTTTAGGCTATGCTGACGGGGCATCAATACTTGGAGATAGGCTGGTTTTTTCACACTGCTTGTAGGCCCGAGAGGTGAAGATGCTGTATGGCCTAAGCGAAACGTGGTAAGAAGTTGATGCCCCTGGTAGGGCTTCCCATGTCAGATAGGCTAAGGGTGAGGATCCTGACTAAGAGTAACCCGCCTTTCTCCTTTTCTCGTTTTCTGCCTCCCTTATTTGGCCCTTTTCTATCTTCGTCTCCCCTTCAAGTCTTCTTTTACACACTCCTTTTCTCTCTGTGGTCTCCTTAAGATCCGCCGTGTTTGCCGTGCGGTGCGACCTGTGTCGGAGGGGAATGAGATCCTGGTGGTTGAGAGAGCCAGCGCTCTCAACACATCACTTTGGCTCGGACCTCTCCTAGACGGGGAGTACACTTTGGCCCGGGTGTACTAATCGGCTCCCCTTCTTGGGCTGGGTCAAGACAGGCAGTTCCCCTGCTGGCCAAGTGAACCCCTGCAGTGCTCAGCTCTCTGTCCCCGGGAGTTGAGCATGATCAGGGGGGATAGGGGTAGTAGTGTTCTGTTTGTCGTATATCTCTCCCAAAGCCTGGAAGGGGTCAAGACATTGGTTTCTTGGCCCTGGCCCCTTAGTTGGACTCCAAGGTGGGTGGGTAAGGGAGGGATGAATTACAATAAATTAAATATGACTTCTTTAAAAAATATCCCCCCCAAAAGGAAGAGGAAGGCAGTCTCCCCTGTTTCAGGGGATTTCGAAGATGACAGCGATTCAGATACTGAGGTACGACAGAGGACAGGTTTCTGGGCTTCCTGGCTCGTGGTGGAAGGGACGGAGCAGGAAAGACCCCTTTCAGCTCTGAGCCCTTTTGCTGTCCAAAAGGGCTTTCAAGGCTTAGCAGGTGACTCTCAGTCCGTCAAAAGGTTGCGAAATGGCTCTTTCCTCATTCAATGTAGATCAAAAAAACAGTATGAACAGCTGCTGAAGGCAACAAAATTTGTGGATAGGGAGATCAGGGTGACTCCCCATAAAGTTAAATTCATCCAAAGGTGTGATTCGCTGCAGAGATCTAATGGGTGTCTCAGAGGCAGAAATAAAAACGGAACTGGCGTCCCAGGGTGTGACGGAGGTGCACAGGGTGACAGTCAAGAAAGGTGCAGAGAGAGTGGCCACCAACACCCTCTTTCTGACCACCTGCAACCCTGTGTTGCCTACGGTCATCAAGGTTGGCTACCTGAACGTCCGCGTTCAGCTGTATGTCCCGTCCCCATTGAGATGCTTCCGGTGCCAGAGGTTTGGACATGTCAGAGACCGCTGTTCTGGGCAGGAGGTGTGCGGTGTGTGCTGCAAGGCAACCCATGATGGGCCGTGCAAAGATCCGGCACATTGTGCTAACTGCGGTGGCGACCATCCCTCCTCTTCACGAAACTGCCCTCTTTGGATACAGGAATCCACTATCCAACGAATTAAAACTGAAAAGAAAATCTCCTTTTTTGAGGCCCGAAAACAGGTAGTAGGCAGTCAGACGCCCACAGCATCTTCATATGCTTCGGCCGTAAAGAATGTATCCACTCGGTCAGTCTGCTGCCAGACTGATGAATTTATCTTTTCCAAGACACTGCAAAGAACAACTGTCAGCTTTGGTGGAAGCAGGTCCACCACCTCCCAAACCAAAGTGACTGCCCCTGGTGGAGGCAAAAAATCCGCCACCCCTCAGACTGCCCAGCAGTCTACAACATCTGCTGCTGGGCAGATTAAAAAACCAGCACCCCTACCTCGAACTCCTCTGTCCAGTGCCCGTGCGGGCAAGGGAGTTCAACCTAGTGTGGAGATGGTGGAGTTGAGGAAGAAACCTCCACCGTCTCCCAAACCCAGACCTACTTCACCTGTTGGCAAGTCTGCCAGCAGGTCTGCAGATAGTCCAGTGAAATTAAGCAACAAATTTACAGCTTTAGCAGCAGATGTTGAGGAGGAGATGACCTGATCTCTCTCCTTTTCGCCCTCTGCACCATGGATAATACAATATTCCATTGGAATATCCGTGGTCTAAATTCCAACTTCGAGGAGCTGCAGCTTCTGTGTCAATCTATAAAACCTTCTGTCGTGGCTCTTCAAGAAACCCAAATTCAAAGCCAGAAGACCTTTACTCTTTCTGGCTTTAATATTCTTTCAAAACCTGCACAACCATCCACGTTGGGACTGTCGGGCGGTGTTGCCCTTCTCCTTCACAAAACTTTGTTGTATAGTCCTGTCGCTCTACCTCCCTTCAGGCTGTAGCTGCGAGAGTCACTCTCCACAAGACTGTAACAATCTGTTCTCTTTATCTACCTCCATCTGTCCCGGTTTGTCGTCAGGACCTTGTCAGTCTGTTAGGGAACTTCCTCGACCTTTTTTGCTGTTGGGTGACTTTAACGGTCACAACCCTCTTTGGGGTAGTACCGGTTCGTCATCCAGAGGTCTGCTGATTGAGGATGTCCTTTCGGATTTGGATTTGTGTTGTCTAAACGACGGATCTGCAACTTACCTCCATTCTTCCACAGGTTCACTTTCGTGTTTAGATTTGTCGGTTTGTGACCCCTCGCTGGTCCTGGACTATGAGTGGTCTGTCCATGACGATCTGCACGAAAGTGACCATTTCCCTGTCCTTCTACAACCTGTAATAACTGAACACGTCTCTGTCTCTCAGCATTTAAATTATAAGAAAGCAAACTGGGATCTATTTGCAGCCACTGTTTCTAAGGAGTTCCAGGACACTGATTTTTTTCAGAGTCCTGACCCAGCTGAATCACTGACTAACACTATGATTAAATGTGCTAAGGCATGTATTCCAGTGTCTTCCGATAAACTTCAAATGCCAAAAACACCCTGGTTCGATTCAGAATGCCAACAAATTTCCAAAGTTAGAAAACGGGCTCAGCGTCAGGTATACCAACGACCTTCGGGTCCCAACGCTCGAGCCCATCAGAAACTCCGTGCTAAATCAAGACACACTTTTAAAATCAGTAAACGTCGGTCCTGGAGAAGCTTCTGCTCCAGGCTGACATCAAAAACTTCCAAGAAAAAAGTGTGGAACATCATTAAGAAAATCAAAGGGAAGAACACCTGTCCCACTGTGAACCATCTCAAGTTTTCGGATTCTTTAATAACAGAGAAGAAAGCAGTTGCTAATCTGCTTGCTTCAACCATTGAAAAGAATTCCTCTTCTAATCAATCAGCCACTTTTGTCAAAAACAAAGCCCTAAAAGAAAAATCACCCTGCAACTTTTCATCCGACAACATGGAAGACTACAATCTTCCTTTCACGTTAAACGAGCTGAAATCTGCCTTGCTCTCTTGCAGCGATTCCTCTCCAGGTATAGATGAAATCCATTATCAACTGTTGAAACATCTTCCGCAAGAAGGTCTGAACATCCTGTTACAGGTATACAACCATGTGTGGACTACAGGTTGCTTTCCACCCTCTTGGCGGAAAGCCCTCATTATTCCCATCCCCAAACCTGGAAAAGATCTTTCTAATCCATCTAATTACCGTCCCATAGCTTTGACCAGCTGTGTCTGTAAATTGATGGAAAAAATGGTCAATGCTAGGCTCATGTGGAAACTGGAAACCGATGGCCTTTTGGCGAAAGAACAGTGTGGTTTCCGCAAACATCGGAGTACAGTTGACCATTTGATTCGTCTGGAATCTACACTTAGGAACGCCTTTCTGAACAAACAGCATGCAGTGGCAATTTTCTTTGATTTGGAGAAGGCCTACGATACCACTGGAAGTCGGGGATACTTCATGATCTCCACGATCTGGGTTTTCGAGGTCATCTTCCGCTTTTTATTCAAAATTTTTTGGCAGAACGACAGTTTCAGGTCCGGGTTGGCACCACTCTCTCTGATGTCCACGAGCAGGAGTTGGGTGTTCCCCAGGAGAGCATACTGTCTCCTGCCCTCTTTAGTATTAAAATCAACAACATTGTGAAATCAGTTCAGCAGGGTTCAGACTGCTCATTGTTTGTGGATGATTTCGCTGTCTACGCAACTGGAAGCCTGTACCCGAGTGTCCAGTGCAGGCTCCAGCTTTGCGTAGATAAAATCCATCGATGGGCGGATGAAAACGGTTTCACCTTTTCTCCAACAAAGACGCAGTGTATTCACTTCCATAATTTCCGTCAGTTTTTCCCAGATCCTGAACTTCAAGTAGGGAAATCTTCCATTCCAGCTGTTAAAGAGGCCAAATTTCTGGGGGTCATTTTTGACCAGAAACTGAACTTTCTCAGCCACATCAAAAACCTCAAAACTTCTTGCCAGAAAGCTCTGAATATTCTGCGGGTCGTAGCGCACACTGACTGGGGCGCTGATAAGAAAACTTTGCTGCACCTCTACAGAGCCTTGGTCCGTTCCAAACTGGACTACGGTTGTGCTGTCTACGGCTCCGCAAGACCCTCTTACCTCAAACTCTTGGACCCTATCCACCATCAAGGGCTTCGTCTCTGTCTTGGAGCGTTCCGCACCACCCCTGTGTACAGCCTATACGCAGAGGCGGACGAACCTTCATTGTCCAACCGCAGGCTGAAACTGTCTTTAAATTATTATATCCGACTGTTCTCAGAACCGCAGAATCCTGCCTATGACTGTGTCTTTGACCCTCCATTCCAAAGTAAGTTTGAAAACAACCCTAAATGTATTCCGCCGTTTGGTCTTCGTATGCAGCCTCACGTGCGGAATGCAGGTCTAAACCTGGGAGTAGTTTCCGATTTTTCCAAGTTTCCGGATCAACCTCCGTGGACCTTTTTCACACCAGAGATTCGTTTCGATCTTGCAGCTTTTCGCAAAGAGTCTACCAGCTCTCTGACGTACAAGGCATTGTATGCTGACCTCTGTTCGAAATTCCCATCCTATCAAAAAGTTTTCACTGACGGTTCCAAGTCTGAGGATGGAGTGGCCTGTGCAGCCTACTGCCCTGGGGCTCCTTCTCAGATACTGTTGGAACATATCCATTCCGATGCTTCTGTCTATTCTGCTGAACTTACTGCTCTGGTACTGGCTTTGAAGATAATCTCACATTCTTCAAAGAGGGACTTTCTGGTTCTGTCGGATTCGCTGTCAGCTTTGGAAGCCATAGCTGGCCGCAACCTTCAGCATCCAGAACTTTTGCATTTCTTTGAACTTTTTAGCAAGTTGAAAGCGGACGGTTACAACATTACTCTTGCTTGGGTTCCTGGTCATGTTGGCATCGGCGGGAACGAAATGGTTGATCGTTTAGCCAAGAACGCCACAAGAGAGAAACTGTCCAACATTTATATCCCCTGTTCAGATGTGAAACCCAAAGTTAACGATTATGTGAGAGACCTCTGGCAGGAGGATTGGAACACACAGACGAGTAACAAACTCTTTCAGATCCGTCCAAGCCTTAAGGACTTCCTCCCATCCACGTCGGGAGGTCGTAAAGAGGAAACGGTTCTGTGCCGGCTGCACACCGGCCATTCGTATTTTACCCATGCTTACCTTTTAAAGAGTGAAGAAGCTCCGTGGTGCATTCCATGTCATGCGCCACTCACAATGAAACATGTTCTTTTAGAGTGTTGGGACTTGCACGATGTGAGACACAAACAATTTACAGCGGAGTCCATGAAGATCCTGTTCAGGGATGTCCCGCCTGATGTGATCCTTGAGTTTTTGAGAGAGATTAACATTTTTCATCTGATTTAAGATTTTACGGAAGAAAGATTTTTAACAATGTTTCTGGTGCGTTTGTAGACGATGTCATTTAATGAGATGTATGAAAGTGTTTTTTTATTTTTTTATTTTTTTTATATATGACTGGTGAGTTGATTTTAACGTAGTGACAGCCCTGATATGGCCCTTTGCGGTCGGCTGGGCTATAAGCAACATTATCTCATCTAACCTAAGTGGTCTGCTGCTTTCTTTCCAGAGAGGAAATTTCCATTTTCTTGTATTGTTATTGTGGACTGATTTGTTGTTTCGTTACTGAGGGTTCTAGCCAGTTTCCACAGCTTGCTGCCATCCTTGTCGAGATTCAGGCTTTCAGTTTGGCGTCATATACTGTACCATGTCAGACAATAGCATTCACGGCAGTTAGTCAGCTCTGCCAGGCCGAAGTTTTTGTGTGGCTAATGCAGCAATAAGACAGTCACGTGATGCCCAACCCGCTTCCGCCGTAGGAAGAAGCCAGTGTCAACCTCCCGTACCTCATTTTCTCTCTCGGCCTGCCGTCCAAGCAAGATAAGTCTTGTGCTCTGTCTCGCTTTCTCTTTGCCGTTGTGTTAAGATAGCTTTGTGTTTGCTTCTTTGCTTATTTGTTGTGGCTTGCGCGCTTCACCCTTTTACTCTTGAGCCGGTGGGGCTTTGGTTTGGTGTGCTTTATTAATCTATTTAACCGCGCCATCCTCGTCTTTGTGCCTTTGTCTCGGCACTCGCGACTTTGCCTTCCGCCCTTTTCGATCTTCGAAAGTCGGAACTCCATCGCCGGTTTCACCTCCTCTCCCCCCTTTTTTTGGCCTTACGGTCCCTTGTTCTCCGAGTCTCGGTTCATTCTCCTTCCATTCTACTCCCGATTCGACTGACTTCCACGTCGTCCACTCGGTTTCCATTTCTCACCGGTCGTTCCGCCATTTTGTTTTACCGGCCAAAACCGGCGTCACTTACGATCGACCTTCCTCGATCTTACACCGAGATCTCGTTACATTTACTACACTTCCAGTGTCTCTCCCGAGGTTGGTTGAGCTCTTTCTATCCCTCTATCCACCTCTTTGTCTCCCCTTTGCGATCGTGCGTTCCGTGTTTGTTCCCCACCACCAGTGCCCAACATGGTGAAGGGCACTAACGGCTCGAGACGCTCCATTCTTCGGCAGTCGTTCTCTACCCCGGAGGGGCCGCGTGTCGATTCCACGGGACAAACCGCTCACGCACACGATGAGCGTACGGTCGGTGTAGAGGAGGGTTCCGCGCAGGGGACGCGCGACCATCATTTCGATTCCCCCTCTACCCGATCGGCGGACACACGATCGTCGCGATCGAAGTCCAACAGTCAGTCTCAGTCGGACGGGCAATCGGCAGTCATCGCCGACTGTTTTTCATTTGCTTCTTTCCCTAAGCCCAAATCCAAGGGCAAGGCTCCCATGAAAGGACCTGCCCGTTCTAAATCTTCCCGTTCCCCGACTGGGAAAAACTGACGGAAATTATGGAAGTGAAGACACTGCGTCTTTGATGGAGAAAAAGTGAAACCGTTTTCATCCGCCCATCGATGGATTTTATCTACGCAAAGCTGGAGCCTGCGCTGGACACTCAGGTACAGGCTTCCAGTTGCGTAGACAGCAAAATCATCCACAAACAATGAGCAGTCTGAGCCCTGCTGAACTGATTGAACAATGTTGTTGATTTTAATACTAAAGAGGGCAGGAGACAGTATGCTCCCCTGTGGAACACCCAACTCCTGCTCGTGGACATCAGAGAGAGTGGTGCCAACCCGGACCTGAAACTGTCGTTCTGCCAAAAATTTTGAATAAAAAGCGGAAGATGACCTCGAAAACCCAGATCGTGGAGATCATGAAGTATCCCCGACTTCCAGGTGGTATCGTAGGCCTTCTCTAAATAAAAAAATTGCCACTGCATGCTGTCTGTTCAAAAAAGCGTTCCGAAGTGTAGATTCCAGACGAATCAAATGGTCAACTGTAGACCGATGTTTGCGGAAACCACACTGTTCTTTCGCCAAAAGGCCATCGATTTCGAGTTTCCACATGAGCCTAGCATTGACCATTTTTTCCATCAATTTACAAACACAGCTGGTCAAAGCTATGGGACGGTAGTTTGATGGGTTAGAAAGATCTTTTCCAGGTTTGGGAATTGGAATAATGAGGGCTTTCCGCCAAGAAGGTGGAAAGAAACCTGTAGTCCACACATGGTTGTATACCTGCAACAGTATATTCAGACCGTCTTGCGGAAGATGTTTCAACAGTTGATAATGGATTTCATCTATACCTGGAGAAGAATCGTTGCAGGACAGTAAGGCAGATTTCAGTTCATTTAAAGTGAAAGGAAGATTGTAGTCTTCCATGTTGTCTGACGAAAAGTTGCAGGGTGATGTTTCTTTAAGGGTTTTATTTTTGACAAAAGTGGTAGATTTGTTAGAAGAGGAGGAATTCTTTCTATGGTTGAAGCCAGCAGATTAGCAACTGCTTTTTTCTCTGTTATTAAAGAGTCGGCAAACTTGAGATGGTTCACAGTGGGAACGGTGTTCTTCCCTTTGATTTTTTTTTAATGATGTTCCACACTTTTTTCTTGGAAGTTTTCGACGTCAGCCTGGAGCAGAAACTTCTCCAGGACCGACGTTTACTGATTTTAAAAGTGTGTCTCGATTTAGCTCGGAATTTCTGATGGGCTCGAGCGTTGGGACCCGAAGGTCGATGGTACACCTGACGCTGAGCCCGTTTCCGAACTTTGGAAATTTGTTGGCAGTCTGAATCAAACCAGGGTGTTTTGGGCATTTGAAGTTTATCGGAAGACACTGGAATACAAGCTTTAGCACACTTGATCACAGTGTTAGTCAGTGATTCTGCTGGGTCCGGACTCTGAAGAAAATCAGTGTCCAGGAATTCCTTAGAAATAGTGGCTGCAAAGAGATCCCAGTTTGCTTTCTTATAATTTAGATGTTGAGAGACAGAGACGTGTTCAGTTATTACGGGTTGTAGAAGGACAGGGAGATGGTCACTTCCGTGCAGATCGTCATGGACAGACCACTCATAGTCCAGGACCAGCGAGGGGTCACAAACCGACAAATCTAAACACGAAAGTGAACCTGTGGAAGAGTGGAGGTAAGTTGCAGATCCGTCGTTCAGACAACACAAATCCAAATCTGAAAGGACATCCTCAATTAGCAGACCTCTGGATGACGTACTGACACTACCCCAAAGAGGATTGTGACCGTTAAAGTCGCCCAACAGCAAAAAAGGTCGAGGAAGTTCTATCAGACTGACAAGGTCCTGACGACAAACCGGGACAGAAGGAGGTAGATAAAGAGAAAAAGATTGTCACAGTCTTGTGGAGAGTGACTCTCGCAGCTACAGCCTGAAGCGAGGTAGACAGAGCGACAGGACTATACAGCAAAGTTTTGTGTAGGAGAAGGGCAACACCGCCCGACAGTCCCAACATGGAAGGTTGTGCAGGTTTTGAAAGAATATTAAAGCCAGAAAGAGTAAAGGTCTTCTGGCTTTGAATTTGAGTTTCCTGAAGAGCCACGACAGAAGGTTTTATAGACTGACACAGAAGCTGAAGCTCCTCAAAGTTGGAATTTAATCCACGGATATTCCAATGGAATATGGTACTATCCATGGTGCAGAGGCGAAAAGGAGAGAAATCAGGTCATCTCCTCTTCAACGTCCGCTTCTAATGGAGCGAATTTATTGGTTAGTATCACTGGACTGTGTTGGTCTTTGGACCTGCTGGCAGACTTGCCCGCAGGTGACAAAGGCCTGGAGTTTGGAGATGGTGGAGGTCTGGATTTGGGAGATGGTGGAGTTTTTTTCCTCATCTCCACCATCTCCACAGTGGGTGGAACTCCCTTGCCCGCACGGGCACTGGATAGGCGAGTTCGAGGCGGAATTGCTGGTTTTTTAATCTGCCCAGCAGCAGATGTTGTAGACTGCTGGGCAGTCTGAGGGTGGCGGATTTTTTGCCTCCACCAGGGGCAGTCACTTTGGGGTTGGAAGGTGGTGGATCTGCTTCCACCAGAGTTGACAATTCTACCTTGCAATGTTTTGGAAAACGTAAAGTCATCAGTCTGACAGCAGACTGACCGAGTGTGAACTGTGGGAACTGTCTTTACGGCCGAAGCATATGAAGCTGGAGTCTGACTACCCACAACCAGCTTGCGGGCTTCAAAAAAGATCTTTTCTGTTTTTATTCGTTGAATGGTAGATTCCTGAATCCAAAGAGGACAGTTTCTTGAAGAGGAGGGATGGTCGCCACCGCAGTTAGCACAATGTGCCGGATCTTTGCACGGCCCATCATGGGTTGCCTTGCAGCAAACACCGCACACCTCCTGCCCAGAACAGCGGTCTCTGACATGTCCAAACCTCTGGCACCTGAAGCATCTCAACGGGGACGGGACATACAGCTGAACAGGGACGTTCAGGTAGCCAACTTTGATGACCGGAGGCAGCACAGGGTTGCAGAAGGTCGGAAAGAGGGTGTTGGTGGCCACTCTCTCTGCACCTTTCTTGACTGTCACCCTGCGCACCTCCGTCACACCCTGGGACGCCAGTTCCGTTTTTATTTCTGCCTCTGAGACACCCATTAGATATCTGCAGCGAATCACACCTTTCGATGAATTTAACTGTTTATGGGGAGTCGCCCTGATCTCCCTATCCACTAATTTTGTTGCCCTCAACAGCTGTTCAGATTGTTTTCTTGATCGACATTGAACTAGAAACGATCCATTCCTCAACCTTTTGACGGACTGAGGGTCACCTGCTAAGCCTTGAAAGCCCTTTTGAATAGCAAAAGGGCTCAGAGCTGAAAGGGGTCTTTCCTGCTCCGTCCCTTCCACCACGAGCCAGGAAGCCCAGAAACCTGTTCTCTGTCGTTCCTCCGTGTCAGAATCGCTGTCAGAATAACGTTCCCCTGAAATAGGGGATGCTGCCTTCCTCTTCCTTTTGGGGGGGATATTTTTTGATAAAGCCATGTTTAGTTTAGTATGTTTCATCTCTCCCTTACCCACCCACCTTGGAGTCCAACTAAGGGGCCAGGGCCAAGAAACCAATGTCTTGACCCCTTCCAGGCTTCGGGAGAGATATACGACAAACAGAAACTACCAACCCTATCCCCCCTGATCATGCTTATCTCCCGGGGACAGAGAGCTGAGCACTGCAGGGGTTAACTTGGCCAGTAGGGGAACTGTCTGTCTTGACCCAGCCCCAAGAAGGGGAGCCGATTAGTACACCCGGGCCAAAGTGTACTTCCTTTCTAGGAGAGGTCCGAGCCAAAGTGATGTGTTGAGAGCGCTGGCCCTCTCAATCACCAGGATCTCATTCCCCTCCGACACAGGTCGCACCGCACGGCAAACACGGCGGATCTTAAGGAGACCACAGAGAGAAAAGGAGTGTGAAAAAGAAGACTTGAAGGGGAGACGAAGATAGAAAAGGGCCAAATAAAGGCAGAAAACAAGAAAAGGAGAAAGGCGGGTTACTCTTAGTCAGGATCCTCACCCTTAGCCTATCCGACATGGGAAGCCCTACCAGGGGCATCAACTCCTTACCACGTTATGCTTAGGCCAGACAGCATCTTAGCTTCTCGGACCTAGAAGCAGTTGGAAAAAACCAGCCTATCTTCAAGTATTGATGCCCCGCCAGCAAAGCCTAAGGGATCACTGGACCATGCAAGCCCTCCGACCACGACAAGGTCGCAACCCCCGGAGGGAAGTTGTAAAGAAATAAATGTGAAAAGATGACCGATATACATTTTTACCTGGTTACCCTAAGGTTTTCTTAGTGTTTGTTGGGTCTTGGGACAACCAGCAAATTTGTTAAAACTTTCCAAGCAAATTGAAAGGAGGTACGAAAGGAATGATCGGATTTGGCCCAGATTTGGGTCTCGTTCAATGATCGCTTTCTCAAGCGACGATTGAATTCTAAAAATAGCTCGAGTGTGCGTATATCTGGCAAGATCGACGGTTTACAGAAAAGACTTACAAAGCCCTTTTGTTCTGTTTTTCAAAATAGTTAATGTCATGAAAGAAGTTCATGTGTAACTTTTTTTCAAAACAACCCCCTTTGAAAAAAATATATTTGACCAAATAGGCTGGTAGCCATAAAACTCTTTATTGCAGTGGTTGCCCTAAGGTGAAGATCATTAAAACGATATTACTCTCCAATGGCTTATTGGAAAAAAGCAAAATGTACCCAGACAAACTTAAGACAATGAATCCCCGATAGCGTATTGAAATAAGGCTGTATGCACGATTCCCTTCTCGTAGCAGGCCAAAACCTTAGGACGACCAAATCGCGGTTGTCCTAAGTGCAAAGTAATACAAAAACGGGTTTTATGTCAACCATTGGTCATCCTAAATACCCTTTAAGATATATATATACTGTGCACAAAAAGAAACACACCTGGCCTGTTATTTATTTCATCACACACAAACATACAAGGAGGGTGTGTGATGAAATAAGTGATGTTTTCAGCTACAGGCCAGGGGTGATGTTTTCAGCTACAGGCCAGGCCATAGGTGTGTGATGAAATAACAAGTGATGTTTTCAGCTACAGGCCAGGGGTGATGTTTTCAGCTACAGGCCAGGCCATAGGTGTGCGATGAAATAACAAGTGATGATGTTTTCAGCTACAGGCCAGGGGTGATGTTTTCCGCTACAGGTCAGGCTATAGGTGTGTGATGGAATAACAAGTGATGTTTTCAGCTACAGGCCAGGCCATAGGTGTGCGATGAAATAAGTGGTGTTTTCAGCTACAGGCCAGGATATATGAGTGATGAAATAACAAATAACAAGATGGTGATGTTTTCAGCTACAGGCCAGGATATATGTGTGATGAAATAACGAATAACAAGATGGTGATGTTTTCAGCTACAGGCCAGGATGTAATTATGTGATGTGATGAAAGATAATGTTGTGATGAAATAACAAAATAAACAAGATGGTGATGCTTTCAGCTACAGGCCAGGATATATGTGTGTGATGAAATAACAAATGTGTGATGAAATAACGAGAATACACAAGGATGGTGATGCTTTTCACTACTGGCCAGATATTGTGGTTGATTACAAACAAATGAGTGATGAATAACAAATACAATATGTGATGCTTTAAGCTACAGCCAGGAAATTTGAGTGTGATGAAGTAACAATAACAAATGGGATGCTTTCAGCTACAGGCGCAGATATAATGTTGTGTGATATAACAAATTACAAGATGGTGATGTTTACAGCGTATCCAGTCCATAATATATTACTTGAACTAGACATCACAATAACAAGATGGTGATTCCCAGCTACAGGCCAGATATTATGTGTGATGAAATAACCCAACAGGATGGTGATGTTTTCAGCTACAGTCCATGGATATATTGTGATGAAATAACACAAGCAGATGGTGATGTTTCAGCTACTTGCCAGATTAGATGTGTGGATGAAATAAACACTAACAGGATGTGATGTTTTCAGCTACAGGCCACAGGCCATTGTGGTTGAATTTCAGCTACAGGCCAGTCCATAGGTGTGTCGCGATGAAATAAAGTATGGTGAGTTTATTCAGCTACAGGCCAGGGGTGATGTTTCAGCTGACAGGCCAGGCTTTAGTGTGATGAAAGAACAAGATGTGTTGTTTTTCACTACAGGCCAGGCCATAGTGGGTGAGGAAATAACAAGTGATGTTGTCTCCGCTACAGGCCTGGTGATGTTTCCGCTGCAGGCCAGGCTATAGGTGTGTGATGGAATAACAAGAATGTGAATTTTTCAGCTAAAGGCAAGGGTGATGTTTTTTATCCGCTACAGGCCTAGGGGGGTTCCCTCAGGTTTAATCCTTGCCGGGTAGAGGATTGCGTGGTCCCTTGATCTTTTAGCTTTGCTGACGGGGCATCAAACTCAGCTAATGGGTGAGTTGTGATCACTGCTAGGCCTGTATAGCCAAGTCAGACGGGCAAAGCATTACACGTTGGAATTGACAGCTCACCTGTAGGGGTCTCCCATGTCCAGAAAGGTTAGGAAGTGAGGTCCCAGACAAAATAGTAACCACCTTTTTTCTATTCTGGGTCTTCTTGCCGTTCTTAACGGATCTTTTAGATCTTTCGCGTCTCCCTTCAATTCGTTCTTATCCACTCTCCTTTTTCCGCTCCGGTGTCTCACCTAAGATCCGCCGCGTTGGCCGTGCGTCGACCTGTGTCGAGGGGATGAGAGCCTGTTGATGGAGAGTGCCAGCGCTCTCAAAACATCACTTGGCTCACTCGCCTATACAGGGAGTAAAAAACCTTTGCCCCCTGTGTACACAATCGGCTGCCCCATCATGGGGCCTGGTCAAAACAGGCATTTCTCCGGCTGGACACATAACCCTGTATGGCGCAGCTCTCGTTCCCGTGAGTTGGCATGATCAGGGGATAGGTTTGGTAGGTTTTTGTCTGTTGTATATCTCTCCTGAACCTGAAGGGGTCAAGACAGTATCGTGGCCCTGCCCCTTAGTTGGACCCAAGGTTGGTGGGTAAGGGAGGGATGAAATAAATAAAAATACACATGGCTTTTCAAAAAACTATAACCCCCCCAAAAGGAAGATGAAGGCAGCATCCCCTTATTTCAGAGGACTTTTTCATACAGGACAGCGATTCTGATACGAGGTACGACAGAAGACAGGTGTTCTGGGCTTCATTGCTCGTGATGGAAAGGGAACGGAGCAGGAAAAAACGCCCTTTCATCTCCGAGCCCATTCTGCCAACCAAATGGGCTTACAATTCCTAAGCAGGTGACCACAATCAGTCAAAGAGTTTGAGAATGCTTCATTTCTAATTCAATCTGACGATCTAAAAAGCAATCTGAAACAACTGTGAGAGCAACAAAGATAGTGGGTGCAGGAGATCAGGGGACTCCTACATAAACGTTAAATTCGTCAAAATGTGTGATTTTGCGCTGCAGAGATCTATCAGGGTCACAGAGCAGAAATCAGACGGATCCTGGCGTCCCAAGTGTGACGAGGTGCGCAGGGTGAAGGTAAAGAAAAGGTTCAAGAGAGTGGACACCAACAACACACTCTTTTCCTGACGTTCTGCAACCCGTGTGCTTGCCTCGGTCATCAAGTCGGTTACCTAACTGTTCATGTGTCAGCATCTGTATGTGCCGTCCACCGTTAAGGGGTTTCAGATGCAGGAGGTTTGCCAGTCAGAGACCGCGGTTCTGCTGGAGTTTGCGTATTTGCTGCCAAGGCAACACCTGATTGGTCCGTGTAATGATCCGTCACATTTTTGCAAACGGGGAGCATCATCCCTCCTCTTCACGTAAATATGCGTCCTCTGTGATTCCAGGAATATGCAATACAAAGATTTAAGACAGAATATGAAGATCACACCCTTTTTTTGAATCCCGCAATATTGTTGTGGCAGACAACGGCGCACAGCATCTTCATAAGCATCGTTCCGAAATAAAATTTTTCCCACTCGGAATCCAGTCTTCCTGCCAGACTGATGAATTTATCTTTCAAAGACACGGAAGGAAGACTGTCAGCACTGTGTAAGCAGGTCCACTCAACCATCCCAACCCACAACATGAATGCCCCGGGTGAGGAGGCAAATATTCCGCCACCTCCTCCTCAGACTGCCCGCAGTCGAACAACATCAGCGCTGGGCAGATTAAAAAAACCATCTCAACTCTCAACTCGATTCCTACTTTCCAGTTGCCGCTATGCGGTCAAGGGAGTTCAACCCACGTGGAATGGTGGAGATGAGGAAGAAACCTCCACCATCTCCCATAATCCATAACTCCAACATCGCCAAACTCATCCTCTTCACCTGCTGCAAGTCTTCAGCAGTTCGCAAACGGCCACCCACTGTCCAGTGAAACTAACGAATAAATTTGCTCCATTAAATTCGGACGTTGAATAGAGATGACCTGAATTTCTCTTCTGTATTCTCTCCTATTCGACTCTGCACCATGGATACGGACAATAATCCAGTTCAGGAATATCGTGTCTAAATTTCCCTCCTTCGAGGAGCTTGCAGCGCATCTGTGACTCAGTCTCTAAAACGCTTCGTCTACTATTTCAAGAAACTCAAATTCAAAGCCAGAAGACACTTTGCACCTTTCTGGGCTTAATATTCTTTCGTAACCAGCACAAGCCATCCACGGTGGTTGGACGGTCGGGCGGTGCCCTTCTCCTAACACAAAACTTTTGTGTGTTAAGAGTCCTTCATTCTAGTCAACGCTCCCCTGTCAGGCTGTAGCGGCGATAGTCACTCTCCTCAGACAAGTGACATCTGTTGCCCTTTACATCTCTCACCTTCTGTCCCGGTTTGTCGTCAGGACCTTGTCAGTCTGATAAAGAACTTCTCGACCTTTTTGCTGTTGGTGAACATTAAGGGCCACAATCCTCTTTGGGTATTGCCAGTACGTCATCCAGAAGTTGCTAATTGAGATTACTTTCAGATTTGATTTGTGTTGCAGTACGAACGATCTGCAACTTAATCTCCACTCTCCACAGTCACTTTCCGTGCTTAGATTATGTCCGTTTTGTGACTCCCACGGCTGTTCCTGGACTATGATGGTCTGTGCTTAGACATCTGCAACAGAGAAGTGACGCATTTCCCGTTCTTTCAGACATATTAACTAAACCGCCTCTGTCTCTCAACGATCTCCAATTATAAGACAGCAAACTGTATTCTATTTCAACCACTAATTTCACAGAATTCAGGACATTGATATTTTTCAGAGTTCCAGAACCCCAGCAGAATCACTGACTAACAAGACCGAGATCAAGGTTTTGCTAAAAACCTTTAATCCATGTCTCCGAACAAACCCGCAAATGCCAAAAACACCTGGTTCAATTCAGTCAGACTGCAAACAAATTTTCAAAGTTCGCAACGGGCTCTGCGTCGGTATACCAACGACATTCGGGTCCCAACTCTAGAGCCCATCAGAAACGTCCTTGTCAAAATCGAGACAGACGACTTTAAAATCAGTTAACGTCGGTCCTGATAAATCTTCTGCGCTCCAGTCTTACATCTAAAACTTCCAAGAAAAAAGCTGTAACATCCATAGAAAAATCAAAGGGAAAGACCAACCACACCCTCCATTCATCACTTTAAACTTGCTGATCGCGCTGATCACTGACAAACGGCAAGCTGTGCCAATCTGTTGGCACTCCACCCCATACAACGACTCCTCTCTTCAAATAAATCTGCAGTCTTTTTAGAAACAAAGAAGGTTGAGAGAAATCTTCATACAATTTCACATCAGACTAAACTCTGAACCTATAATCTTCCTTTGCAATCGTTGAACTCAAATCAGCTTATACTAACCTGCACTTATTCTGCCCCTGGTACGGGGATGACTATATTCCAGTATATCGCGTATTTATTGGGAGAACGCTATGTGGGGTTCACCAGGGAGAGGATGGGGGCAGTGGCTTCGCTCTATCTCATTTGAGTCTTATTGGCTATAACCCTATCTTATGGAGCGGTCTCACTCGAGGCTCATTCGCGCTCCTCCTGGAAAGCCCTGCTCATTCCCAGGTCTGCTCGCTATCACTGGAGCTCATGTCTCTCTACGCACTATAACCTTCCTTCGTGACATTACTGGCGGGAATTGGCGGCTGAGTCGGGAGTGCGGCCGCTGAAACTGTGGTAAAGTTGGTACATCTACCTCCTGATGTGGAAGCTGGGAAACCGATGGTCTGTTTGGCCAGTGGAACAGTGCGGTTTCCGGTTGTAGCAACTCGACGGTTGACCATCTAATCCGTCTGGAAACCACCATCCCGCTACGCCTTTGGTTAAATACAGCCGTGGGGCGCTTTCTTTTCGTCCGCGAAAGGCGTACGATCCACCATGCGTGGAAAGGACAGGAGTCCTCATGGACTGCACAGACTTGGTTTTCGGGGTCACCTGCCTCTGTTCAGTAGTCCGAAAAACTTTTTAGCCGATTCGACAGTTCCCAGTTGCGTGTTTGGCACCACACTTCTCTGACATCCAGGGCGAGTTGGGTGTTCCTCCAGTGGAGCATCCTTTCTCCCGCCCTTTTCAGCTTTAAAAAGATGGACATTGTTTCCAATCGGTAAACCTCTTGGCACGATTCCTCTAGTTTGTTATGACTTTGCGATTAAGCAGTTGAGCTTCTATAACCACAGTTTACAGCGTCGACTCCCACTTAGCTCTCAGAATTCCAACAGTGGCCTGATTAAGAACGTTACCTTCTTCGACCTACCAAAACTCAGTCATTCATTTCACAATTTGTATCGCGATTCTTTAGATGATCGCTGAAATTCGTCTAGAAAAGTCCTCCATTTCCAGTCTGTAAAAGAAGCCAAATCCTGGGAGTTAGTTTTTTGACCTAAAACTCAACTTTCTAAGCCACATCAAAAACCCAAAACTCACACTTCCAGAAATCTCTGAATATTCTGCGGGTCGTAGAACCGAGCCGACTGGGGCGCTGATAAGAAAAACTTTGCTGCCTCTACATATCCTTGGTCCGTTTCCAAACTGGCCTAGTTAATAGATATCGTTTTGCCGTGTACTGCTCGCAGAGACACTCTTTACCTCAACTCTTGGACCCTATCCACCTTCAAGGGCTTTCGACCTCTGTCTTGTACGTTCCTCACTAGCACCCCTGTGTACAGCCTGTTCGCACGAGGCTGTGCGAACCTTCATTGTCCAAACCGAAGGCTGAAACCGTCTTTGTTGAATTATATATCACTCGACTGTTCTACATTAACCAGCAGAATCTGCCTTGACTGATGTCTTTTCCTTCCGTTCAAAATTAAGTTTGAAAAACAACCCAAATTATCCGCCGTTTGGTCTTCGTAGTGCAGCCTCACTGCGGAATGACAGGCTAGACCTAGAGTTTGTCGTGGAAAAAATTTTCTAAGTATCCTCCCGGTCAACCTCCTGTGGACCTTCTCACGGCCCTCACCAGAGATTTCATTTCGATCTGCAGCTTTTCACGCAAAGAGTCCACCAGCACTCTCTGCGTCAAGGCTTTGTATGCTGATCTCTGTTCCAAATTCCCTTCCTATCAAAAGTTTTCACTAGACGGTTCCATGTCCTGACGAGGGAGTGGCCTTGCAGCCTATTCCCTGGTCTCCTTCTACAGATACTGTGAAACATATTCATTCAGAGGCTTCTGTATATTCTGCTGAACTTACTGCACGGGTTTTGCTTTGTAAGAGTCATATCACAATCTCGAAGAGGACACATTCTGGTTCTGTCGGATTCGGCTGTCCAGCTTTGGAGGCTATAGCTGGCCGCAACCTTCAGCGAACAGTAACTTTTACTTTTTTTAAACTTTTTAGCAACTTGTAGAGCGGGAACGGTACAACATTACTCTTTGCTTGGTTCGTGTCATGTTGTCATCGGCGGGAACGAAAGTTGAAGACGTTTTAGCCAAGAACGCCACACAGAAAAGCTGTCCCCAACATTTATATTCCCTGCTCAGACGTGAAACACCAAAATTAACGATTAAGTGAGAGAGCCTCTGGCAGGAGGATTGGAACACAACAGACTACAACAACTCTTTCACACCCCATCCAAAACCATAAGGTGCTTCCTCCCTATCCACTGTGCGGAGGAGGTCGAAAAGAGGAACGGTTTATGTGCCGCTGCACAACCGGCCATTCGTATGTTTTACCCATGCTTAGCCTTATAAAGAGAGAAGAAGGCTCCGTGGTGCATTCCATGTCATTATCTCCACTCCTACTATGAAACATGTTCGTTTAGTGTGGTTGGATGCACATATGAGACACAAACATTATACGGGTGCGGATTCGCATTAAGATACTGTACGAGGGATGTCCCGCCTAACTTGAGTCCTTGGGATTTTTGAGAGAGATTATACATTTTTTATCTGATTAAGATTTTACCGCAGAAAGATTTTTAACAAACTTTCTGGTGCGTTAGTAGACTATGATATTTAACGAGATGTGAAAGGTTTTTTTTTTTTTTTTTGTTTTTTTTTTTTTTTTTTTTTTTTCTTTTTAATGACGGGTGATATTGATTTTTCTAACGTAGTGACAGCCCCTGAAGCATGACTACCTTTGCGGTCGGCGGGCTAATGCAACATATCTTATCTTCCTCTACAGGCCATGCCCTTAGGTGTGTGATGAAATAACCCGTGTTGAATTTTCAGCTACAGGCCAGGGTGAGTTTTCAGTCTACAGGCCAGGTGATGTTTTCAGCAATCAGGCAGTTATCCATAGTTTGTGATGAACAACAATAATTGTGAGTTTCAGACTACAGCCAGGCCGCCATAGTGTGATTAAATAACAATTGGTGATGTTTTCCGCTACATGCCAGGGGTGATGTTTTCCCGCAACAGGCCAGCATAGGTGTGTTGATGGAATAACAGTGATGTTTTCATCTACAGGCCAGGGCCATTAGGTGTGTGATGAGAAATAACCAGTGGAGATGTTTGTCACTACAGGCCAGGGTGATGTTTTCATCTACAGGCCATCCATAGGTGTGTGATGAAATAACAATGATGTTTTCGCTACGATTCCAAGGTGATGTTTTCAGCTAACAGCACAGTCCATAGTGTGTGATGAAATATAGTGGGGTTTTCAGAGCTACGGCCAGGGGTAGATGTTTTCAGCTACAGCTCATGCCATAGTTTTGTGATGAAATCCAAGTGGTATGTTTTTCAGCTACAGACCAGGCCCTAGGTGTGTGATGAAATTACAAGTGTGAATGATTTCCGCTACAGGCCAGGTAGTGATTCTCAGCTACAGCCCATGGCCTATGAGTTGATGGAATAACAATTGGTGATTTTTTCCACTACAGGCCTGACTATAAATTGTGTGATGATATATCAAGTGGTGTTTTTTTCAGCACGTGGACCGCACTAGTTGTGTAATGACCGCTGTAACATACGTTGGCTGTATCCCTCGACCCTATGTGGTGATCTACATGTAATGCTTTCTGTATGCCCCTCACCAACTCTCTCTTCATCTCTCGCTCGTCACTCTCTCTCTCTCGTCACTCATCACTCTCTCGTCCTACCTCTCGTCACATCTCTCTCCTCTCTCTCTCTCTCATCGCTCCTTGTTAGAGGCAATGACCTGAGCATGATTAGTTGCCGTTCTCTCTCTCTCTTCTCTCTGCCGTCTTCCTTCTCTCTCATCTTCTTCTCTCCTCTTCTCTCAGCATCTCTCTCGTCTCTCGTCTCTCCTCTCTCTCAGCGATTCCTTTTTCGTTCCTAAAATTTCAGTTGAATCTCTCATTCGAACTTATTGAACTATGTGGTGAAATTCCTCTGGAAAACAGTCTCATTGATGGAACGACTAGGTTGTGTTGTGCTTGCGCGCGGCGCTGCGTGTCGCGCGCGCAACTGTATGTGTGTGGTGTGTATCGGGCAAGGAGTTGTTGCTTACAATTTTATCTCAAAATGAAAAAACGAGAGCATCCCTTTCATATGTTTTTTTAAACGCATCAACTTGAGTCGTTGTCTTCTCTCCTTCTCTCCATGTGAGTCACTGTGGCTCCACAGTGAAGAAACATTCACCAGGCAGCGCTCCTTTCTCTCCATTGGGGATCACTGTGCACAACAGTGCGAACATTTCACCTGGCTCCTGCTCCTTTCTCTCCATGGGAGTCAATAGGGCTACCACATTGAAGAAACAGTTCAACCTAGCTCCTTTCTCATCCATGGTAGTCACATGGTGCACCACATGAAAAACAGTTCACCATGCTCCTCCTCCATACTCTCCATGGGGATTCACTGGGGCACCACAAGTGAAGAACCGTCACCAGCTCCGCATTCTCTCCATGGAGATCCACTGGTGCACCACATTGAAGAACTTTTCACCAGGCGCCTCCTTCCTTTCTCCCTTGGTGAGTCACTGGGCAACCACAGAGAAGAACAGTTCAACCAGGCTCTCTCCTCCTTTCTCTCCATTTGGTCATCTGGGGCACCACAGTGAAGTACAGTTCACAAGGACACCGTTCCGCTCCTTTCTCTCCATGGTATCACTACACTTGACCAACACAGTGAAGAACATTCACCAGGCTCCTCCTCGCTTTCTCTCCATGGGAGTCCACAGGGCTGCCTAGTGGAAGAGCAGTTTCACAAACATGCTCATCCTCCATTCGTTCGCTGTCACTCAAGGCTCCAAGGTCTGTAGATGTATTCACATGTCCACAGTTGTCTGCAATACTGTCATTCCTTCGTAGATGTCCTCACAGTCCACATCTGCAGTACTGTCATTCATCGATAGTGTCGTCACTGTCCACTCTGCAGTACTGTCATTCCATCTGATCAACAGAAAATGTCTTGCACTGTCCACTCTGGCAGTTGTTGTCATTCCATCGATAGATGTCTTCACTGTCACGCTGCAGTGTGTCATTCCATCATAGATTTCGTCACTTTCCAACTCTGCATTGTTGTCATTCCATCATAGATTTCGTCACTGCCCACTTCTGCTATACTGGACATTCCATCGAAATGTCCTCACTGTACACTCTGCAGTGTTGTCATTCAATCGTAGATTTCTTCACGTCCACTCATGTCGTGTTTCATTAATTCCATCATAGAATCGTCAACTGTCAACTCTGCAAGTGTTTGTCATTCCATCGTAATGTCCTTCACTGTCCACATCTGCAGTGGATGTCATCATCCTAGTGTCTTCATTCAAAAGTGTCCACTCTGCAGTGTTTTCATTCATCGGATATTTCGCCACTGCCACTCTGCAGTGTATGTCATATCCAACATAATGTCGTCACTGTCCACTCTGGCAGTGTTGTCAGGTTCCATCGTAGATTGTCTTCACAGTCCGACTCGTCAGTGTGTCTTCCATCATAGATTCTCACTGTCCACTCTGCAGTGTTGTCATCCATCGTAGATTCGTCACTGTCCACTCTGCAGTGTTGTCATTCCATGCGTAGATGTCGTCACTGCCACTCCTGCATTTTTTGTCCATTCCATCATAGTTGTACTTCACTGTCGCACTCTGCATTTGTTGTCATTCATCATGATAGGGCTTCACAGCCACTCTGCAAATGTGTCATTCCATCGTGAAGATGTTCCGTCACTGTCCACTCTGCATTGTTCATTCCTACATAGATGTCCTTTACTGTCCAATCTGCAGTGTTGTCATTCCATCAAGATGTCTTCAATGTACACCACTCTGTCGTCACTGTCCACTATCTTTCGACACTGTCCACTCTGTCGTCACTGTCCACTCTGCAGTGTTCATTCCCATCGTAAATTGTCTTCAGCTGTCCACTCTGTACAATCACTGTCAGTTTCCCTCGTAGATGTCGTCACTGTCTCACCACTTCTGGTGTCATTCCATCGTTATATGTCTTCAACTTTCCCACTTCTGCAATACTGTCATTCCATCTTAAGATTATCTTCCAACTGTCCACTTCTGCTATACGTCATTCCCATCGTAGATGTCCTTCAACTGTCACCTTGCAATACTGTCATTCCTCTTAATGTCTATCACGTTCCACACTGCAATCCAGTCATCCATCGTATATTGTTCTTCACTGCTCCACTCTGCAATACGTCATTCCATCGTTAATGTCTTCAATGTCCACTCTGCAATACTGTCATCCTCATAGATTACGTCACTGTCCACTTCAGTCATACTGTCAATTCCATCGTAGATGTCCTCACGTTGTCCCACTCTGCAATACTGGCCATTTCCCATCGAAGATGTCTACACTGTCCACTCTGGCAATACTGCGATTCCACGTAATGTCTTCACGTCCACATCTGCAGAATACTGTCATTACATCGTAGATGTCTTCACTGTCCACTCTGCAAAATATTGTCATTCCCTATCATTGTTGGTTTTTTTTTTGTCTGTCTTTGCGTTCCCATAGCCCACCGCAGCAGGCCCCCCCACCCCCCCCCTCTCACATTGAGGACTGTTCAGCATGACCGTAATGAATTTTGCAACATAATTGCCATACCACGTAAATTTGGTTTTATTTTCACTGACAGGTTCGGTAGAATCTTGCTATGTTCCAGTGCGCGGGCCTGGTGCTATGTCTGTTTTTTGACTACAACTATGTCTGTTTTGACTCAACTATTGTCTGTTATTGACTACAACTATTGTCATAATAGTGACTACAACTACGGTCTGTTTGCACCAAGTCGAATACGATTGCAATTTTCTTTGGTTGGGTGGTGGTTTTTTTATGCAGCTGTTAAACCGAATCGTCACCTATCATTATCTTGCCTACTTATGAAACTTCGAACTCGACCAAGTCAACCACCCCCACCTAATCCCCCCCCACCAAAAAAAAAAAAAAAAAAATAAATCGGACACTGTCAATCAATACTTGTGGATATAAAACCTAGACCGAAGTCTTATACATTGCCGTTTCTATTTAGGGTCTTCCTCGACGCATGTCTTTCACGATCGCCCTGATCCTGTCTTTGGCCAGAGCATGAAAACTCGCCCAAATAGGCGTCCAACCCCATGGATCACGTTTTTCTCTTATGAACGCGTGGCTGCTATTTTAACCCGCCCTTTGGCTGAATCGTAGCAGAAAGATCACTTTCTGTTTAATGCTAAGTATATCTATGACCCCAAAAGCCGCCGGACTTTATCTGCGGCGAGATTAAGCTGCCATTAAAGGGCATCTGGATTTAAATCCTTGTCTCTCACACCCGCCGAACCATCCATAGGAAACCAATTTGTAAGCTGTGCTTATATCATAAAAGTATTTCGGGAAACAGGAATTTCTGAGTGCACAGTTTACTTTATATTTGCGTCCTTGTTTCCTTTATCCGTTACTAACGGCTATACATAATAATTTAATAAAATCAAGCCCGATAAGAGGAATAACCACCGCACTATCGAGTTGTTGTTTTTTTCTTCCACGAACTGGAAATTGTCTCCCCTCTTTGTCACTGTACACGCGTGTTCAAGATAAACTGGGAGTACGTTTATATGCTTTGCATCTTATTTATCATCTGAATGCAGCTGAAAAAGCCAATTTCTTCTCCATCTTCATAAGTTCGTTTTCCTTGCCTATAGCACGTCATTTATGACGCACTATGATGACGTACTGTTGTGACGACGCCATGCCCCTCCCACCCCCCACCCACCCCAGCCCCAGTCCCCATCCCCCTCCCTAGAGTTCAGATCTGAACCCTAAAGAAAATCAACCATATCGAGGATATCTATGTTTATCTCTGTTTGCAAGCTCTGTGTCACGTTGTTTAAAAGGCTTAACCGAGCGTGAATAAAATTAATATCAATGTACATTATTTTTTTTCTGGATTTCTTGTTGGAAGCATGTGATGTGCATATGGTGACCTTTGAACTTGCATTTCTACGAGGGGGTCGTCGTTGTTCTTGCTGTCAGCTTACCGTCTTTTCTCTAGGCGTGATATTAGGAGGGTCGTTGTTTGTTTGGTGTACCTCTCGTCTGTGCATGTGCTATGTGAATGGGTACTGCAAACAACATTAATTTATAGTCGACGTACGCGCGCTCATTTCATCATGGGGGAGAAAGCTACCTCCCTTTTATCACGAACAAAGTATCAGAGTTATTTCCCTTACACCCAAGGTGGGTGCGACAAATAAAACTTTACAAAAAAAAAAAAACAAAAAAAAAAACAGAAGAGAAAGGAATGGGAATACTTTACATTACAAGGGGGAAAAAAGGGAAAGGGGGGGGGGGGGGTTAAAAAGTGATAAACATTGGAACACGTCAGCGATGAGCTGACTTTAACGAAGGAAGGCAGCTCTGAATTTCAATTCTGAATTCTAATCCCTGTGATAACTTGAACAACAACAACAAAAAAGGTTTAAAGAAAAAAAACAAAAAAACCTCCACATTCGGTGATACAATTAAAAATCAACGATCAGAAATAATAATGATTAAAAAAAACCCGCTAAACATGCACGCATGCAACACGCACACACACACACACACACATAATTCTATACATACTGATGTATACATTTAGGGATATATAATGTACGCTTAATTGATATTAACGAGTATAATCTTCAAATATATTTTATTGAAAATGGATTGGCACATAGCGGCATTGTCCCTTCACAGTTTCATAATTAGTGTGTGTGTGTGTGTGTGTGTTGTGTGTGTGTGTGTGTGTGTGTGTGTGTTGTTGTTGTTGTTGATGTCAAGCGCACTGACAACGCAGTCTTATTTGGATTGGTTTTGATTTATATTTATATTTATGCCTTAGATGCCAAACTGGGCTTCCACCAGGGCAAACCAAACCTCTGGTGATTTAGTCCTGAATTCTAGTAGTTTCATGGACACCGAGTTGACTTGGTTAGATTCTGCATTTAGAGCCTTGCAGTTGTGTCACTAAGTCAGCTAGGTCACTAAGTCAGCTAGGATAGATTGAAGAAATATTTTTTCGGGTCATTCTTGGTCGAATCACGTTGGGGTCACCAGTTTGGAGTAGCTACAATTTGACACTGACTTGAGTTTGGTTTTTGAGTTTTTATGTCAACATGAAAAAAACGGTTACTCCAAAAACATAACGGGAATGAGGTTTTACACCAAGTTACTAAGGCAAGGAAAATAACTATCATTTTAAGGCGCTGGAATGAAATCAGTTTGAGTCGCTACAATACAGGTTTGATGTGTGTGGTTATCGATGAAAGATGCCAGTTTGGGAGGCAGATACGTCCACGGGAGTCTTCAATGTCAAATGCAAGAGAGAAAGTCGGTTACATGGAAGACGTAACAAAATGGAATAGTTGTTTTCCCTTTACTTCTCATGCAAAGGGTCATAGCCTGTATCGGCGCCACATTTCTACAGACGCCTGAATAGTTACCAAGCTATTCGCGGAAATTTCATGATGTGGAAATTCTCAATAACAGTAAATCTCTACACAATTATCAACTAAAATTCAGTTTGTATCAATGATTTTGCATAATGTACAGAAGCCAAGCGCATACATTTCAACACACGCTGGCACACACGCTGGCGTTACTTTTTATAAAGCTTTTAATGTAACATGAAGGGAAACCACTGTTAAATTTTCATACCTTCCATCTAACCAACTTGCCTCCCTTGCGTTAGACTCGCTATGAAAAAAAAGCTACTTATATTGATTTTGTTGGATTGGATGATAGACTTTTTGTTTAGATATCCATTTTCTGTTAAACGAAAATGATGGATAGCTAAACAAAAAGTCTATCATTTTTTTTTTTTTTTTTTTTTTTACAGTTATAGCAGAGCATACTACATTACCGAGATACGACACTGCCTCTTACAGCCTACAAGTCCGTTCAGTCGATTATCTCCCTTAGTCGGCGCGGGCTGCAGGCTCGCGGCTGCTATGTGAAAACGTTGCCGTGATGAAAACAACGACGCCCGTCGGGCCGCATTTGTTGTCATAACTTTACCTTGAACTGCTTCAGCAGTTTGTGACGACAGATTCAAATGCCTCTACACATTTTTTGGCCCTCCTTGTGTTTGTGTGCGTGTGCATGTAGGTGCGTGTGTGCACTGCATGTGTGCATGCATACGCATGTATTTTTATGTATGTATAGTGTGTGTGTGTGTGTGTGTGTGTGTGTGTGTGTGTGTGTGTGTGTGTGTGTGTGTGTGCATGACTGTGGTAAGATGGGTGAAGGTGGGGTGGGGAGAGAGAGAGAGAGAGTTTGTGGCTTGTTCTAAATTTTAAAAAAAGACCATTTATTTGTCTCCAAATCAAACTTTAATTGTGTTGTGTCAGTTTATAACAACGTCCAACAATGGCATAATGAAAGGGGTGGAGGTGGGGGGTGGGAGGGGGTAATGCAGTCCGTCTCATCCCACAAAACATAGAAAAAAGTTCTGCCATCAATACAAGATGGATTAAAACAAAATGGTTGCATTTTCCAAACAGTCTGCAAAAATTTGCAAAAATGTCTTCTTTAAAATACGAGCAAAGAAGAAGCACACAATTTTCAAATACACACATCAACCTCAAAATAGACATTGCGACGAGTAGGCTAGACATGAAACGGTCATTGATACATGTAGGTTTACACACGAGTATGCTGGGGGTGGAGGGGGGTAGTAAGGGGTTTTCCTCTCTCCCCTCTCTCTCTCTCTCTCCTTCTCTCTCTCTCTCTCTCTCTCTCTCTCCACACACACACAACACACACACTCACACACTGATGAAACCAAAATTATTGTCAGATTAACTCAAGGTTGTACACAACAAAGCATGCAACTGCACGCAGAGAGAGAGAGAGAGAGATAGACAGAGAAGAGAGAGAGACAGAGAGGAGGGGAGACAGAGAGAGAGACAGAGAGAGATTCGGTGATGAAACACGTGTGTCGTCACTGTCATTATAAACAAAAAACTTTCACGGGCCCATGTGAGGGCACGGTATGCGTGGTCTGGTTTTCCCCGCTGCCTAGTTGTTTAGCTAACGGGACTGTAAAAATAAGCCAGTAGGCTTAATGATTCTAGAAGAAACAAGGTATGCGCATTGCTCTTTCCTTTAAACATATATATATAAAAAACTGTTAAAATCTGCCCATGGGGGCTTCATAGTCTACTATAAACTTGATCTAGACTAGGACTAAAGTTGCACCAGATGCATAGTCCCAACGAATACGGTATTGCTTACGTGGTTTACTCTCCCAATAATTAATAAAATGCAATAAAGTTTGTACATGCCTTTCTTCATCCTTTGGAAAACAAAAAAAATGCCAGCCTTCACAATCGATTTTTTTTGCGAGCGTTTGAAAAAACCGATAGCGCTGCAGGCTTCGCCTCCTTGCTTCTTGCGCGTCGCTTGTGGAGCTGAGTTTACAGTGCGACTAAGGGCCGTAACCTGTCCGCGGTCTTACGGAAAACCCCAGTGTCGTATCTCGGTAATGTAGTATGCTCGGGTTATAGGGACTTTTCTTTTCAACGTGGCAAAAACTTGAAGAGGACCTGTATATGTGAATTTGGTCGTATCGCATTGAACGTGAAACTGAAAGCGCTTGGCATGTACTTGACCGTGTGAAATGTGTGCCATAAAGTGTGTGTTGTGTGTGGTGTGTGTGTGTGAGAGAGGAGAGAGAGGGAGTGAGAGAGTGTATTGTGTATGTGTGTGGAGGGGTTTGTTGATTGTTTCAGCTGCTCTTTAACTGTTTTTATTTGAGTTACTATGGTGACATTGTGTGTGTGTGTGTGTTTTGTGAGAGAGAGAGGAGAGAGAGAGAGAATATGAATGTTTTGTTTCGTCTCGCGTGGATCCAGATGCAAGCCATCAGGGAGGTTCGCCCAAAGGCGTCGGATTCTTCAGAGTTGCTGCTTTGCCCCCATGACACCGGAGGGGAGGAATGCGCATGCGCAGACAGTCAGGAACGGAGAGTTATGGTTTCAACCCAACAAGAGTTCTCCCGCACCAAGGGAGATTAGTGACGTCAAATCAGGGATTATCAAGATTTTGTGTCAACGGTTCTGTTTTCGCAGTGTCGCACGCATGTCTTCAATCGAAGCAGGAGCATTGATGAAAGCCAGCAACCTACCGTGGCTGTACCCACTCGGGAAAAACCATTTTTGCCTATAGATGTCAAGACTCGAGGAGGTCGCGTGAAGATTCACAATCGTCATTACCGATACCGTTACCCCCAGTTTCCAAGGCTGGTCGTGTGGTCCCCACACAGTTTCGTTTATCAAGGAGGCGTCATGCGTGCGGGGCTAGTCCATATACGCTACACCCCAACCGCTGAGTTTTGAGACCACTTACGCATGATTTTACGCTGATGGATAAATGAATTAACTAAGATGAGAGAATTGGAAAAAGAGGGTCTCGTGGAGCCTACGACTCAGCAGATGTCTGACCCACGCATTAGCCCAGTACGTGGTCAGACCTTGAGTGACTACTTAACATTTTGTTGTTGTTTTTGTTGTCCCACACAAAAAAGGAGCGAGTCTCGAGTTGACAGAGATCCTACAACTGTGAAAGGGGCGAAGCGAAAGAACTCGGCCAAAGACTGCAACCAAAGTGTCATCTCAGTTTGTTCTGCAAGAAACTCCCTGTCTGCTGGAAGCCTTGGGCGGAAGAGAGACTGAACACCACAGAAGACGGGGGAAAAAAAAAAAATCTGCAGAAAAGAACACGCGGCTGGGGGGGAACAAAAAGACCGTCAGACACCACGAAGAGGAGAGGAAGATGTCGGGAAAGAGAGAGGAATGTCGCCAACCTTGAAGGTGAACTTCGAGGGGTTAGGGAGGATTCTTCGACCTTTAGACCTTTTCAGGACCACACATCTTCCAAAGGGAGATGGGACGTCCAAAAAAAAAAAAAAAAAGTACATTGTGTTTACACACACACACACACCACACACACACACACACACACACACGCGATATATAGAGTTGCTGTTGTTCTTCTTCATCATCTTCTTTCTTCTTTCTTTCCTTTGCACTGCAATGAAGTTCTTATTCAAGGACAGATCTAAACAAAATCATTTTAGCTGCATGAGCAGTGCAGAGTACATCGTGTTTACACACACACACACACACACACATACACACACACATCAACCCCTCTCTCGTCGCTAGGATACCGAGAGACAACAATGTTCCAGCGAAAACAGAACCGTTGACACAACATCTATGACGTCAATTATCTATGACGCCCGTTATCAATGACACCCGTTATCTATGATAAACCCTGACATGACGATAATCGTGCGCATGCGCACTACCCACTTCCGAGATCTGAAACGACGTCACCTTATCTCTGCGCATGCGCACTACCCGAGAACCTCTAAGTGGGTTGAAAACGCCCTATTATACTACATATATATATATATATATATATATATATAATATATATATATATAGTGTGTGTGTGAGTTTTGGAGTGCATATGTATGTTTTCACTGAATGTGTGTGCCTGTGCGTGCTTGTCTGCACGTGCGCGGTATGTTGTATGTGCATGTATGAGTGCGTATGTGTGTGTTGCACTGAACGATGTGCCTGTGTGTGGGTGTATGTGTGTGCGTGTTGGTAATATATGCGTGTGGCGCATGTGCGCGCCGCGCGGGGTTTTTGTGGTTGTGTTTTGTACGTTGGTCATCAATTTAACATCTTTTGACAGAAATATTTTTGATCTGTTGTTCGAGAGCAAGTTTATATGCAGAAAATACACAGGCCTTAGATGTAGATACACACTCAATAACACACACACACACACCTCGTAGATACTCTCTAACACACACACACACCTCACACACACACACACACACACCTCACACACACACACACACACACCTCACACATCACCCCCGCAAACAAAAAGAAAGGGTAAAGAGACAAAAAGGTCAAGCAAACTGCAGTTGAAACAAATTTATTTTCGATCAAATCGAGAACAATGACCTTAAGTATATATCTGAATAGGCATGCCCTCACTGACACTGACAGAAATGCAAGTCCAAACATCGTCAAATCAAGCCTTTATATCAATTTCTGTCGCACCATACCAATATGTGATACAAAGTGCTGAAGGCAATGGGGGGGTGGGGGGGGGGGGGGGGGGGGGGGGCGCAAACACACACATAGTGTGTGTGTGTGTGTGTGTACACGTATAGTGGACGTTGGCCGTCTCAAAACAAAGGAAAATATAAAACTTCTGAAGTGGCTGCTTTTTATGTGACAAAAGCAGTTTTTTGTTTTTTTTTGGTGTTTTTTTTTTTTTTTAGGCAGCCTCCTCCCTTATCCACCTCACTCGACAAAATCTAAGATTTTCATTTAGTTTCACGAACTTCTCAGGGCAGTGACTGAAAACGAAATGCCGGGACCTATGGCACTGAAGATAGCTAACCTAGCTGTGAACCGTACACGTTAAGCGATTCCTACCAAGGATCACACTGAAGGATGTAACGCCTTCAAAAAGAAACGCAAGCCTGTCTACAAGGGCCATTCACTCTTAACGACCTGCTGCTGTTCCGAGACCACCAACCAGCTGACCAATCGGGGCCTTGGTTGATAAGAAAAGAATCTTCGTTTCTGCTTTGACAATGAGGTCATGAGGACGTCTGTCCCTTACCTCTGTGTTTAGTAAGGCTGAAAGTGTCAACTGAAGGAGTAGAATGCAGTGATTGAGCCGGAAGGCGCAAGCTCGTATTAGAAAGTCCTGGGTGGAGGAACAAGTGGAACGTATGAATCATTTATTACTTACACACACGCACGCGCGCGCATATATATATATATATATATATAGATCAGTATATTTAAAGTGCCTAAAACAATTTTTTAAGTGCTCAACCCCTTGGGGAGCAACATTAGCCAAAACAAGTAAAAGTACTTGTTTTGGCTATATATATATATATATATATATATATAATTTCTCAGTTCTTACCAATCAGATGACTTTTCTATTTTTCTTTCGTTCTGGGGAAAAAAAAGAATACGTAAAAGTAATAAGTAATTCATCAGAACAAGAGCTCCTTACTGATTCTTCTCCCTTCACGACAAAGTGTATCCTGTTTGCTTCACCTTTTCCAACCTTAAGACTTTACAGGCAATATCTAACTTGCTTGCACAATCTTTCGAAGCTCTTGCATTAATAGACAAAATGTATCTTGTTTGAGTCATCTTTTCTGCCTTTTAGCCTTCAGAGACAAAACGAAAAAAAAATCCCTCTGATCTCTTGCTTTAAGACACAAAACTTATTTTGTTTGCATAATTTTTTTCGTATCCCTCACCTTTAGAGACAAAACTAATCTTGTTCACATCTTTTTCTTTTTGGTTTTAGAGACAAAACGTACTTTGCAACATCTTTTCCAAGCTCTAGCCTTTTGAGACAAAACTTATTTTGTTTGCAACATCTTTTCTGACTTCTTGCTTTCAGTGACAAATCTTGTTTTGTTTCCATCATTTCTTCCTGTCCTCTACCCTTTACAGACATCAAATCATTTTTAGAGACAAAATTAATCTCGTTCATATCATCTTTTCTGATCTCTAGTTTTTAGAAGCAAAATTTATCTTGTTTGAATCCTTTTCTGACTTTCAGGTGTTAATGACAAAATGTACCAGTATCACCTTTTCTGGCCTCTAGCAACAATATCTTCTTTGCACCATCTTTTCTGACCTTTAGCCGTTAGAGACGAAACTTATCTTGTTCATATAATATTTTCAGGTCTCCAGAGTTGTCTCTGATCTTGTTCATATATTTTCAGGTCTCCAAAGACAAAACTTATCTTGTGCATATATTTTCTGGTCTCAAGAGAACTTTTTCATTATTTTCAAGTCTCCACAGACAAAACTTATCTTGTTCATATATTTTCAGGTCTCCAGAGACAAAACTTGTTTCCATCGTCTTTCCCGACCTCTGGCCTTCACAGACAAGATGTGTCCGATTTGGGTTTGCTTTTCTGACCTCACCTACTTTGCAGTTAGCTTTTCTGGCCTTCAGCCTGATGCAACATTCATCTTCTTGCTTTGGAGATCAAGGCAGAGATCAAACAAAGTGGTTGACGGGAGTTCTGTGACTGGGTTCTTCAAAGTCTCTCTACATGAGTTATATGCGTCACTATCAAGGTACAGTTAGCATAGCACTACAGCTTTCAGTTATTTTGTCTTGCAACTGGTCGATACTCTTCACAACATTCGCCAACTGGAAGCCCACAAGTCTTTACTCCAGCTGCAACAAACGCTAGAGGCACGACCAAACTGATTTCATCACACGCCTTGGCCTGATACAACCAGCGACAAACTGTACCTCATCAGGACCCCAGCTCATTAAGGATTTAAGGGTTGCTTCATTCCTCGTTTTCAATATATTGGGTATGTTCACCCTATTGAAAATTCTGAAAGGGGGGGGGGGGGGGGGGGGGGGGGGGGGGGGGGGGGGGGGGGTGGGGGGGGGGGGGAAAAAACATGCTTTATAAACTGATCAGTCTGCAAGTGTAGATTTGTGTGGTATTTTTCTTGATTGCCCTCCAGGGCTCTGGGCGTACCTTCTTTTCTCTTCTTCTGCGTACGCAGGCCGATACTCTGATGCCTCTTCTTTGTCATTATGTGCACAGTAATTGCTGAAAATGAATTTGAATAAAAAATGTTCGAGCTGTCCTCTTCTAACAACATATGGCTGTTGGCAAGCGTGCGTGTCTGCTTTTCCTGAAACCGACAGTTGAACAACGACGTACATGATTACAGAACACCCATGTTTATAAGCGTTTACAATGCCAGAAAACATGAGAATCGACACAGACTCTGAGCTTCCTCACTGGTCGCTGCAGGGCAAGGTATCGGGTCACTCTCCTCCTGCTTTCACTTTTGTCTGATGGTCTCCTCTCTCGACAAACAAGTCGGCATTTCTTCCACTCCTTTTTCTCCCTCTTCATTTAAGTCTTCTTCGGAGAACTGCAAGCCGCATGATTTCTTTGAAATGCATGAACGTGGATGAAAGGTACAATGGTAACTACAACCGGGTGAAACGGACAAAATGTTCGTTTGCTTTAATCTCTCCAAGTCGACACTGATTAGCTGCTGCACACCAAAATGAGGCAAAAGGCTCCTGTGAAGAGCGTTGGTTTTCTTTTTTTTTTTTTTTTTTTTTTTGTATGGCTTGACCTTGATCTGGGCGGCTTGCTCACATCATACAGTATTACTCGCTCTGACAGACCAAAGCTCCCAACTTTTGTTGCTCAGTGTGGTTTTTGTACCTAAACGCACTTGCCTCACTTTTACTGATAATCAAACTCTCAATGCCGCAATTCAAAAGGGTGACGTTCAAGGGCGCACTGGAAATGAAAGCGGAGACGTTGAGCTCCAATGCCTGAAACACATTTTACATGCACGTAGTGTACATCAACGGAGCTCAGAGCATCTTGCGACGGAACAAACTATAGTGCATGGACATATGGAATTTAAAGTTCATTAAACAAACAAACAATCTATCTATAGGGCAAGGGTGAGTCGTGAGGACAGGGGGATAATGAAGAAGCGAGTCTTACGGAGAGCACATGGAGTCCACCGACAACAAGCAAATGAAATAAAGCAAAGCAAACATTCAATCGTAGCAACCGATACACTTATCATGTTGACTCCAACCAATTGTCAGACAACACAAAGTCATGATCAAAAGCCCAGACTGGAGACGGACTTTCATACTGCCTCCCCATGCCCTCCCCACAACCCATTCCCCCGTTAGACTCGCCACACGACAGGCCATTTCCAACAGTCATGTTCTCCTAGGCTAATTCTAGGACTGAACAAAAAGGGAGACACTCGCAAGCAAACCCAGTTTTGCACAAGACCCATGGAAAAAAAAAAAGCAAAAGACAACAGTTTTCTGCCGAATTCGGCACTAACAAGGATTTCTTTTCCGGAAAAAGAAAAACAAGAAAAGTCTGCAGTCATACAGGCCATTGAGACAGAGGAGTGAACAGTGTGTAAACCATGGCGTGCACACACACCACACACATACACCACACACATACACACGCACACACACACGCACACTCACACACACACAGAGTAAAGCAATACTATCATTCTGCCATCCCTTTGGAGCATAGAGAACATAAATTAGTCAAAACAACAGAAACCATATCAATGTACAAACAGCACAATTGAACACCGTTTTTTTTAACCGACGGTCAAGAAAAAATGAAATCCATAATTTCGCATCAGCAAAAATGCAAACATCTTTACAAAATCCAATTATTGACTCTGGCTGAAACACCTCCACACAAATCAATCTGCAAAAGTCATGAACAGATTAAACAGACAGGTATATTCCAAGAACAACGTAGGATTGCCAGAGCACATTTCCAATCTGAAATGTTGCTATAACTACAGCCCAGCTGACTGCATTGAGCCTTTCAGGGCAGTCACATAGCCTGTCCAGTATCCCTTAAAAAAAACAAAAAAAACACCACCAACAAACACAGCTCAACAACAAACTACGATTACAAACTATCCACACTAAATCAATAACATCATAGTCTAATGTTATCCTTGAGGCAGACAAAACTTGGCTGTGCTGAGTGCCTCTGGATAAAACACACATCATATGGGCACATAAGACAATGCAAAATGGACAACTGCAGTCCATTCCGGACAGTGTATACTTTCGCTAACAATAAGAAGATTGGCACTTGGTAAATAAATAAAACGAGAAAAAAAGAGAGGACATTTTCCAGAAACACGAAGGAAAAAAACAAAAAGTGAAAACCAGACATGAAACTATGAAAACTATATCGGTGTACAAAAGCATAAAATAAAATATATATAATATATTTTTTTTGTAATGGCAAGTAATTACCAATATCCACTAATTTCCAGAGACACAAAATGCACAAATTGACTGAATTTGATAGTTTACACATGTTTAATACTTTCTTGACCAGGGAAACAATTAAAATATTTTGAACAAATTTAACTCCACATGTTTTCCAAGAACAAAGTGGGATCTTACATCTACATATTGGGACATTCCATGATAAAAGAGATTTATTGACAATGTCTTTTTAAACACACACACACACACACACACACACACACCACACACACACACACACACACACACTCATGACTGCTGGATCTCACTGATTTACCTTCAATGAGAAGCAAGTCATGAATAATAAAATGATTTTTGCACTAAAAAATAACTGAAAAAATGAATGTTGTGCATTCTCCAATCAAAACCTTCATGAAAACATTCCAGTACTGCTCTTTGAATGAATTCCAGATTTTCAGGCAACAAAACAAAAACAACTGCACCCAGGCTGTCTCAGTATCCGATGTGAGCAAAAATCTGTCCACACTGGATTGTGCACACCACTTTCTTTCTCCTGAAGGACTCCAGCCATGGAGCTGGAATACTTCAGGAGAGAACTTGGCATCTCCTACACTGCACACGTCGCAGGCGACAGTCCCCAGAACACATTATGCAGTGTGTTGGACCAACGACCACCACAGACAAACAGAAAACAGAGTGGGATGGACATGTGACAAGATCAAACAGGATCTCCAAGACCACTCTTTAGTTTTTCATCATTGCACACCAGCCGACCAGCCTTTTCAACTCGTGCAAGATAAGAAAAAACAACAACAAAAAAAACATGTTTACAGAACGACCTAGACCACCAGAAACACCACCATATCCTGAAAAAGAAACAGACAACAAAATTCGGTCATGACATGGCAGCTTCACTCCTGACATCCTTCGGCTTGTAATATTAGGCCATGCTGGGAAAGCCAGCCATTCCCCTTCATTCACACTATCCAAAAAAAAAAAAAAATCTAAAAAATAAATGCAAGCATATCAGTGCCAAAAAGAAAAGAAAAAAAGAAAAACTCAAACACGGTGAATTACCAGCACAGAATTTCTACATGACCAGAGACACGGTATAAATTGAAAGAGTCTCCATCCAGGCCATGCATTCATTGCACCACAAGCGCAAAATGGCACATGAATCAATGGTCGATTGAAGATTTACTTCCCTTGACAAATTATGGTAACAAAGTGCTCTCCGACTCTCATTTACATGCATATTGTGCACATGCACTCACATGCGCATGCAAATACACACACATATGCACGCGCGCTACATGCATATAAAAGTTGGTATTTTATACAAATGCATGCATAAGATGTACAACACAATATTGCTAGACAAAGCGCTGACATATGTACACAATAAAGAGATTGTACATCTGTGTGTATGTATGTGTGTTTTTTATGCATGTGGTGTGTGTGTGTGTGGCACGTAAATTTATCACAAAGATAAACAAAACATGGACACAAACGATGCACTCAAACTATGCCAGTTCAAACTGTCCACTCAATTTTCAAAGGTAAGCGAAACAAAGTACACAATACAATCAAGAAAGACAAAAACTTTTTGTTTTCTCTTTCAGACATGGCACTTGCACAAAAGCAGTCCAGAATTTCAGGTATGATTTTCAGCGCTTGTTCACTGGCCACTTTTCAAATCTTCTAGTTAAACTGTCCATGAAATTGGCATTTAGTTTAATTATCATCATTACATTTAATGCTTAATTAATAACCAACCCAGCAATGCAGGACCTTACTAGAGCTGTCACCACAAACAAAGTGGGAGAAGTGAACAGCCTTCAAGCTACAACAACATACACAATACAACTATTCACAAACTACAAACCAATCGATCTGAAAGACAGTAGACCTGTGCCAAATCACGGAACTATTCAAACAACAAGGGTATGCACACAAAAACTGAGACAGAAAGTAAGAGACAGGATTCTGATATAAATATTTTACCATGGTAAATTTGGTAGAACTTCTTCTTTGCATTAGACTTTCAAAGAGAGAGGGAGGGAGACCAAGAGCAAAGAACATTCTACTTATTATTAAAGCTTAGCAAGCAACATACCTGCCATTTGCTTCTGAACCAGAACAGACACATTCCCTTTTTTTGTGGATAAATGTCCATTTTCACATGTATGTTTTCATTATATTTCAGCCCAACAGGTATCTGCTCTTCTCCCTACAAATATGTCATCAAAAAATATCAACAATCATAGACAAAAAAAACACACATGGGGGGGGATATCTGTTCAGATTTCACACGTATAGACTTAGGTCAGCAAAGTGTCCTTTGTTGTTGTTTTTTAAAAAAAGTACAAAAAAAGCAATTCTTTTTCACCAAATATTAACCTTCTGTTCGACCCAATTCCAAAATGTTACCAAACGTCTTGGGTCTTCTCCCCTTGACTACTCTAAGCAAGCACCAAATTCCGCCCTTCATGACAGAAACAAAAAAACAGAATGGTTGGATCTGAATCAAAATGAAGAGGATAGGGCTAGCCCTTCAAAAATTGAGGGTAAGGCTGCCACCGACCCATTAAGATAGACAGATCGATAGATAGAGACATAGATGCACAGACACTGTCTGAGACAGACGGACAGACTTGACAGATACACTGACGATTGATCTGTACATAGGTACTAGACAAATTCACCAAGATTATTTTAAGCTCGGTGCTATGAAGATCATAAAAAAAAAAATTGTAAGCTATGAATATTGAATAAATAGGACATAAGAAAGCACCCATTCAGGAGACCCCCCCCCCCCCCCCCCCCCCCCCCCCCCCCCCCCCCCCCCCCGCCCTTTATGTTCGCTCTGTGATCAAAAGACTGGCCAACTACTTTTTGCACACCCTGTATTTGCAGCACAGGTCTCACCTGGCTGCAGAAATGCCACTGGAGTTCAAAACAAAAATATGGTGGGGAAATCAGATGAGTGAAATTTGAAAGCTACTGTACTTCATAAACGAAAGTCCTAGGTTTCTTTTGAGTTCGTACAAAACATTTTGCTTGAAGGAGGAGACACAGTAAACTTACTGTTTAAACAAACTACAGGTCACAAATAACCAAATTAATACTGTATTCTTTTTTTTACATTCATATTTTGAAAGGTTCAGTTCTTAACTGAGCAAAACTTACGGTCACACAAACAGTACACAGAACAGACACTTCGGTTAGGTATATGGCATGTCACAGTTTAAGCATTAGAGTGAAAGAAAACCTCCCCTTGTTTAACATTCCAATGGTTTGGGGCAACAAAGTGACAAGGAATGTCTTGATGTGGCAGCCATGGTTGCCAAGGCTACCATACAAAGAACTCTATTTGCCTTAGGTTCATACATGCTCTCACAACCACTATTCATACAGAAGGCCTCGTTAACTCAACAATCAATCAAAGTTGTCCTGGGACCAAATACTACATGAACCAGCTCTTCAAAACCACTTCAGAGGGAAGCGACATTATGGGTGTCTCACGCGTCCGACTCATGGAACTGGAGTTGAAAGAAACATGGCCCAAAGATGTCCGCAAGGAAGCACCAACCAGCTGAAAGGACTCAGAAGACACAAAATGGACAAAAAAGACCAAGAAACAGGAGAGAAAGAAACAGAGAGAAGAGAAAGTGATGGGGAAAGGGGGAAGGGGATGGAGTGGGAACGAAGGAGACCTGTACAGTGGTGATGAAAAAAATCAAGCCTAAAAATTAGCATTATGAATTCCGATTGTGTGACTGGGTATCCTGGGTAAATGTCTCTTTTTATGGCACATTATCAAACTGGTCAATGAACCTTTCTAAACATCGGAAAGCCATCACTTAGGGAGAATCTGAAAAGGTTAACGAAATACTTGGCAATAATTTAACAAGTAGAGACAAGCAGAGCAGCAGCATTGTTATGTTCCACATTCCCCGACAGTTAGGCATGTCCAAAGGAAGCATCATGCTAGTCTTGCCTTTGTCTACATTGTGTTTTCTTACTCTAACATTTCGTGACACACAGCTTTGAATCACAAACTACATGTACTTTTAAACGCCACTTTAGAATTCTCTGTTAAACAAGTTGCAACAAGGAAGCAGAAGAAGAAGGAAGGCGGGGGACGTGGAGAGTGGAGGGTAAAACAGGAGGGGGGATATGGGGACTGGGGAAGGAGGCAGGGATGCATGATGGGGAGGGCAACAGAAACCCTGGTGTGGATCTCAAAGGAAGCCTTGCAATCTTCAGTACCTTCAAGGTGAGGGCAAGTGGGTCTCACTCAAAGGAAGCCTTGCAATCTTCAGTACCTTCAAGGTGAGGGCAAGTGGGTCTCACTCAAAGGAAACCTTGCAATCTTCAGTACCTTCAAGGTGAGGGCAAGTGGGTCTCACTCAAAGGAAGCCTTGCAATCTTCAGTACATTCAAGGTGAGGGCAAGTGGGTCTCACTCAAAGGAACCCTAGCAATCTTCAGTACCTTCAAGGTGAGGGCAAGTGGGTCTCACTCAAAGGAACCCTTCAATATTCAGTACCTTCAAGGTGAGGGTAAGTGGGTCTCACTCAAAGGAACCCTTCAATCTTCAGTACCTTCAAGGTGAGGGTAAGTGGGTGTCACTCAAAGGAAGCCTTGCAATCTTCAGTACCTTCAAGGTGAGGGCATGTGGGTCTCACTCAAAGGAACCCTTCAATCTTCAGTACGTTCAAGGTGAGGGCAAGTGGGTCTCACTCAAAGGAACCCTTCAATCTTCAGTACCTTCAAGGTGAGGGTAAGTGGGTCTCAAAGGAAGCCTTGCAATCTTCAGTACCTTTAAGGTGAGGGCAAGTGGGTCTCACTCAAACTCAAAAGAACCCTTGCAATCTTCAGTACCTACAAGGTGAGGGCAACTCCATGTCTAGACTTGAGCTGAATTTAATTTTCACAGACGCAAGAACTCGTGAAATGGCCAGCTCATGCTTGCAGTGAGGGATGCGAGAGGTGAGGGGAGTAAAGAAATGAGTCCAACACAAAAATCCAAATCAACATTGTGACTGCTTCTTCAAGCTCTGCTTGCTGTTGAAGGGTCAGCATTTTGATCATTTTTTGCACCGATCAGGGAATTAAATCATTTTTTGTGTGTGTGTGCACCAATCACAGGACATCACAACCGTCAGCTATTTTCCCCCCAAATTCCAGAAAGTCGAGCTACCTCCTGCCTTTTCCTTGCCTTGGTGTGCAACTAGGTTGTGCCATGAAATGCTTACGCTCGCCAAGCGAGCAGAATTCGCGTCCATGATCTTACATGTGTTATCCGACTCAAATCATCCAGTGATAAAAGTGTCGCAACATGTGGGTTGTGTGTATCATGTTTAGTACTGGTTTACATAGAAAATACAAAAACCAGTACTAAAAAAAAGCAATAAGCATATTGTGTGCATGTCACAAAGATGTACTGTGTGCAACAGAACAGCTCCAACCAGTGAAATATGAAGGCAAAATCAATCACGTGCACCAAACCAACCAGTGCACTTGGAAATAAGCTGATTCTGTAGCACAGGATTCTTAGCCACACACCCCTGTCAGACAGCTAGGGGTGGGGTGGGGAGGGGGAGGGATGCAAGTCAAGGGCATTGCTCGAGAACACGAAGACAAAGGATTAAGAAAAGTCCAGCAGATAGCGCTTCACAGCCCAGGGTAAGGGCAGAGCGTCCACCTTTCTGACCACCTGCCTGTTCAAAGCTTTATACACCGTCACTCGTGCCATCTGCTTCAGGGAGCGTGGCGTTTCCGCCATGGTGTGCACCACGGAGATGAACGTGTCCGAGTGGGGCGCCAGCAGAGAGTGCGAGTCCAGGAGCTGGAAGCGGGTCATGCCCCGTGCGGAGTGCAGGCAGTCGTACAAGGCTTTGTGGTCCATGGCGTTGTAGAACAGCAGCAGCAAGCTGCAGGACCCTTCAATCATCTCCTCAGTCAACGCGGAAGGAGAGCTCTGCCTCTCGCAGGCCTTCTGCAGATACAGGCTGACGGGTTGCGTCCCTTGCCTCTTCAGGAAGATGGAACTCTGGGAGTGACAGATGATGGGTTCCGACTGGTAGGGTTCAAGGTCAGGGTCAGCGCCCCACTGGAACAGGGTCACCATCCACCTGTGGACCAGACTGAACTCCGCTCTGGTCCTGGCCAACTCCGACAGACGCACAAACTCGATCAGGGCATTGCCTGTCCCGCCCCGTGGGAAGGGACTGCTTCGAAGCGTTCTGTGGTTGGGGTCAAGACCGTGGCTAAGCAACAGTCGGAGCAGGTCATTGGTGAACTGGGCAAAGGAGGCCTGCATGGTGGAGTCCATCCTGAGAGAATGCTCCGTGAAGCAACGGCGACAGATCATGGCAACCAGAGTGGCGGCTGTGCCCTGAAAGGAATCCGTGAAGTTCACATTCGCTCCGTGCTGAAGAAGCGACTCCACTGCCGCAAGAGCGTTGCCTGCTTGTCGGACCAGCCTGGAGACGCTGTCGAAAAGGAAGCACTGCATGAGGAGGATGAGCGGGGTGTGGCCGGCCACGCAGGTGAAGTCCACTGGCACTTCGTACCCCAGCAGAATGTCCATGGCCTTGGCCAGGGTGTGGTAGTCGTTCTGGTACTCCACGATGTACATGTCTGGCTGGGAGGACCGAACACAGGCACACGGATCCTGGGGGTGGCAGGCTTTGAGAGCAATGTGCAGCATGCGGCTTAACGGCTGCAGCCCCTGGCCGTTCACCATCAGAGGATCGGCGTTGAACTGCAAGAGGACCTGTATAGCCATCAGCACCTGCAGCAGTAAAGGGGAAAAAAAAGAAAAGAAGAAAAAGGATCAGCGCTGAGGTAACTCCACAATGCAAAGAGTGATGAAAAACTGCCTCAACTTATCACATTTTCGCATTTCAACTCTACGGATTCTCTTTTCACAACTCACAACACTGCCCTTTGAGACATTTTGTTAACCAACGCAACAGAATCTCTGCCAAACAGAACCATTAAACTGACACTGATAAATCTCTGGCGAGTTCACCACAGTTCTCTTCTTAGTTTCCTTTCAAGAGTAGCAGCTGCATGACAGTAGAAGCAAGGGGGTGGAGAGCACCACAGCCAAAATGAAATGAACCCAGATCACCGATCATATCCTTCTGAACGTTTCCTACCCTTTGGACACTCTTCAATCATTTTTCATAAATCTGGACACAAGACACCTCAACAAATGACAGCTTTGTTAAAAAGTTTCTGTTTCTACTCCCCTACCCCCCCCCCCCCCCTACCCCTGCTCTCCATCCCTTACTCCCCTTATTCATAAGCAGCTTCTGCTCCTAACCTGACATTGTTACTGTCTGCACCAGCCATGATCAATCACTGGAAAACCTGCCATGTTTTCTGTCCAAGAGTCAACACTTAACGAGTCTCGAACTTGTGTTCCAAAACCCAAATGGACACAAACTTCTCACCTTATTGTCATGATGCTTGCAGATAAATGTAAATCATAGCTGCCACTTTCCATCATCATCTTCACATGCTCTATCATCTTACATCTTATCGCTGCCCAGAAACACAACTGCCATTAAGTCTGAAAATCAAATTTTGCAGGAGATGAAAAAAACTGATTATTTATCCCCACAAGATATACTGCGAGCTGAATTATGGCACAAGTATTCTGATTACAGCATGTTTGTTTTTAGGATAATGTGATTATGACTTGGCTACATTATGCCCCTTGGTCCGCTCTTATAGAATATATACCAAAAATTTCAAAAATGCAAAAAGATCGAGTTACGGCAGTTGTACTTCCTGGCAACAATATTATGCTACGCTGAATTATTTCATATCATATCAGATTACATTATATTATATCATATCATATCATGTATGTTACATTACATTACATCATATCATATCATGTTACATTATGTCAACATTATATTAAATTGCATTATATCATGTCATGTCATATTGTATCATATCATATTTTATTGTATTTTATTTAAGGTCCCCAGAATGCTGCAAGGAAATCAAGACAACATTGTAATTTGTTATAGCTGCCGTCTGCGAGTTCATCAAAGCATCCTCCAAGTGATTCTTCTTTCTTAATTGCCTTTTTTTGGTTTTTTCCCATTTCATCATCTATGACCCGTACAGCCATTTCTTCCACTCACTCCAGATCCCATACACAGCCTCCCACACTGCAGTCCACAGGGAACAATGGCTGTTCCACTGCCATGAGGCAACCTGCCTGAGGAGATACTGCACTGATGCCCAGTCACTCTGGTGATGCTCTGCGATGCCTGTCGGATCCAGCATGACAGGGCACCACCAACTAAGCCTCATACTCCTGAAAACACCTGCTTAGACTTGGAGCTAGCATGCCGGAACACGCCCAGATCTAGAGCTGCCATCTTATTCATCCCACCACAAACCCTATGAACTTGGCTGATGTTGATAACGTCATCACAAACTCACTATAGGCACAGATGCTGTGAGGAAATCAAAACTGAGGATGTTGGACAACTAAATCTAAAAGGTTTTTCGGTTTTTTTTTTTGATTATCAATGAAGATAAGGATGACAAAGACCATGCTGTTGAGTTCCATCTTAGTCTGTGACTACATGACAGGGCTGTACCCTACGGTTTCTTTCAGAGTTTTGAATGATACCTGGTGTCAACCAGGCGCAATACAATACAAGATGATAATACAATACTTACTTTCTTCCACCCTTTTTGCCGTATGGAGGATAATACCTATCTAGAGCATGAACTTCAAAAAATGACATGAAATAAAATGAACAGTCATGCTAATCACACTGCTGAACTTTTTAAGGACACTATTCATGCTTCTTCATCAAGAAAGTATTCCATCCATAAAAGGGGCTGATCAAGCTATCCTGCTTCATTTGATGAACTTCGCTAAATTCAGCAGACTTTTTTTTTTCTTTTTTTTTTGAGGTGCTAATTAACAAATGACAAAGGTTAAACACTGAAGTACTTTCTGATATCATTTTGGTAGAAACTGATGACGTAAAGCTGCATATTTTAGGCAATTAAATATAGAATGAAATTCATCACCTACCTCAATCCTTTCTTCTCTGACAGTTCATGCCGTTGTCCCTTTTCTATTTCAAGCTTATGATTTCAAGAACTAAATTTCTTGAATGCAATAACATACTGATCAGGAGGTCATATAGTAAACTATTCTCTGCAAAAATCAGATTTGAAATGTTTGTAAATAAAGGCCTTAAAAGCAGTGCTGGCAAGGAAATTTGAGTAACGCTCTCTGAGCTTCAATCCACTGAGAGAAAGAAACCCCACTCTAGTTCCGGTATTTGAATTTAAGTCCACAGCAAATTCAGCCATAGGTTAGCCAACTGTGGCCAAAACATCCCACAGCTAATGAGACTTGACCCTCTGACCAACCAACCCACAAGCCTGCAGCGCTAACCACTGTACAATGGCAGCTGGTAACCAGATCTTGTTTGGTTGGTCTTTTTTTGTTGCTGTTTGTTTTTTTCATCACTAGATCATGAAGACAAAGTACTCTCTCATTATACAAATGCCTGTAATAAAACGTGGACTTTGTGCAGTGATCTGAAAACACAGACCTAAACTGTGTACTTGAATTTTCCTCAAAAGTGTTGGGGAAGGAAGGTGGGGGTAGGAGAAGGGTGGAAGGGGGAGGGAGCTTCTTGAACAGAGATCAGCTCTGGCTGGCATGCACAGTGGAAGGAACATGAGAACTGCCTTGGTACCATAAACCTTTCAGTGTGCACTGAAGGTCATGCATGATAACATCCCCCACCCCCCACCACTATCACTGCAGTCCACAGGGAACAATGGCTGTTCAACTGCCATGAGGCAACCTGCCTGAGGAGATACTGCACTGCTGCCAGTATCACTGCAGGACTTTTATTCTCCAGCAGGTGGGTCCTACTCAGGGCATGGAGATTGCGGAACGCCGGCTGAAACATGACACACTGGGACAATTCATGGTGCAGTTTCGTCGGTAAAGCGCCTGCCCACCATCCGAACTGAACACATCAACCCACACACTGACACTGTTCGAAAATCACATTTTGTAAGGTCTGGAAACCAAACAAATAACATATCACAAAACATTTTTGTCTTCTGTTGTTGTTGTTGTTTGTTGATGAAAGGAGCTTACAAATGACAGTTGACTAACAAGGAAGAAACAAGTGATCAACCTACTGGTACTGTGGGTTATGGACCTTCGAAACATTTTAAACTTGATTTCTATTCAATACATGTCGTTTATAGCTCAGCTGACTGCAAAGGCCATATCAGGGCAAAGACCTCATCAAAGTCAATTCCCTACGTATAGAAGTGAAAAACATGCACACACTCACATTCTTACACACACTCAAGTAAGATAACCTGCCCTCCTGACCTAACACTTATGCCACACTAATCATCATGTTGAGGTTAACCATGTTGAACTTTTTGTGCACCACCTGTTCTTTGACTGTCTAATTTCAACAAGGAGTGATTAGGAAAACAGGTCTGAATATTGAGGAGTAGCAAAACGTAGGCCAAATTTTGCATAATCATCAATACTGCAGCTGTAAATGCTCAGACAAAAATTGACAGGTTCTTATGAAGTTTTCTGTATTAATTACTTGGATGTGTGTGATGGGTTGTAGTCTTGTACATTTGTAAGTGAGAAAATCAAAACTGACTTTGTCGCTAACTCACCGCACTCATGGCTGTAGTGGGGAAATCAAAACTGACTTTGTCGCTAACTCACCGCTGTCATGGCTGTAGTGGGGAAATCAAAACTGACTTTGTCGCTAATTCACCGCAGTCATGGCTGTAGAGAAGAAATAAGAACTGACTTTGTCGCTAACTCACCGCAGTCATGGCTGTAGTGAAGAAATTAAAACTGACTTTGTCGCTAACTCACCGCTGTCATGGGTGTAGTGGGGAAATCAAAACTGACTTTGTCGCTAACTCACCGCAGTCATGGCTGTAGAGAAGATATAAGAACTGACTTTGTCGCTAACTCACCGCAGTCATGGTTGTAGAGAAGAAATCAAAGCGGACTTTGTCGCTAAC
>CM031610.1:17083661-17136161 GCA_018398815.1 Conus ventricosus
CATTGTGTGCCACTGACGTCATGCAGGCATGTCACAGAACCACAGGCAAAGAATGTGGACGTACCTGCTCTATGTCACCTATTTCATGCATGAATGCAAGCACAAACACAGTGACACACACACACACACACCCACACACACACACACACACACACACACAAACACACACACTCACATACACACACACACACTCACATACACACACACACACATGCATGCATACACACACACACACACACACACACACACACACACACACACACACCACACACACACACACACACACAAACACACTCACACACACACATACACATGCATACACGCAAACACACACACATGGACAGGAGCAGAAGACAGCCTCTCACCTGAGGCCTAGGAGATCCCAGCAGAAGACAAGCCCGACACTCACTGCTGCTGGGAGCCTCCCCCCCTTGTTCATATTATTATATAGTCCCCGGGCGATGACCTGCTTACACTGCAAACTGACAAGTCCCCAACAGCCTTGAGGGCATGAATCACAGCACGGGGTCACCACCACCGCCGCCACCACCACCACCACCAGCAGAGGCTCCTTATCACACTAATCCCCTGTACATCAGTGTGTGCATGCAAGCACGTTTGTATGTGTTCACGTTCGTGCTGGTGTGTGTGTGTGTGTGTGTGTGTGTGCGTGTGTGTGTGTGCTTGTTACGTGTGCATTTATATGTGCACGTCTTTATTATAGGGAACTGAGAGACCAAGACAAGTATGCTGAAACACTGAGAGAGAGAGAGAGAGAGAGAGAGAGAGAGAGAGAGCGAGAGAGAGAGAGAGAGAGAGAGAGAAGCGAGAGAGAGAGCGAGAGAGCGAGAGAGAGAGAGAGAGAGAGAGAGCGAGAGAGAGAGAGAGAGAGAGAGAGAGCGAGAGAGAGAGAGAGAGAGAGAGAGAGCGAGAGGAGAGAGAGAGAGAGAGAGAGAGAGAGAGAGAGAGAGAGAGCGAGAGAGAACGAACGAACGAACGAATGAATTATATTTTAAGAGGGTAGTGGATTAAGCATGAATACTTTTTTTACATCCAGCCCTCTGGGGAAAAAATCAATATATAGTAAAAAGCAAATCAGAAAAAAATGCAACAATTCCTTGCATGGGAACCTTTGACAAAAAAGAAGATAGAAGAAAAAGAAACAGTGAATACCACCACCACCACCACCACCACCAACAACAACAACAACGAGAAAAGATGATCAGGGCAATAGGGGGGAGTGTGAATGGACAGAGAGAGAGAGAGAGAGAGAGAGAGAGAGAGAGAGAGAGAGAGAGAGAGAGAGAGAGAGAGAGACCGACCGACCGACCGACTGGCGAAAGAAAGGCAGAGATAAAGGAAGAGAAAGACAATAAAGCAGCTATAATAATCACCTACAAAAAACTTTGAAAAAACACATTAATGGCACAGGATGATCACTGCAATTTGCGTAGAATTAAGTCAACTTCGAACATCACATGTTTGTTAAATTGAATCTGAATTGAGAATTATCAATACATTTTCGGGTATAGTGCAGTCAAATCTGAGACATTCATAAGATATTTGTGAAAATTAGACTTGAACTTTTAAAGTTTGATTGATTTTTAAGTTCTTCAGAATATGGTTCCATACCAACCCCCGGAATACGCCAGACTAGACTTGTATAGATTAATCATGCAAACGGAGTTTATTTTAGTGAATGTCGATAGTCGTTAAAAGTGAACATATTTGTTAGAGAGAGTGGAGCATTTTCCATGGAGTACCTTATGCATAAAGAGTCCTTTATTGTATAGAAGTTTGGCTTTAAATGGGAGAATGCCTGATTGCTTATAGTCTGAATCTACCAGTGAAGATGGATGACCTAATGTTACTTTGACAGCTCTTTTGTGAAGGCTAATTAGTGGTTTGAGTGAATTCTTGCTCGCTGAGTTCCCAAAGTGTTGAGGCATAGTCGATAATAGGCTGAATATAAGAGTGAAAAAATAGTTTTCTTGCATGCAAATTTAAGAAGTTCTTAATCCTTTTTAGAAGATGTAGTTTTCTTGCAACGTTTTAGATAAAGACTCTAAGTGTTTTGACCAAGTTAGATTATTATCTATTGTTAGTCCTAAGACTTTGTGACTGGATACTTCTTCGATGGTTTCATTAGAAATACAAAGTACTGGCAGATTCTGGCTTAGAATTTGAGCTTCTGTCTAGTAGTTATCATCATGAATTTAGTTTTTTGAGGATGGATAGCCATGTGATTAAATCGTGTCCATTAACCAAAAGATTGATGTTTTCTTGGATGTCACTGCAAACCTGTTGGGCATCAAATTACTTGTGTCTAAAGTTGTATCATCAGCGAACATTTCGCTGTTTATTTTCAAGTACAATGGCAGATCATTGTTGTAAAATGAAAACAACAGAGGACCTAATACTGACCCTTGTGGACTCCAAATTTGTTGGGAAGAAAATTAGATTTGTATGTATTTACGGACACAATTTGTTGTCGGTTGGACAGAAAAGATGAAATCAGTTTCAGTGTTTTGTATGATAGCTTATACAAAGTTAGTTTTCTGAGTAAAAGTTCATGATTTATAACGTCGAAGGCTTTTGCGAAATCTACGAAGAGAATTCCTGAAAATTGTTTGTAGTTCATGTTTAATAGCCATCTATCTATTAGTCTAGTTAGCACTGTGTGGCATGAATGGTTTTCTCTGAACCCTGATTGATTTGGGTGATTAAATCGTATTTTACTGCATGGGAATGGAGACACTTATTGATGTGGAGTTCTAATGGCTTGGAAAGAACTGATAGAATCGAAATAGGTCTATAATTTGATGGATCAGTAGTGTTTCCTGATTGTGTATTGGTATGATTTTTGCCTTTTTTAAGGTATCTGGAAAGCATTGTTTATCTATACAGAGGTTGTAAATGTAAGTAACGTTTCTGCGATAACGGTGCGGAGAGCTTTAGAATTTTACCGTCTATACCGTCAATTCCACGAGTGCTGTCTGTTTCAATCGCCTAAGTGACACGAAAACAGAATGAACATCTAGATGGCTGATATCTAAATCTGAATGGATATTTTTTCCCCTGCAGTATTTTTGTAATTCTTCTAGGTCATTATCATTTGATTTATCATCCATGAATTATTTGATCTGCTACTGTTGTAAAATGGTGATTTAGTTTACTGGCAGATATATCATTCATAATATTTGGAGCAGAGGAAACATGTTTATTTGTTAATCCATGGATGGCTTTCCATACGGACTTGCTGTCTTTCTTTTCACTAATTAAGTTTGAAAAATATTTCTTTTTCTCTGCTCTAATGAGAGAAGTTACTTTATTTCTTTGTTTTTATATTCTCACGAGGGCCATTTTTAAACAGGTACTCTCTTTGGTAAATAGCGTTCTGTATCTCATTTGTTAGCCAAGAGGTTTTATCCGATATTTGACCTTTTGGTTTGGAGCGGGGCATGTTTGTTGTATATACTATAGAAGATGGAGTACCAAGCTTCTAGAGCCTGATTGGGTTCTGTATATTGATACACTATATTTAGAGTGAATTTAAAAGGTCAGAGATAAATTTGTCACGATCAAATTTTGAAAAGTTTCTAAAGGTAATCGTTTTATGGTTTAACCTTGGAATTTTGATACCCTTTTTTGACCAAGTGCAACAAATCGGGAAGTGATCACTGCATCCATAAACAGGTACACTTGTCTCAAGAATGGTTTCTGGATTTGTAACATATAATGGTCTATCAGTGTTTCAGAAATCTCAGTGACCCTTGTAGGAGTGTTGATTAGCTGAGTGAGACCAAGTGACTCAAAACATAGTTCCACTGTTTATTTAATTTAGTAGATCTATATTAAAATCCCCTAATATCATGATGTCTTTCGATTCGTCATGTGCGTTTTCCATCATTAACATGAAACGGTCAACCCAGTCGACATGTTCAGCTGATTTCTGTACAGAAAACATATAAGTATAGGCTTATTAAATTTAAGCTGGATCTCAATCCAGATTGTTTCTACATTAAACTGTTCTAAAAAAATGGATCCTCTGAAATTTTACTGACTGATGAAGATATACAATAATACCAGTTTCCATGTTTTGTTTAGGATCTCTACGAACAACATTATAACCTGGGATTGCAGTGTCGTTATTTGATATTATACTGGACAGATGTGACTCCGAAAATCCAAATATGTGAAAGTTTTTTCCCGAATTTGATATGACTGATGGTATTTCAGTCATTTTGTTAATCGCATGGTTGACATTGAGATGCCCAACTCTAAGTCCATCTCTTTTCAGCCAAGGGTTGTTGTTCTTCTGTCATATCTATTATAGTCAATACTATAACAAACTTAACACACAATGATAATAACAGCAGACAAAGCTCTTACAGACTAACAAGTAAGGTTTGACTGAACGAATAAGAAAAAAAAAATTGAGAGAGAGAGAGAGAGAGAGAGAGAGAGAGAGCGAGAGAAGAGAGAGAGAGAGAGAGAGAGAGAGAGAGAGAGAGAGAGATTTCTCAGTTCTGCTAATCCTGCCAGAGATAATACTGATCTTACCTCTAGCACTTTGATCCTCCCTCACCATACTGCCCAGCAGTATTGTATTCCTCCGCCTTTTGCAAGCATGTTTTCTTTTGTTTGGGGGGGATAGGGGGGTGGGGGGGAGGGGAGGGAGAGGAGGGGATATGGGTGCCGGGGGGGGGGGGGATGGAGGGAAGCGGGTGGCAGGAGATGGGATCTCCATGTTACGACAGTCACCACCAGCCCTTTTATTTTTTCTCTTGCCTACGCCTGCTAACCCCCACTCCCATCCCCTACTCTCGCTCCAACCCTCCGCTCTCCAACCCCCCTCCCGCTGCTGTTCCTCCTCACTCTCCTCCTCCCACCATCCTTCCCCTCCTATTATGTCACCAAAAAAAAAGGCGAAACTGCATAATTACTGCTGGACTGGGCTGTCTGACGGACAGCAACAAACACTACAGTAACAAGCCTACACCAGTTCCAGTCTTTTCTTAGACCTAATTAGGGAAAGAAAGAGTGGTGTGTGTGTGTGTGTGTGTGTGTGTGTGTGTGTGTGTGTGTGTGTGTGTGTGTGTGTGTGTGTGGGGGGGGGGAAGGGTGCGGGAGAACAGATCTGGGAAGAAAAGGGAGGGCTTTGGTCCCTGGCCACGGTCACACATTATTGGGCTCCCAAACGCCATCTGTTCTCCATGACACTCCAAGCTGCATCTGGCTTTCGTCAGAAGATCAGCCATTACCAAAACATAGTCATCATCATACAGTCCAACCCTTGACCCATACTGTACCCAACTCGGAGGCTGATTTTTTTTTTTCTTTTTTACTGTAAAGAGGTGTTTTTGTTATTGTTTTTTGGCAGATCCAGTTTCCGCTCCTTTTCTTTTTTTTTTTTTTTTAAATATTTTTTTTTATTACAGCATGATCCACAAGACCGTTTCCTTTCCTACCGTCTGCTAAGACTTTTTCACGTCCACAAGTCATGCTTAATTCTGCCAATGCTATCCTTGCCGACATAGGGCATTGAACGAATTCACTGACCCCAAATCCCACGATTAAGTCGTCTTTTTCACATTAAAAACAAACTCCCCCCCACTGAACCAGCCGATTTTCATCGAGTCAAACTGCAACCTTTGTGGTAGCCCCGAACTGTGACCTTTACAACATTCGGCCGACAGCCTGTGGCCGGAAGTGTTGTTGATCGTGAACTGGACCTTCTGCGTGCTTCCCATCTGCCTACAGTACAGGCCACTTCCGTTTCCTCTGTGAGCGTCGTGAGAACAGCCCAGCTGGTTTCTGGGCGAAAGAGGTCCTCCGTCGTAGTCTCACAATGAGAAAACCACAATCAAGCACCCCTCCTACCCCCATCCTCCACCATTCCCCCCCCCCCCCCAAAAAAAAAGCCAGCAATGGGCATAATTTGGGAAATTGGAAAAAAAAATGATGATAAAAAAAGTCACAAAAATAAGTAATAAATAACCCAAATGAAACGAAATATTTGAGTTATGTGCTTCAAAATCCTGAAAGGGATAGATAGGAAAACTTGCTGAGAAACACACACACACACACACACACACACAGAGAGAGAGAGAGAGAGAGAGAGAGAGAGAGAGAGAGAGAGAGAGAGAGGAGAGAGGAGAGAGTTAAAACAAAAACCTTTCGTACTAAACAAAAACAAACAAAAAAACATACGCACTAACGGCCGAGATCAATACTCGAAGCACTTGTGCGCGCTTGCGCGCGCGGGCACACACACACAAATGAGAAAGAGAGACAGAGAGAGATAGAGACTGAAAGACAGAGGAGATAAAGATGACAGCAATGAACGAACAGCGAGCTAATAACACCGAGTTGGCTGAACGTAACCTTGGAATGCGGAGACAGCACTGTCAAAACAACACGCGCACACACACACACGGCGGCCCGAGTCACGAACCCTTGTGACCTTGTCCTTGAGGAGTGGGGTCAGGGTCACCTCACGCTTGCACGCAGTCCCCTGCCAGAGGTTCTCTCTCCCTGCCCGCACAACCCTCCGATTGTTTCACATCACATGATGCAAGCGTGACGCTGTGACTAAGACACAACACACACACACACACACACACACACACACACACTCACTCCCCCCACCTCTCCTAAAGCAATAATAGTAAAATCATGACCAAAGTAATAATCATGACTACAGTATAATAGTAATAATTAGGACTACAGTAATAATAGTAATAACCATGACTACAGTAACAATAGTAATAATCATGACTAAAGTAATAATAGTAATAATCATGACTAAAGTAATGATCATGACTACAGTGATAATAATAATAATCATGACTAAAGTAATAATCCTGACTACAGTAATAATAGTAAAATCATAACTAAAGTAATAATAGTAATAATCATGACTAAAGTAATAATCATGACTACAGTAATAATAGTAATAATCATGACTAAAGTAATAATCCTGACTACAGTAATAATCATTACTAAAGTAAAATGAAAAGGAAAAAAAAAACAAAAACAAAACAAAACCAGATAAATTCACTGAACGACACAAGTCTCTCGGATGAACACCCAAAGCCTCACAACACGCACGAGTGGGCGGTGGAGCAATAAATATTTCGGCTTATTTTAACCGCACCCCCCCCCCCCCCACCCTTCCCACCCCCACCCCAAGTATTACGTTTGGCCGACTGACAAAAGCACACAAGCACAAGGACTGGAAGGTGTGAACACTATTCAAAACATGCCCCACAGCACAGAGGGAGAGAGAGAGAGAGAGAGAGAGAGAGAAGAGGGAGGGAGGGAGAGAGAGAGAGAGAGAGAGAGAAGGGGGGAAGGTGGAAAATTTCCGCCTCAACTCCCCCTCTGTTTTGTATTGATCCGAAGGAACAAGGACGCACGACCTGCACTTACGGCTCTTCGCGTGTGGCGTGTTTGTTTGGTGGTTGGTTGGTTTTTTGTTTGTTTGTTTGTTTTTTCTCCTCTGCTAGCCCCTGCACTAATGGCCCCACACTGTGTGAACAGTGTTCACACAGTTCCTGTGCAAGCACCTGCCCTTGCTCAACGCTAATGCAGATAATATGTCTTTTCATGGCCTATCCACGTTAGGCAACTGACCAATCCCGCCACCTGCTGTTCAGCTTCGCCTTTGTTGGGGTGTGTGTGTGTTTGTGTGTGTGTGTGTGGGGGGGGGGGGGGGGGGAGGCACTGAAACCGCATGAATTCCGGCCACTCATAATTTCTTTAATTTCCTCTCCTTCCCTATCTCCACCCCCCCCCCCCCCTCCACCCCCCCCCCCCCCCCCTTCCCACCTCCCGCCTCCTCTACCTTACACACGTAACACCGATTTTACTTCAATGCTTCAACTTCACTTGCACCTATCCAAACACACACACACACACACACACACGTGCGCGCGCGTACGTTACAGAGCGGCACAGTAGTGACTGTAGTGCAGTCTCACCTTTTCTTGGGGCCAAAATTTACCCCAGATTTCACACGATCTCACGACGCTTCGTTCGGCCTCTGGACTTTCAAGCCAAAAATTGAAAGTTTATTAATGGACATGGGCGACGCACTGCAAGCAGGCAACCGAATACGTGTCACGATGGTGTCAGTTTCTCCACTGTTACTTCACGCGTGTGTGTGTGTGTGTGTGTGTGTGTGTGTGTGTGTGACAGAGAGGGAATGTAATGCATGTGTACGCGCGCGCGCGTGTGTGTGTGTGTGTGTGTGTGTGTGTGTGTGTGTGTGCGTGTGCGCGTGCGCGCGCGCGCGCGAGCGCGTTGGGTAAACAAGTACATGCTAAAAATCTTCCATCACAAGGGCAATAGCTTGGCAACGATTTACAGAAAAATGGGAAGGGGTGAGGGTGTGTGGTGAAGAATTGGACGTTACTGTGTAAAGTTCTATGGAACCCTCAGAAGCACCATTCAGGCACCATCTAAATCTGTCTTAAAAAAAATAAAAATAAAAAAGAACCATCTGTGTTGTCTGTCTAGAATCGTCCTCATATAAACACACCACACACACACACACACACACCGTGCGCGCGCACACACGCGCATGCACACACACACGCACACACACGCACAGAGAGAGAGGAGAGAGAGAGAGTAGAGAGAGAGAGGAGAGAGAGAGAAGAGAGAGGAGACAGGACAGACGACAGACGGAGACAGACAAATAAAACCAGACAGACAGACAGACAAAATAACCAGACAGCTAGGTAGACTGATATTCGCAAGCACACTTACATTGAAACAGCCATCCCTCCCATCCCCTTAAACACACACTCTCTCTCTCTCTCTCCTCGCCAACCCCTTTCAGTCCTAAACCGTTTTCTGTGCACGTCCTCAAGTGGCACTTAAAGCGAAGCTCAAACCGGAGAAGAGCCCTTTCTACTGTCTCACTCACAAAACGTATAGTACGAGACAAAGAGCACCCAGTTGTATGACAACATCGCTGACAACACAATTCCCCTGTAGCGGCGGCCGTGCATAACGTGCAAGGTCGCAACGTCAGCAAAGCCATCAAGTAACATAAGTAAACAGGCGAGCGATTCGAGTGGAACCTACGACCGGTGACTTAATCCTCTTTTCGTAAAGACCCCCAAGAAGACCCTCCCCACTCCCCTCCTATTCCCCCTCCACCTTCTCTCTCTCTCTCACAATGTTCCGCTGTGGCTGTATCATACCGCCTCCCCCCCCCCCCCCCCTCCTCTCTCAAAACACTATAACTGAAGTGTTGTATTCATCATCTTCCTGTCTCTCTGCCCCTCTCTATAATATTGTAATTGCACACACAAACACACACACATAGCACACACGTAAGTCTCTCTCTCTCAAAACACACACACACGCACGCACGTACACACACAGAAACACACACACACAGGCTCATTTGTTATGTTTACAGTCACTGTGCAACTAATGGCCTCGAGATGAACCGTCACTCTGATTAGAACAGCCTCGACCATCCTGCCCCATGTCCACCCCCTCCACCATCCCCACCCCCTCTCTATCTCTCTCTTTCTCTCCAGATATACTTGTATACTCTCATGTACAACGTACCTATTTGCACACTGGAAGAAAAAAAAAGCAGAGATAAACCATTTCAGCATAAGATATAGCTATGAATACAAACCGTGTGATTGTGGAGAACACACACATACCCACACCCACACCCACCATAAACACCGCCACGCACTATCATTTTTTTTTGGGAACCTTCACCTTCGACGATACCTTCCTCTCTTCTTCCCTCGTCCCTTTCCCCCAACCAATCAGTATGAAATACACACAACACCCACACACACACACCCCTGAACATTCGGCTGCACGCACAATTTGTCTGGCAACCTCACCTCGACGATCCTTCCTCCCTTCTTCCTCCGTCCCCCCCCCCCCTGTTAGTCCCACGTGACCTCCATCACACACACACACCTACACTCGGGACTCTCTTTTCCTGTCCCTGTCCGCAAGTTTAACTCCTCGCGTATATTAACCCGCTCTCCTCCTCTCGCCTGACACCCATACTGTCCGGGAGCGTGCTCGAGTTCAGGACACAGGGGCCAACGCTGGCAGTCACAAAAAAACCATTCTGAAAATCATCAAAAAAAAGAAACTCTATCTACCTTCAATACCGATACAGAATCAAACGATGCTTCATCGATGTATAACGTCACACTGGACAAAACATGCTCATTTCTGGACGCCACACATAAGTGGAATCTAAAAGAAGTTTTCACTGTAATCTTCTTCTGCGGTCGATTTCATCTTTCTTTGTTGTTGCTGTTGTTGTTGCGTCAGATCTTCAAACCTGTCGCCATGATGAAACCCAGTCTTCTTGAGGTCCTGACGGCATTTGCAGTTCTGCAACCTCTGGCCAGGTTTGTCGCCGTAGAAACATCATGGACTGGACAGTGTTGGAGGATGTTGTTCTGGGGTGTGAGATCCAGTGCCACACGGACATTCGTCTGTGTAGGCAATCTTAATTCAACTGAGGTGGCTCAGCAGTCGGCAGTGGCCGGTTCTCAGTCTGAAGAGGATTGTTTGCTGGTATCTCTGGAGCTGGTGGACTGGATCAGCACCACTGTCTGCACCCAGCCTTCTCATCCACTTGTTTTGTTGTTGGTTGTGGATTGCAATCAAAACACATAGTTCCACACCATTACTGGACTAAAAAACATTCTACATTCAAGAAATGTGGTGTTGCTTTAGACATGTCCATGCCCATGTCGCCACTTGCAGTCAATATGTCCACGCCTATGTGGCCCCCTGCAGTCAACATGTCCATGCCTATGTGGCCCCCTGCAGTCAACATGTCCACGCCTATGTCGCCCCTGCAGTCAACATGTCCATGCCTATGTGGCCCCTGCAGTCAACATGTCCACGCCTATGTGGCCCCCTGCAGTCAACATGTCCATGCCTATGTGGCCCCCTGCAGTCAACATGTCCACGCCGATGTGGCCCCTGCAGTCAACATGTCCAAGCCTATGTCGCCACTTGCAGTCAACATGTCCACGCCTATGTGGCCCCTGTAGTCAACATGTCCACGCCTATGGTGCCACTTGCAGTCAACATGTCCACGCCTATGTCGGCCCCTGCAGTCAACATGTCCCGCCTATGTGGCCCCCTGCAGTCAACATGTCCACGCCTATGTGGCCACTTGCAGTCAACATGTCCACGCCTATGTGGCCCCCTGCAGTCAACATGTCCACGCCTATGTGGCCCCCTGCAGTCAACATGTCCACGCCTATGTGGCCCCCTGCAGTCAACATGTCCACGCCTATGTGGCCCCCTGCAGTCAACATGTCCACGCCTATGTGGCCCCCTGCAGTCAACATGTCCACGCCTATGTGGCCCCCTGCAGTCAACATGTCCACGCCTATGTGGCCCCCTGCAGTCAACATGTCCACGCCTATGTCGCCCCCTGCAGTCAACATGTCCACGCCTATGTGGCCCCCTGTAGTCAACATGTCCAAGCCTATGTCGCCCCCTGCAGTCAACATGTCCACGCCTATGTGGCCCCCTGTAGTCAACATGTCCAAGCCTATGTGGCCACTTGCAGTCAACATGTCCACGCCTATGTGGCCACTTGCAGTCAACATGTCCACGCCTATGTGGCCACCTGCAGTCAACATGTCCACGTCTATGTCGCCACCTGCAGTCAACATGTCCACGTCTATGTGGCCACTTGCAGTCAACATGTCCAAGCCTATGTGGCCCCTGCAGTCAACATGTCCACGCCTATGTGGCTCCCTGCAGTCAACATGTCCACGCCTATGTGGCCCCCTGCAGTCAACATGTCCACGCCTATGTGGCCCCCTGCAGTCAACATGTCCACGCCTATGTCGCCCCCTGCAGTCAACATGTCGGATTGTCCACGTCTATGTCGCCCCCTGCAGTCAACATGTCCACGTCTATGTCGCCCCCTGCAGTCAACATGTCCACGTCCATGTCGCCACTTGCAGTCAACATGTCCACGCCTATGTGGCCCCCTGCAGTCAACAATTCTTACGTTCAAAACGTTCCACCGGTCCTGTCACACACTGAACGGTTAATCAGCATTCAAATCCAGGTATAACCATTCACGTACATAAGCCTCCCAAATTTTCTTATCATCATTATATACACACTTTAACATTAGATGGCCTTTATCTCCTTGTTAGTCTTAACCACTGACTAAAGGATAACCCTTTAACTAAAGAGTAAAAAAAAAACCCCGATAACTAAAGGGTAAAAAAAAACCCAAACCAATAACTAAAGGAAAAAAAAAACCGACAACAACAACAAAAACCAACAAAGATCAAAAGTATACCCTTCTAAATTCGCTATGGAACCCCCCCCCCCCCCCCCCACCACACACACACACACACACCCCTCCTTTTCCTTTTTTGTACTCCCAGTTCTTATAGAACAGGGAGTACTTTACAATGGGAACGAAGAAATGCTGTCTGTGTGTCTGTCAGTCTGTCTGTGTGTCTGTCCGTGGTCAAAATGTGTTCCACTCGCTCCAGACAAAATTTCTGGTGCCGATCTTTCTAAAAATTTGTAGGTATGTTCATTATGGGTCACGGATGATGCCCGATGTTTTCTTTTACCAGAATAGCCGTTACCAACGGCTACAATGGCCCAAAACGGTTTTTCTTCTTTATGGAAATATATCAAAGTACTTGGCCGATTTATAAGCGGTTTGGATGGTCTTGTGGCAAATAGGACAGATTCCGCGGCAGCAATCACGAGAAGAACTTTACACTGCACAGAAATTCTTTACCACGCTAGGCAATGAAAAATGATCCGCGTATCTAACCCCCCCCCCCCCCCCCCCCCCCAAAAAAAAACAAAAAAAACGCCACCACTACGATCATGGTGTTCCAAGCACCTACCTACATACAAGCAGATTACAGATAGGCTACTACCATGCTACTCAAATCTGTCAATCTGGACCGACTGGTTCCACACATACAAGGCCTTATGTCCGTCACAATCGTTTGCAGTGCTCGGTATGTGCGGATGGAACGCGATCATGGGATTGTGTCTATAAATGTCAGTGTGTGTGTAAGTGAGTGAGTGAGAGTGTGTGAGTGTGCGTAAGTGTTGTGTGTGTTGTGTGTGTGTGTGTGTGTGTGGTGTGTGTGTGTGTGTGCGCGTGCATATGTGTGTGTGTGTGTGTGTGTGTGTGTGTGTGTGTGTGTGGTGTGTGTGAGAGAGAGAGAGAGAGAGAGAGAGAGAGAGAGAGGAGGAGAGAGAGAGAGAGAGAGAGAGGTGCGTGTCTGCATATAGAGAGAGAGAGAGAGAGAGAGAGAGAGAGAGGGGGGGAGAGAGGGAGGGAGGGAAAGAGAGAGGCACAGAGAGAGAGAGAGAGAGAGAGAGAGAGAGAGAATCTGTGTGTATATATATGTATGTGGGGTGTGTGTGTGTGTGTGTGTGTGTGTGTGCGCGCGCGCGTGCTTGGAAGAGAGAGAGAGAGAGAGAGAGAGAGAGAGAGAGAGAGAGAGAGAGAGAGAGAGACAGACAGACAGTCAGTCACGCACGCAGCGCGCAGAGAGAGAGAGAGAGAGAGGAGAGAGAGAGAGAGAGAGAGAGAGAGAGAGAGAGAGAGAGAGAGAGAGAGAGAGAGAGAGAGAGAGCACAAAATAGAAGAAGGGGGGAAAAAAACCGACTTCGAAACTGTATCCCTTCAAAAGCCCCACCCCCACCCCCCACCCCTCCCCTCTTCATTTCCGAAAAAGAATCTCACCTCACCGCACCGAAAAGTGCACATCTGTACCGGTACAATGGGTACATGTACCCTGACCAGCAACAGGAAACCTGACCAAACGAACGGGAACTCCGGGGGGGGGGGGGGGGGGGGGTGTCACCGCTGCGTCATTTTGTTCAGTCAGTATGGAGCTGGTCGTGTACGGGAGCACATCCGCCTCTAAGTGTTCCCATATCTTGATGTAATGGAACAGAACGGAACAGAACAGAATGTAGAAAAGAACAGACATTACAAAATATAACATAATAAGGTAAGGCAAGGTAATGTTGCTTATAGCCCAGCCGATCGCAAAGGACCATATCAGGGCTGTCACCACGTTGAGTCAACACACACACACACACACACACACACACACACACACACACACACACACTCACACAAACACCTTTCACACACACACACACACACACACACACACACACACACACACACACACACACACACACACGCACATCTGTTTAAAATACATCTTCTAAAAAACGCACCAGAAACTTCGTAAAAAAAAAAATAAATAAAAATAAAAAATCTTTCGTCCATAAAATCTTAAATCAGATGAAAAATGTAAATCTCTCTCAGAAACCCAACGATCATGTCAGGCGGGACATCTCTGTACAGGGTTTTCATACAGTCAGCTGTAAAGTGTTTATGTCTCACATCGTGCAACATTATACGCTACACACACAATGTAACACACTATAACAGAGGACAAAAATGCCAACCGTTGGATACAGGTTTGTGACATTCGGTTCTGAGAGCCAAATCTGACGTAATAATAACAAATCGCAACACATGCCGCATATTCTGCGCTACGTGTATCACACCGTATCAGCACATATTTGCCTGCTTTACAAAGTCTCATTCTGGGAACACCTGTTCCACTAATGACGTACATCACAGAGTTGCCAAGCTTCCAATATTGTCCAGTAGCAAACTTCTTCCCCAATCTGTCCATTCAATGCTCCTCTAACTGTCAAACATAACGGTGTAACACAACACAAGACGTTTTCATTCAACGCCTATCTTGCGCTAAGTGATCGAAGATAAGCGACTGTTCGTTCATTTTCGTTGTCCTGATTGTTTTGTATCTTGCCTGAAAAAGACCTAAGAGGTCGAAACGCGTCGTGATTGTCTTGTGATTCGTTTGTACACGGTTTTTTGTTGTTGTTTTTTTTTGGCGGTTCGCTGACATTTATTCCAGATCGGTTGCAACATTAGAGGTTGATAACAACTTCCAAACATTCCTCACCCTGTTGGTTAAAATAAAAACGTCCTCAATACAGCTTGAAAGCAGAAAACACTGGGTTCAAAATCTTCTCTCTACTCTCTCTCTCTGTCTGTGTGTGTGTGTCTCTCTCTCTCTCTCTCTCTCTCTCTCTCTCTCTCTCTCTTTATTTCCCCACCTTCTCTCTCTCTCTCTCTCTCTCTCTCTCTCTCTCTCTCTCTCTTCGTTCATTTGTGTCCAAGTGCATAACTTCCTTGATGGCATGACTGCTTATGAAGCAATAGGATTTCATGTGTCTGTCCCACTGTCACAGCAGTATCCTTTTATGTAAGCACATCATTGAACATAATTATGTCCATGCTACTTAGACTAATTATCACATTTTAATGATGATCATTTTAATTTGCAGCAGAAAGCTCCACACTGTGCTTACAAACATGTGTGTCTCCTTTGTGCAACAAGCGTACACGTCATTATGAATCAAGTGAGAGGGTCTCGAGATTTGCTAAACCTGAAAAAAAACAAAAACAAAAACAAAAAAATCTAAAAGGCCTGGCGCTGTTTTACTGCATCTCACCCTCCGTCCCCTCTCAGTCTCAGCAGCATTCCTCATACACCACTCATTCCAGCTCCCTTCTTCTCATACCACTCATCATTCCACCTCCCTTCTTCTCATACCATTCATTCCAGCTCCCTTCTTCTCATACCACTCATCATTCCAGCTCCCTTCTTCTCATACCACTCATCCATTCCACCTCCCTTCTTCTCATACCACTCATTCCAGCTCCCTTCTTCTCATACCACTCATCATTCCACCTCCCTTCTTCTCATACCACTCATCATTCCACCTCCCTTCTTCTCATACCACCATGCCAGCTCCCTCTTCTCATACCAACTCATCATTCCAGCTCCCTTCTTCTCAGACCACTCATCATTCCACCTCCCTTCTTCTCATACCACTCATTCCAGCGCCAGCTCCCTTCTTCACATACAACTCATTCCAGCTCCCTTCTTCTCATACCACTCATCATTCCAGGTCCCTTCTTCTCATACCACTCACATTCCAGCTCCCTTTTTCTCAGACCACTCATCATTCCAGCTCCCTTTTTCTCAGACCACTCATCATTCCAGCTCCCTTCTTCTCAAACCACTCATCATTCAAGCTCCTTCTTAATTCTTCTCATACCACTCATTCCAGCTCCCTTCTCCTCAGACCACTCATCATTCCAGCTCCCTTCTTCTCAGACCACTCATTCCAGCTCCCTTCTTCTCAGACCACTCATCATTCCAGCTCCCTTCTTCTCAACCACTCATTCCAGCTCCCTTCTTCTCATACCACTTATCACTCCAGCTCCCTTCTCATACCACTCATCATTCCAGCTCCCTTCTTCTCAGACCACTCATCATCCCAGCTCCCTTCTCTCAGACCACTCATCATTCCAGCTCCCTCTACTCAGACCACTCATCATTTCAGCTCCCTTCTTCTCAGACCACTCATCATTCCAGCTCCCTTCTTCTCATACCACTCACCATTCCAGCTCCCTTCTTCTCATACCACTCATCATTGCAGCTCCCTTCTTCCCAGACCACTCATCATTCTAGCTCCCTTCTTCTCATACCACTCATCATTCCACCTCCCTTCTTCTCATACCACTCATCCAGCTCCCACTCTTCATACCACTCATCATTCCAGCTCCCTACTACTCATACCACTCATCATTCCAGCTCCCTTCTCTCATACCACTCATCATTCCAGCTCCCTTCTTCTCAGACCACTCATTCCAGCTCCCTTCTTCTCAGACCACTCATCATTCCAGCTCCCTTCTTCTCAGTAACACTCATCATTCCAGCTCCCTTCTTCTCATACCACTCATCATTCCAGCTCCCTTCTTCTCATACCACTCGTCACTTCCATCTCCCTTCTCACCCACATCATCATTCCAGCTCCCTTCTTCTCATACCACTCATCATTCCAGCTCCCTACTACTCATTACCTATCATGATCCAGCTCCCTTCTTCTCATACCACCTCATTCCAGCTCCCTTCTTCTCAGACCTTTCATTCCATCTCCCTTTTTCTCGTACCACTCATCATTACTGCTCCCTTCTTCTCATAACCACATCATTCATTCCAGCTCCCTTCTTCTCGTACCACTCATCATTCCAGCTCCCTTCTTCTCAGACCACTCATCATTCCTGCTCCCTTCTTCTCAGACCACTCATCATTCCAGCTCCCTTTTTCTCAGACCACTCATCATTCCAGCTCCCTTCTTCTCAGACCACTCATCATTCCAGCTCCCTTCTCCTCATCACACTCATCAATTCCAGCTTCCCTTCTTCTCAGACCACTCATCATTCTAGCTCCCTTCTTCTCAGACCACTCATCATTCCAGCTCCCTTTTTCTCAGACCACTCATTCCAGCTCCCTTCTTCTCATGCCAGTCATCATTCCAGCTCCCTTCTTCTCAAACCACTCATTCCAGCTCCCTTCTTCTCATACCACTCATCATTCCAGCTCCCTTCTTCTCAGACCACTCATCCAGCTCCCTCTTCTCAGACCACTCATCTTCCTGCTCCCTTCTTCTCACACCACTCATCACTCCAGCTCCCCCTTCATACCACTCATCACTCCAGCTCCCCTCTCATACCACTCATCATTCCAGCTCCCTTCTCAGACCACTCATTCCAGCTCCCTTTCTTCTCAGACCACTCATTTCCAGCTCCTTCTTCTCAGACCACTCATTCCAGCTCCCTTCTTCTCATACCACTCATCATTCCAGCTCCCTTCTTCTCATACCACTCATCATTCCAGCTCCCTTCTTCTCATACCACTCATCACTCCAGCTCCCTTCTTCTCATGCCATTCATCATTCCAGCTCCCTTCTTCTCATGCCACTCATCATTCCAGCTCCCTTCTTCTCATGCCACTCATCATTCCAGCTCCCTTCTTCTCATACCACTCATCACTCCAGCTCTCCTTCTCATACCACTCATCATTCCAGCTCCCTTCTTCTCAGACCACTCATCATTCCAGCTCCCTCTCATACCACTCATCATTCCAGCTCCCTTGTTCTCATACCACTCATCATTCCAGCTCCCTTCTTCTCATGCACTCATTCCAGCTCCCTTCTTTCTCATACTACTCATCATTCCAGCTCCCTTCTTCTCATGCCAGTTCATCATTCCAGCTCCCTTCTTCTCAGACCACTCACCATTCCAGCTCCCTTCTCATACCACTCATCATTCCAGCTCCCTTCTCATACCACTCATCATTTCAGCTCCCTTCTTCTCAGACCACACATCATTCCAGCTCCCTTCTTCTCAGACACTCATCATTCCAGCTCCCTTCTTCTCATACTACTCATTCCAGCTCCCTTCTTCTCAACCACTCATAATTCCAGCTCCCTATCTCCTCATACCACTCATCATTCCAGCTCCCTTCTTCTCAGACCACTCATCATTCCACCTCCCTTCTTCTCAGACCACTCATCATTCCAGCTCCCTTTTTCTCACACCACTCATCATTCCAGCTCCCCTCTCATACCACTCATCATTCCAGCTCCCTTCTTCTCAGATTCCACTCATTCCAGCTCCCTTCTTCTCATACCAATCATCATTCCAGCTCCCTTCTTCTCAGACCACTCATTCCAGCTCCCTTCTTCTCAGACCACTCGTCATTCCAGCTCCCTTCTTCTCATAACCACTCATTCAAGCTCCCTTCTTCTCAGACCACTCATTCCAGCTCCCTCTCTCATACCACTCATCATTGCAGCTCCCTTCTTCTCAACCACTCATTCCAGCTCCCTTCTTCTCAGACCTCTCATCATCCTGCTCCCTTCTTCTCAGACCACTCATTCCAGCTCCCCTTCTCATACCACTCATCATTCCAGCTCCCTTCTTCTCAGACCACTCATTCCAGCTCCCTTCTTCTCAGATCACTCATCACTCCTGCTCCCTTCTTCTCATATCCACTCATCACTCCAGCTCCCCTCTCATACCACTCATCACTCCAGCTCCACTCTCATACCACTCATCATTCCAGCTCCCTTCTTCTCATACTACTCATCATTCCAGCTCCCTTCTTCTCATACTACTCATCATTCCAGCTCCCTTCTTCTCATACTACTCATCATTCCAGCTCCCTTCTTCTCATACCACTCATTCCAGCTCCCATCTTCTCATACTACTCATCATTCCAGCTCCCTTCTTCTCATGCCACTCATCATTCCAGCTCCCTTCTTCTCATACCACTCATCACTCCAGCTCCCTTCTCATACCACTCATCATTCCAGCTCCCTTCTTCTCAGACCACTCACCATTCCAGCTCCCTTCTCATACCACTCATCATTCCAGCTCCCTTCTTCTCATACCACTCATCATTCCAGCTCCCTTCTTCTCAGACCACTCATTCCAGCTCCCTTCTTCTCAGACCACTCATCATTCCAGCTCATTTCTTCTCAGACCACTCACCATTCCACCTCCTTTCTTCTCATACCACTCATCATTCCAGCTCCCTTCTTCTCATACCACCCATCATTCCAGCTCCCTTCTTCTCAGACCACTCACTCCAGCTCCCTTCTTCTCAGACCTCTCATCATTCCTGCTCCATTCTTCTCAGACCCACTCATTCCAGCTCCCCTCTCATACCACTCATCATTCCAGCTCCCTTCTTCTCAGACCACTCAATTCCAGCTCCCTTCTTCTCAGATCACTCATCACTCCTGTTCCCTTCTTCTCATACCACTCATCACTCCAGCTCCCTCTCATACCACTCATCACTCCAGCTCCCCTCTCATACCACTCTCATTCCGCTCCCTTCTTCTCATACTACTCATCATCCAGCTTCCCTTCTTCTCATACTACTCATCATTCCAGCTCCCTTCTTCTCATACCACTCATTCCAGCTCCCATCTTCTCATACTACTCATCATTCCAGCTCCCTTCTTCTCATGCCACTCATCATTCCAGCTCCCTTCTTCTCATACCACTCATCACTCCAGCTCCCTTCTCATACCACTCATCATTCCAGCTCCCTTCTTCTCAACCACTCACCATTCCAGCTCCTCTTCTCATACCACTCATCATTCCAGCTCCCTTCTTCTCATACACTCATCATTCCAGCTCCCTTCTTCTCAGACCACTCATCATCCAGCTCCCTTCTTCTCAACCACTCTTCATTCCAGCTCATTTCTTCTCAGACCACTCACCATTCCACGTCCTTTCTTCTCATACCACTCATCATTCCAGCTCCCTTCTTCTCATACCACCCATCATTCCAGCTCCCTTCTTCTCAGACCACTCATCATTTCAGCTCCCTTCTTCTCATACCACTCATTCCAGCTCCCTTCTTTTTCAGAACACTCATCATTCCAGCTCCCTTCTTCTCAACCACTCATCATTCCAGCTCCCTTCTTCTCAGACCACTCATCATTCCAGCTCCCTTCTTCTCAGACCACTCATCAATACAGCTTGAAAGCAAAAACATTGGGTTCAAAATCTTCTCTCTACTCCTCTCTGTGTCTGTTGTGTGTGTCTCTCTCTCTCTCTCTCTTTATCTCCCCACCTTCTCTCTCTCTCTCTCTCTCTCTTCGTTCATTTGTGTCCAAGTGCATAACTTCCTTGATGGCATACTGCTTATGAAGCAATAGGATTTTCATGTGTCTGTCCCACTGTCACAGCAGTATCCTTTTATGTAAGCACATCATTGACCATAATTATGTCCATCTACTTAGACTAATTATCACATTTTAATGATGATCATTTTAATTTGCAGCAGAAAGCTCCACTCTGTGCTTACAAACATGTGTGTCTCCTTTGTGCAACAAGCGTACACGTCATTATGAATCAAGTGAGAGGGTCTCGAGATTTGCTAAACCTAAACAACACAAAAACAAAAACATCTAAAAGGCCTGGCGCTGTTTTACTGCATCTCACCCTCCGTCCCCTCTCAGTCTCAGCATCATTCCTCATATACCACTCATTCCAGCTCCCTTCTTCTCATACCACTCATCATTCCACCTCCCTTCTTCTCATACCATCATTCCAGCTCCATTCTTCTCATACCACTCATCATTCCAGCTCCCTTCTTCTCATACCACTCATCATTCCACCTCCCTTCTTCTCATACCACTCATTCCAGCTCCCTTCTTCTCATACCACTCATCATTCCACCTCCACCTCTTCTCATACCACTCATCATTCCACCTCCCTTCTTCTCATACCACTCATTCCAGCTCCCTTCTTCTCATACCACTCATCATTCCAGCTCCCTTCTTCTCAGACCACTCATCATTCCATCCTCCCTTCTTCTCATACCACTCATTCCAGCGCAGCTCCCTTCTTCACATACAACTCATTCCAGCTCCTTCTTCTCATACCACTCATCATTCCAGCTCCCTTCTCTCATAACCACTCCTCATTCCAGCTCCCTCTTTCTCAGACCACTCATCATTCCAGCTCCCTTTTTCTCAGACCACTCATCATTCCAGCTCCCTTCTTCTCATACCACTCATCATTCAAGCTCCCTTCTTCTCAGAACCACTCATTCCAGCTCCCTTCTCCTCAGACCACTCATCATTCCAGCTCCTTCTTCTCAGACCACTCATTCCAGCTCCCTTCTTCTCAGACCACTCATCATTCCAGCTCCCTTCTTCTCAGACCACTCATTCCAGCTCCCTTCTTCTCATACCACTTATCACTCCAGCTCCCTTCTAATACCACTCATCATTCCAGCTCCCTTCTTCTCAGACCACTCATCATTCCAGCTCCCTTCTTCTCAGACCACTCATCATTCCAGCTCCCTTCTACTCAGACCACTCATCATTTCAGCTCCCTTCTTCTCAGACCACTCATCATTCCAGCTCCCTTCTTCTCATACCACTCACATTCCAGCTCCCTTCTTCTCATACCACTCATCATTGCAGCTCCCTTCTTCCCAGACCACTAATCATTTTAGCTCCCTTCTTCTCATACACTCATCATTCCAGCTCCCTTCTTCTCATACCACTCTTCCAGCTCCCATCTTCTCATACCACTCATCATTCCAGCTCCCTACTACTCATAACCACTCATCATTCCAGCTCCTTCTTCTTATACCACTCATCATTCCAGCTCCCTTCTTCTCAGACCACTCATTCCAGCTCCCTTCTTCTCAGACCACTCATCATTCCAGCTCCCTTCTTCTCAGACCCTCTCATTCCAGCTCCCTTCTTCTCATACCACTCATCATTCCAGCTCCCTTCTTCTCATACCACTCGTCATCCAGCTCCCTTCTCATACCACTCATCATCCAGCTCCCTTTCTATACCACTCATCATTCCAGCTCCCTTCTACTCATACCACTCATGATCCAGCTCCCTTCTTCTCATACCACTCATTCCAGCTCCCTTCTTCTCAGACCTTCATTCCATCTCCCTTCTTCTCGTACCACTCATCATTACTGCTCCTTCTTCTCATACCACTCATCATTCCAGCTCCCTTCTTCTCGTACCACTAATCATTCAGCTCCCTTCTTCTCAGACCACTCATCATTCCTGCTCCTTCTTCTCAGACCACTCATCATTCCAGCTCCCTTTTCTCAGACCACTCATCATTCCAGCTCCCTTCTTCTCAGACCACTCATCATTCCAGCTCCCTTCTCCTCATACCACTCATCATTCCAGCTCCCTTCTTCTCAGACCACTCATCATTCTAGCTCCCTTCTCTCAGACCACTCATCATTCCAGCTCCCTTTTTCTCAGACCACTCATTCCAGCTCCCTTCTTCTCATGCCAGTCATCATTCCAGCTCCTTCTTCCAAACCACTCATTCCAGCTCCCTTCTTCTCATACCACTCATCATTCCAGCTCCCTCTTCTCAGACCACTCATTCCAGCTCCCTTCTTCTCAGACCACTCATCATTCCTGCTCCCTTTCTCATACCACCATCACTCCAGCTCCCCTCTCATACCACTCACATTCCAGCTCCCATCTTCTCATACCACTCATCATTCCAGCTCCCTTCTCAGACCACTCATCCAGCTCCCTTCTTCTCAGACCACTCATTCCAGCTCCCTTCTTCTCAGACCACTCATTCCAGCTCCCTTCTTCTCATACCACTCATCATTCCAGCTCCCTTCTTCTCATACCACTCATCATTTGTCAAGCACAGACGAGACAGAAATAAATATCTCACATCACACACCAATCTTACTCCATACGCGTTCTTACCCAGGGATATAACACTTAGACCTTTGATAAAATACCCCCCCTTCTTTATTATATTATTAGAAAATGTCTACACTCAGAACTCCGGGTGTAGAGCAGAAAGAAATGGGGAAAGTTTTAAAAGGTTTTTCACTCAGCTTAACGTCACTGAAAGATTCTCCAAAGTCCTTCCTCGTCGCCTCTCTCCCCTGAAGTTCACCAGGGACGACGTCAACGACCCCAACCTGGGTCTGGCTCCACGACTAGCCAAACGTAGCCGGAACTTCCTTCTGTAAGTCTTCACGACCGGTGCAGCCTCAAACGCCTACGGCGGGGAGCTCCTCCAGCTTCTTCTCTCCCGTAGCGGAGCATGCCATCTGTACGTCTCACAACCGGTGCAGCCTCAAACGTCTACGGCAGGGAGCTCCTCCAGCTTCTCACTCCCGTAGCGGAGCATGCCACCTCTACAAACAAAGTCTGGGAACACCACCATTACTATCCCAGTTCCTAACATTTCAATAATAATTTAATCTATCAGCTTCGTCTCCACCTGAAAAACTAACCACCATTCCCTTCTCTCTCCACCTCGGCAATTCCTGAGATAAATAGAAATAAATAATATTATTTCCAATTCATTTCAACAAACAAGACAATTTTATTATATAAACAACAGCTTGTCTCCTCACACGGCCTCGAACCATCTCGAATCTATAAAACAATGGAAAGAATAATTTTCATATACTTGTCAAACATATTCATCGTAATACTATTCATAAACCATAAACAAAAAACAAGCTGTAAAGAAAATGAAATATTATAACTTAACAACACTAAGTCTTCAACTTACCCGGGCCTCTCTCTCCCAGGACTTACTAGCGTCTTCCCGCTCTCTCGTCTGTCACAGCAGACAGCGCACGCTCTCTCTCTCGGTCTGTCACAGCAGACAGCTAAACATCGACCGGCCACACATACAACTTCAAGCTCACCCGTTATAAAAACTGCACGAGATCCATGCATCTCCCTTCTAAAACCTGTGCACGGGCTACACACCTGTCTGCATCAGCATATCAAACTTTTATACCAGTTTGGGTGCGCTTATACACTATCTATCTATCTATCTAGTCCTCTTTGTGCTGGTAGCACATAAGGCCTCGACCAGAGCCCGCACTGATGTCGGTCGGCTGAAACACGTTCCAGACGGCCCCATGCCCAAAAACCATTTTCCTTCATCTCCCTCTCCACTGTTCTCCTCCAAGTTTCCTTGGGGCGTCCTCTTCTTCTTCGGCCCATCAGGAGTCCATCGTAGGGCGATTCTGGAAATGGCTGTTGTCTGCTGGCGGAGCACATGGCCTATCCATCGCCAACGCCTTCGTTTTACTTGCGTTGAGATGGGTTCAGTTTCTGCTCTTTGGTGGAGTTCTTCATTGGTGATGGTATTCGGCCAATAGATGTGTAGAATGCGTCTGAGGCATCTGTTTGGAAGACATCTAGTTTGTTGCTGATGGTTTTGGTCATCTTCCATGATTCTGATCCATAAAAAAGGGGTGCTTATTACATTTGATTTGAAGATTCGTAACTTGGTCTTCAGGCGGATATTCCCTGCCTTCCATGTGCTCCTGAGTGAGGCAAAGGCCTGGCTGGCTTTTGCAAGTCGAGCCGGGATCTCCACCTCCCATCCCCTGTATTAGACATCTTGGATCCAAGATAAGTGAAGTCGCTAACTTCCTCAATTTCGTCTCCGTTCAGTTTGATGTTGTCTTGGACTCTGGCATTCATTCTCATGCTCTTTGTCTTCTTGGTGTTGACCTTCAAGCCAAGGTTTCCAGCTGTTGTTGCCATGGCATCTGTTTTCTCCTGTATGTCTTGTAGCGATGTGACATCAGGGGAATGTCGTCAGCAAAGTCCAAGTCTTCCAGTGTTGTTGTTGCTACCATTGTCGTGGTCCATCTGATTCCCCTCCTCTCTCTGTCTGTGGCGTTCTTCATATCCAGTCCATGGCCAGGATGAAGAGGAAAGGCGATAGGATGCAGCCTGTTTCACTCCCGTGCTGACACTGAAGGCGTCTGTGAGCTCTGTGTTGTAGATCACTTGTGAACTGAAGTCACTGTACAGCATTTCAACGACCCGGACAAGTTTGCAGGATTCCGTAGTGTCTCAGGATTTTCCATAAGACTCTCGGTGGATGCTGTCAAATGCCTTCTCCAGGTCAATGAAGTTGATGTACAAAGGCGTGTTCACTCATTGCTCTGTTCCAGAACCTGGCGCAGAGTGAAGATATGATCTGAGCAGGATCGTCCAGGGGGAAAGCCTGCTTGTTGTGGACGAAGGTTCCTCTCAAGGGCTTCCGTCAGCCTTGACATCACAACCTTGCTAAATACCTTGCTAGTGAGAGAAAGAAGTGTTATGCCCCTCCAGTTGTTGCAGTCTCCAAGATCTCCCTTTTTGGGCAACTTGAAGATAAGACAGTTTTCCACGCTTCAGGGGTCTGGCCCGTTTCCCAAACCTGTCTGAAGATCTCCGTCAGAATAGGGGCTGTCACATTAATATCTGCTTTCAACATATCTGCTGTTACCCCATCTGCCCCCGGTGCTTTTCCGTTCTTCATGGTTTTGATTGCTGCTGTCACTTCTTCTAGGCTCGGTGGATCGATGCAGATGTCCAGGTCTATACCTGCCGGTTGGATATCTGCTAGCTGAGGGGGGTCTGGTCTGTTCAGAACTGACTCGAAATGTTCTTTCCAGCGCTGTAGTTTCTCTGCCTCTCCTTCAAAAGACCTTCCCATTCTTGTCCTTTACTGGGACATCATTGTTTTGGAACCCATTGTTTAGCTGCTTGTTTATCTTGTACAGCGTTTTTAGATCATTTCTACCAGCTGCTTCCTCTGCCTCGTCTGCCAGTTTCTCGATGTAGTCCTTCTGTCAGCTCTTGTCATCTTCTTTACCTCTTTATTTATTTCTGTATATCTTCTTCTGTGCTGCTCTTTCAAGCGTTCTGATCTGGTGTTGTTGATCTTCTGCTTTGTCAGCTTTCTTTCATCTATCTTTTCCCAGGTTCCTTTCTTTATCCACTCTTCCTTCTTCTTTCGGCGGAAGCCTAGTTTCCTTTTCTCCCGCTTCCCGCAAGGCCTGGTTGAAGCTGTCTATTGTCAACTCTTGTTGTTCCCTAGCGCCTGGAATCTGTTCTTTATTTCCACAACAAAGCTTGTTTGGTGAGCGTCATTCAGTCTGTCAGAGTCTATTCTCTGCTGACGTTGCCTGTCTTCCTCGTGTTCGGCGTAGTTTCAGGAAACGGTGGCCAACACAAGGGGTGGTCACTGGCAACATCTGCTCCCCTGTAGGCCCTGACATCTTGAAGGGAGCTCCTCCATCTCGATTGACTATGATGTGATCTATCTGGTTTTTGGTGGTCCCGTCTGGTGATGTCCAAGTTGTTTTGTGAACATCTCTGTGTTGAAAAGGGTGCCTCCAATCAACAGGTTGTTTCTCTGCACAGAAGTCTGCTAGTCTTTCTCCATTATCGTTGATGGTACCAATTCCATGTTTGCCCATAACATGCTCCCTCCCGATGTTGTCACTGCCCATCTTTGCATTCAAATCGCCAAGGATCAGTACCATGTCATGGGCGCAAATACTCTCCGCTGCTGCTTGGAGCTGATCGTAAAATGCATCCTTGGCTTCTATATCTGCATCTTCGGTTGATGTGCGTAGAAACTAGAACTGTCAGCTGGTGTATTTGGAGTGGATCTTGCCTTCAAACAGTTTGGTCAAATGGTTTCCATTTAGTATAATGCTTTTCTGTTTTTCTGTGTAGGCGAAGTGGTAATCCCTCAGAGGTTGGTTATCTGATATTCCAGAGAAGGAACAATGGAAGTCATGACGCCAGTCTCCTCGTTCCTGGCCGGTTCCTCTGACCTCGCTGACTCCCAAGCAATGTCCAGCTGTAGTTGTTCAAACTCTATGACCGCGTGAGGGCATCTTGCCCGTCTGGTACAGGTCTGGACGTTCAGCACCCACCCTCAACTTCTGTTTCGGCTTCTGGTAAATCCACCATCGGGGGGCCAGCTCCTCACGGGTTTGGCTTGTCGTCCGTCATCAGTCCAGTTGCCTGGTGTGCTTCATTGCGTCGCCATCCGTGTCGAATGCTCTGGTATTGTTTCTTGTAACAATCATTTTTTAAGGGACAGGGTTGTTAGCTGTGCCCAAACCCCAACTGGAGGGTACCAGTGTTCACCTTAGTCCGCCTCTTACGGAATGCCTGGTGACTGGCAGGGACGCTGAATACTAGCAGTGCCACCTCCATAGGACACCCCTGGCAATCAGGGGGCGGATTATACACTGCAATAACTAAATGCACCTTATCTCTATACTAACACATAAATGAAAACTTCGAAAAAAAATTAAACATTTCTTTACAGTACCCCACCCTTACAAAAAAAAGAGGGCACAAGCGATTCTTTTAACCATAAGGATAACCAGAGGTACACATCTCAAAATGTACGATATCTCAAGACAAAATACTATCTCTTAATTCACTTACCTCGAAATTTATCAAGAAACATGTTCTTCAAACATCACCTTCAAATTCTCATCATGGCATCAAACATCAAATACAAACAACATAGCAGAATTGACATTTGAGAGTATCCAGAACTTTGACGTGTTCCGAACAAGCAACAATAATCATCATGTAAAACAGTATTACTAATAGGCATACAAACAGGTCATATTGCAAACACGGTCACACAAACAAAAACCAAAACATCGGGCATTTCATTTCTCAACGGCTGAGAAAATCTGCAACCAGATTTGCAGTACAGAGATGGGAGGAACAGTGACCTGTACTCCTGCAATGCAGGGACCACCTCATAATCCTTGCATTTTGTAAACACAAGACTGGAGGAAAGTCAAAGGGCGATGAATCTGTCTGGAGGAACAAATGTCCTTCCCCAGAGATCTCTACCTAGCCTTCGTAATCACCCACACAATAGCCAAGCATTTCTTCGATAGTACTGTATCGAGTTTCTTCTTGGGGCAGAAGTTTTCGACTCACTGGAAGCGGATGGATGACCGAACATCATCATGGATCCTGAAACAAAGCACCACAATCCCGATGGAAAACTGGCATCGAACCGAACCACAAATGGTTTCCCCCAAATCTGGCAACAGCAAAAATCGGACTTGAAGACAACCTTTTCTTCAACTTCTCCCAAGCAGGACTGACAAGCGACGACCCTCCAACTTCTTTGTTAGCCTTTCCTGACAAACCAATCGCTGATAGGCGCAGTAAGCGACGCAAAGTTGTGGATTAAACGTCTGTAGTATCCAACCAACCCAGTAACGCCCGCCCTTGCATCTTTGTAGATTGGAGGAGTAACAATGGCAGAATTTTCTTCAACCTTTTTCCTTCGTCTGGCTGCAAGGACCATGACCAACTGTATGTCCCTAGAAATTCAATTCTTGAAATCCCGCATAGGCTTTGAAGGACGAGCATGGCAAACCTGCCTGCTTTCGCTTTTCTAGTACTTCTTCACCATTCTTTCAACTGACCACACCACATCTTCCTGAAGCTAAGCATATCATGAAGAAATTCAAAGCTGACTCGCCTAACTTTAAAGCACGCATAACTAGCAAACGTCGCTGGAGCTGTCACCAGCAAATGGCATTTCTCACCACTGAAAACAACCCTGGGGTGTTTGGAAAAGCCGTCTTATCTCTATCATCTTCCTTCACTGGGAATCTGCTAGTAACTTCGTTAATTCAAATCTTTGTGAAGTAAACGAGCATGAGACACCCTTGACACACCACTCCTTGGATCAGGCATCGGTTCAGATCCGTACGAGTAACTTGTTAAGTTCTCTGTAATCACACCGAATCTAGTGGAACCATCTGGTTTTTAACCACACAAACAGGAGGGAAATGAGTGACTGGGACGGTTCATGATCCTAAATTCAAACATCTTCTGTACTCTTCCTTAATCGTTTCTGTGAAGAAAACGGACAGAGGGTTACTGTTTCCTGAAAACTGGTTTATCGTCACAAGATTAATGTCGTGCACCAATATCTCAGAGAAACAGAAACAACCAGGATTACCTTTCAAAATTGATCGTACTTGCTAAAAAAAGTCAGAAATTTCACTCTGTCTGTCACAGACAACTTGCAGAGTAATGACCGTCAGAAGCACGTCTCCACTGTTAGACGTGTCCAAGTAGGTATCTTCGCTAATGTTCATCATCAGTGTCAACTGAAGGCAAAACAGCTACTAAACCTCTCACTGGAACATTCACTCTGTGAACCGTCAAATCACATGTCTATTGCCAGTTTTAACATTCAATCTTTGTAGGGAACAACGTTAGGAGGTAGAATGTCCTTGACAAGGTTGTGTCAAACCATTCACAACTCACAACAGCCGTACACCTTCCGCCTGTGAAAAAGTGTTCAGTATGTTTGATGCCAAAAATCTCTCCTTTTGCCACCCATGTCCACGACATAGTCAAAGTCAAGTACTTCTACAATTTGTAGGGACCTCTTCCATGTCATCAACACGTCTTTGTTGTAGTATGTAGGAAGAAATACAAGTTAACTTCGTCAGCCCCTTGAAACGAAAACGAACACGAGAAAGAACGTTTGTCATGGTACTCTTCTGTACTTTTGCAGTATTGTCACACAAGTCATGAGCAATCTGCACCTATCAGCTTGTTGTTTCTCAAAATCACACACATACTCGCACACCTTTCTTTGCTTCCGCTACATTTTCGCTTTCCAGCCATGCATCAGCTAGAAAATCTTGGGGACCTTAGCCTGCGACCAACCCCAACCCACTCACCAGGTGGAAATAAGCCTGTAGAATCATTTGGAAGTTCACGACAAGCAAACAGGTGGAGCAAACTGCCTGTGCCACTGTCTGACATTACCTTTAACCATCTTTTTTTTCTTTTTTTTATCATTGGCTTTCAAAGTGCCATGGAATCTTCTACACACCATTTGACTGAGGCACTGATAAGGAGAAGAATGTACACCTTTGATGGAAAGTAATCTCTAAAACTCTTTGTATACCACATTCTGAAGTGAACTTGCGACACCATTATCGACAGAAGTTCTCACATGGAACAACCCAGACCGACAAAATACTGTGAACAAATGCCTCTGCTCCAGTAATCCGAATCAATCGTCTTGAGCGGAATAGCCTCAGGAAAAACGTGTAGCCACATCAACAACTGTCTAACAAATACTGTGATTGTCCTACTGAAGGGTGGGAAAAAAGGACCCACAATGTACTGCTTACTTGTGAAGGGCTCTTCGATCTTGGCAATCTGAGGGACAACGGAACATCAGGAGTACGACCTTTTGAGAAATTTTTGACAAAATTTCACCAGTCTACAATAAAGTCTTGACATCTCTCAACTACTCCTGGCCACCAGAACCGATTCCGAACTTAGCCAATGTTTCCTGAACCACAATGACTGCAAGTAAAACAGCATCAGAGCTGTAAACAGCACCTTCTGTCGAACTTTCTCTGGAACACAATCTTGTGCACGTGTGTATCTCCCGTCGGAAAATGACCGAAAACACACACGTTGTCCTTCACAAACGAACATGAACTCTGTTTGTTTGAATACCTCTCCAGATGAAACCCCGTTTTGGAATTAGCAATGTGAAACATCTTTCTCCTGCCAACTGATCAAATTCCTCTGTTGACAAGACAAATCCGGACACTGGAATGTCAAAACTCAGCCTTTACTTCTGTTCCTGCTTTTTTGCGCCCTGGTTCTCCACAGCAGCTGCCCTCGGAGGAACTAATCATTCATGATGAGACCAGTAATGGGAGTAACCCTGGAAAACAATCCCCCCAAAAGAGATCTGCGATGGGCTAATCTATGACACAGCATAACAGAGAACCTGGAAAAAAACATGTATTCCCCCTACACAGATGCGACGGAAATCCTCAGTATTTCCCCCAAAAGAACTAATCTTCTGCGTCTTTCCCACTACTGATCTGGACGATACATGAGTGACCTCCTAACTCCGCAGTTGTTGCCAACCTGAATCACGTAGAACTGACACTGGAAAGCCATTCACTGTTCCATCACAAATGGGTAAGGACCCAGGACTCGAGTAACGAGAACACAGCACCTCTGCATCCACAGAATCCTGCAACGCAAGAAACATTGCCCACTTCTTTGTGTGTTTTGGAGATTGAGAACGTGCTTCTCTGAAATGTTGGTCATTCCTCTCTGTAATGACCTTTACCACACATTTCAAAAACATTCACACCATCTTGCGAGTTCAACTACCGACCAATTACTCTGCGAGCACCACGACTTCTGAACCTGAAATACTGTCCCCCACGATCAGAAACTGCTGGTTTTGAGCACGAGGGTACTGGAATGTGGGTTTTGGGAATGGGAAGTTTGGGTACGGGGAAAATGTCTGCGTACCACTGTGTGGTTCACATTTTGTCCATTTGAGTAGACATGCCAATCTCAACTTGTTCCCACGTGACCATACCACTTATTGGATGAGCCTAACGGTAGCTTTCTGCTGCTTCTAGGTTCAGCAGATGTTTTCAAACTACGTTCAGTAGAAAATTCCCCTTCTTAGCGACAGAAGACAAAATTTGTTTTACATCATAGCAACTCATCGAAAGACATTCATATGACAATCTATGTCTGAAAAGTTCCACCAACGATCAAACCAATGCTGTAAACAACGAGTGGCGTATGACACAAAAGATTCTCTTTCTCTATGGTTAGAATTTCTAACTTTCTCTGTTACCCATCTTTTGTACACTGAAAACTTTGCAAGCAAAGCTTTCTTGAGTTCTTCTCTTTCTCCCGGACACTAGCACACGAGTATGATTCCAAAGACAACGCATATGCCTTGTAATAGTCACCCAAAAAACATACCCAATCCTTTTCATCCCATTTCACATTCCTCAGCAAATGTTTCCAAAACGAAATAGGTATGAGTCATATCATCCTAGATTCATTAAAATAAGGGCATCTTAGGAAACGTACCTGCTTTAGTCCCAGACTCGAGAAACCATTGTTCTGGATCACCTTGCTCATGGTTTTACCCTCGCAGAAAATTTTATCCTCTCTCTCTCTAATTCAAGTTCAGCTGTTCTTTCTGATATACAGCTCGATCCTCTCTCTCACCTTTCCTGTTGTCTTTGAGACTTTCTTATCAAATTTCAAGCGCATACTGCTCTCCACCTTGTTCTTATCAGCTGAAACTGAGCCAATCTTTTTTCTCTCTCTGAGCTTATTTCTCTTGCCTCTTTAGCTAATTGAGTAAGTTTTCCGTTTCTCTTTCAGCAGACATCTCTCTCTTCTTAGCCTACTGAGCCTGTCTTTCGTTTTCTCTTTCAGCTGCTTCCCTCTCTTCTTTAGTACTTTTCAGCTATCTGAGCCTGTCTTTGTTTTCTCTTTCAGCTACATCTCCTCTCTTCTGTAGATATCTGTGCCAGTCTTCGTTTTCTCTTTCAGCTCTCTCTCTTTCCTTAGCTATTGAGCCTGCCTGTCTTTCTCCTCTCTCTCACCTGAGTAGTCTTTCTTTCCTCCTCTCTATCCGTTGAGCTTCCAAGTTCCTTTGTTCTTTTTCTTTTTGTGCTGCCAAGTCAGCTCTTTGTATGCTTTTCTTTTTTAGCTGCCAAGTCTCTTTGTTCTTTTTCTTTTTTAGCGCTAAGTCAAGTCGTTGGAGTGTGATTTTCCCTCTTCTTTTCCAGTATTTATCATACAAATCTTTAAGTTCTGGTCCAGTCAAACCTAACTCTTTTGCCTGTGAGGTTAACAACGCAATTTATCCGGATCCATGTTTGAATATACTATACAATTCTTTAATCAAAATTAATAAATTTATGTCACCAAAAATACATGTGAATCAAAATTTACTTTTAGTCTCAAATTTTTTATTTTTTTTAAGCACCACAAAATGTTTACATCATAAGTCCACACACACACACAAACAAATTATATAAGACAATACACTGGGAGAGAAAAAGAAACCTACAGAATGCAATATTACACTGTATCACTTATTAAAACACACAAAAACAATTTTACACACACAATATACAAAAACAAATTACACTATCAAATTTACAAAATACCTACACTACAAAGGGGTGGTATTCACACGCATAAACTTAAACATATAAAAGTATAAAGAAGAAAGACACAATCAAACAGGGAGCCAAGAGAGCTAGAGAGTATCAAGGAAGGAAAATGAACTACACCCTCGACACTACAGAAAACTATCTATTTACACAGTAGTGTTCCCGTAATTAAACTGGACGACATGGAGTAAATATACAAACATAAAATATATTGGACTTTTTAATTGAAATTCCGTGTGCTAATTTCTATATCTTACGCTACTAAACAAAGCCTACCACTGGGGATTCGGGTCACCACTGTCAAGCACAGACGAGACAGAATACATATCTCACATCCACACACAATCTTACTCCATCCGCGTAGTCATTACCAGGGATTACATTAGACTTTTGATAAAATACCACCTTCTATATTAAATTATTAGAACATGTCTACACTCAGCACTCAGGGTGTAGCGCGAACGGAAATGGGGAAAGTTTTAAAAGGGTTTTAACTCAGCTTAACGTCACTGAAAGATTCTCCAACGTCTTCCTCGTCGCCTCTCTCCCCTGAAGTCACCAGGGGACGTCGTCAACGACCCAACCTGGGTCTGGCTCCACGACTAGCCACGTAGCCGGAACCTTCCTTCTGTAGTCTTCACCGACGGCAGCTCAAACGTCCTACGGAGGGAGTCTCCAGCTTCTTTCTCCCGTAGCGGAGTCATGCCATTTGTCAACGTCTTCAAAAACCGGTGCAGCCTCAAAAGTCTACGGCAGGTAGACTCCACCCGTTCTCACTCCCGTAGCGGAGAATGCCACCTCTCCAACACCGGTCTGGGAACACCACCATTACTATCGTTCCTAACATTTCAATAATAATTTAATTCTATCAGCTTCGTCTCCACCTAAAAACTAAACACCATTCCCTTCTCTCTCCACCTCGGCAATTCCTTGAGATAAATAGAAATAAATAATAGTATTTCCAATTGATTTCAACAAACAAGCAATTTTATTCTATATAAACAGCTTGTCTCCTCACACGGCCTCGAAACCATTCTCGATCTACTAAAACAATTGGAAAGAATAATATTTTATACTTGTCAAACATATCATCGTAATACTATTCATAAACCATAAACAAAAAATAAACCACAAGCTGTAAATGAAATGAAATATTATAAACTTTAACACTAAGTCTTCAACTTCCCGGGCTCTCTCTCCAGGAACTTACTAGCGTCTTACGCTCTCTGGTCTGCACAGCAGGATCAGCGCCCGTCTCTTCTCGGTCTGGCTCAGCAGACAGCTAAAACATGACGGCCACACATACAAACTTCAAGCTCACCCGTTATAAAAACTGCACGAGATCCATGCATCTCCTTCTAAAACCTGTGCACGGGCTACACACCTGTCTGCATCAGCATATCAAACTTTTATACCAGTTTGGGTGCGCTTATACACTGCAATAAAATAAATGCACCTCTATCTCTATACTAAACACAATTAAATGAAAACCTATAAAAAATATTAAAACATTTTCTTTACACATTCCAGCTCCCTTCTTCTCATACCACTCATCACTCCAGCTCCCTTCTTCTCATGCCACTCACCATTCCAGCTCCCTTCTTCTCATGCCACTCATCATTCCAGCTCCCTTCTCATACCACTCATCACTCCAGCTCCCTTCTCATACCACTCATCATTCCAGCTCCCTTTTCTCAGACCACTCATCATTCCAGCTCCCCTCTCATACCACTCATTCCAGCTCCCTTCTTCTCATACCACTCATCATTCCAGCTCCCTTCTTCTCATGTCCATCATTCCAGCTCCCTTCTTCTCATACTACTCATCATTCCAGCTCCCTTCTCATGCCAGTCATCATTCCAGCTCCCTTCTTCTCAGACCACTCACCATTCAGCTCCCTTCTCATACCACTCATCATTCCAGCTCCCTTCTCATACCACTCATCATTTCAGCTCCCTTCTTCTCAGACCACACATCATTCCAGCTCCCTTCTTCTCAGACCACTCATCATTCCAGCTCCCTTCTTCTCATACTACTCATTCCAGCTCCCTTCTTCTCAAACCACTCATAATTCCAGCTCCCTTCTCCTCATACCACTCATCATTCCAGCTCCCTTCTTCTCAGACCACTCATCATTCCACCTCCCTTCTTCTCAGACCACTCATCATTCCAGCTCCCTTTTTCTCAGACCACTCATCATTCCAGCTCCCCTCTCATACCACTCATCATTCCAGCTCCCTTCTTCTCAGACCACTCATTCCAGCTCCCTTCTTCTCATACCAATCATCATTCCAGCTCCCTTCTTCTCAGACCACTCATTCCAGCTCCCTTCTTCTCAGACCACTCATCATTCCAGCTCCCTTCTCATAACCACTCATTCAAGCTCCCTTCTTCTCAGACCACTCATTCCAGCTCCCTCTCATACCACTCATCATTGCAGCTCCCTTCTTCTCAGACCACTCATTCCAGCTCCCTTCTTCTCAGACCTCTCATCACTCCTGCTCCCTTCTTCTCAGACCACTCATTCCAGCTCCCCTCTCATACCACTCATCATTCCAGCTCCCTTCTTCTCAGACCACTCATTCCAGCTCCCTTCTTCTCAGATCACTCATCACTCCTGCTCCCTTCTTCTCATACCACTCATCACTCCAGCTCCCCTCTCATACCACTCATCACTCCAGCTCCACTCTCATACCACTCATCATTCCAGCTCCCTTCTTCTCATACTACTCATCATTCCAGCTCCCTTCTTCTCATACTACTCATCATTCCAGCTCCCTTCTTCTCATACTACTCATCATTCCAGCTCCCTTCTTCTCATACCACTCATTCCAGCTCCCATCTTCTCATACTACTCATCATTCCAGCTCCCTTCTTCTCATGCCACTCATCATTCCAGCTCCCTTCTTCTCATACCACTCATCACTCCAGCTCCCTTCTCATACCACTCATCATTCCAGCTCCCTTCTTCTCAAACCACTCACCATTCCAGCTCCCTTCTCATACCACTCATCATTCCAGCTCCCTTCTTCTCATACCACTCATCATTCCAGCTCCCTTCTTCTCAGACCACTCATCATTCCAGCTCCCTTCTTCTCAGACCACTCATCATTCCAGCTCATTTCTTCTCAGACCACTCACCATTCCACCTCCTTTTCTTCTCATACCACTCATCATTCCAGCTCCCTTCTTCTATACCACCCATCATTCCAGCTCCCTTCTTCTCAGACCACTCATTCCAGCTCCCTTCTTCTCAGACCTCTCATCATTCCTGCTCCCTTCTTCTCAGACCACTCATTCCAGCTCCCTTCTTCTCAGACCACTCATTCCAGCTCCCTTCTTCTCAGACCACTCATCATTTCAGCTCCCTTCTTCTCATACCACTCATTCCAGCTCCCTTCTTCTCAGACACTCATCATTTCCAGCTCCCTTCTTCTTAGACCACTCATCATTCCAGCTCCCTTCTTCTCAGACCACTCATCATTCCAGCTCCCTTCTTCTCAGACCACTCATCATTCCAGCTCCCTTCTTCTCATACTACTCATCATTCCAGCTCCCTTCTTCTCATACCACTCATTCCAGCTCCCATCTTCTCATACTACTCATCATTCCAGCTCCCTTCTTCTCATGCCACTCATCATTCCAGCTCCCTTCTTCTCATACCACTCATCACTCCAGCTCCCTTCTCATACCACTCATCATTCCAGCTCCCTTCTTCTCAGACCACTCACCATTCCAGCTCCCTTCTCATACCACTCATCATTCCAGCTCCTTCTTCTCATACACTCATCATTCCAGCTCCCTTCTTCTCAGACCACTCATCATTCCAGCTCCCTTCTTCTCAGACCACTCATCATTCCAGCTCATTTCTTCTCAGACCACTCACCATTCCACCTCCTTTCTTCTCATACCACTCATCATTCCAGCTCCCTTCTTCTCATACCACCCATCATTCCAGCTCCCTTCTTTTCAGACCACTCATCATTTCAGCTCCCTTCTTCTCATACCACTCATTCCAGCTCCCTTCTTCTCAGACACTCATCATTCCAGCTCCCTTCTTCTCAGACCACTCATCATTCCAGCTCCCTTCTTCTCAGACCACTCATCATTCCAGCTCCCTTCTTCTCAGACCACTCATCATTCCAGCTCCCTTCTTCTCATACCACTCATCATTCCAGCTCCCTTCTTCTCATACCACTCATTCCAGCTCCCTTCTTCTCAGACCACTCATCATTCTAGCTCCCTTCTTCTCAGACCACTCATCATTCCAGTCCCTTTTTCTCAGACCACTCATTCCAGCTCCCTTCTTCTCATGCCAGTCATCATTCCAGCTCCCTTCTTCTCAAACCACTCATTCCAGCTCCCTTCTTCTCATACCACTCATCATTCCAGCTCCCTTCTTCTCAGACCACTCATTCCAGCTCCCTTCTTCTCAGACCACTCATCATTTCAGCTCCCTTCTTCTCATACCACTCATTCCAGCTCCCCTTCTTCTCAGACACTCATCATTCCAGCTCCCTTCTTCTTAGACCACTCATCATTCCAGCTCCCTTCTTCTCAGACCACTCATCATTCCAGCTCCCTTCTTCTCAGACCACTCATCATTCCAGCTCCCTTCTTCTCATACCACTCATCATTCCAGCTCCCTTCTTCTCATACCACTCATTCCAGCTCCCTTCTTCTCAGACCACTCATCATTCCAGCTCCCTTCTTCTCAGACCACTGATAATTCCAGCTCCCTTCTTCTCAGACCACTCATTCCAGCTCCCTTCTTCTCAGACCACTCATCATTCCAGCTCCCTTCTTCTCAAACCACTCATCATTCCAGCTCCCTTCTTCTCATACTAGTAATTACTACTCATTCCAGCTCCCTTCTTCTCATACCACTCATCATTCCAGCTCCCTTCTTCTCATACCACTCATCATTCCAGCTCCCTTCTTCTCAGACCACTCATTCCGCTACCTGATGCACAGCTACACTCAGAGTCGTCCCATTGCAGCCCTATCACCAGCAGCCCCCAGGGGAGCAGCAGCCCCAGCCTCCCACAGGGGCTTACCAGTACTGACGTATCCTGAGGCGACACTTCACCGCTGCCAGGTCACTGATGATATGAACTTTTGCGTAGTTCAAACTCTCGGTCTTCTTCAAGGCATCTCTTAAAACAACCCTCTTCACCTATATTATATAGCAGTTCCCCTCTTCCCTTTCCCCATGAAACTGATTATGCGACGTGTGTGTGTGTGTGTGTGTGTGTGTGTGTGTGTGTGTATGTGTGTGTGGGTGTGGTGTGTGTGTGTGTGCGCGTGTGTGCGCGCGTGTGCATGCATGCTGTTGTGTCTGTTGTTGTGAGACAGTGTGTGTGTGGGATCGCATGTTTGTGTGTGTGTGTGTGTGTGTGTGTGTGTGTGTGTGTGTGAATATGCACCCTTGTTTGTACGTGTATGGTACTTATTGCAATTTCATCTTCTTACTGGTTTCATTTATGTTTCGTTTAACCTTTTCTGTATTTGTAAGCGCTTAGGGCTAATGATGTAAGATTAAGCGCCATAAATAATCATTATTATTAGTATTATTACAACTCATGAAAAACTTTGCCTTGCTGAATCCTTACTAATAACGGTAACTGCTTTGTCGAAAGCCAGCATCTACCTTCAGGCTGCATAACTGCATTCAACCAACATCAGTTCCCATCGCTGGCATGAGGACTTTTGACACACACTGATCGTGGGCAACAACTAGTGAAGACATTAATCTGATAATGCCATGACAGCTTGGCATTAACATTTGTTAGACTTTTCTTTTCTTTTCTTTTTTTTTCTTCACAATAATGATCAGTATGGATGAGGATGATCATCATAATCATGTGACACTGACAAGAGTTCCACTTCGTTCATGACAGATGACAAGGCTGTACTCTACACGTCCTTCATAATTATCGCGGCATCAACCAGGCTCCACAGATACATTCACCAGCACTGTAGCAGTATGTGATAGGAAATGTGCACAATACTACTCTAACGTCCTGTCCTTTCATAATTATCGCGGCATCAACCAGGCTCCACAGATCTATACATTCACTAGCACAGTAATAAATAAGGCACTACCCCAAAGAGGATTGTGACCGTTGTAGCAGTATGTGATATGAAATAATGTGTACAAACACTCTCACAGACGCATCCAAAACACTCAACTGTGTGTTTGCAATTTTCCCATTCAAGCTAAAAGCATACTCAGAATCTCCGGAACACTGGCCAGGTCTATAAAGCTCATAAGTAATATGGGACTCAAACCCATGACCTCCCCACTTGCAAACCTGATGCTACCCACAGCACCGTGATGGCCAGTTTAAAATTGACTGGAATTAAGTTCATAAGCAAATTCATTGGCAGTACTCTATCTCTTGTGTTGTAAAGACGACATGGTACTTCCTTAATATTTCTGATCATCATCTACTTCCAAATGAAAACCTATGTGCCTTCATCAATAACTGCACAAGGAATTTTGCAAAACCGGTCCCAAAACTGACTTCTCTGCCCTGTCCAACTCAACAACCAGAGTCAGAACTGGTTCCAGAAAACCAGTGACAATATAAGCACACTCACAATGTGCTCCACACTAGGCCTATACTTCACCTACAGATCTATCAAAACTTAATGTAAGTCGGCAGGAGACACAAACATTGTCAGTCTGACCTTAATTCATTGAAAAGAAAAAATACTGATTTTTTAAAATTATAAACAAAAAACTGCAGACGGGTTCACATCAAAGACCACGAGAGATTTGGATGACTTCAGGTGCTGTCTTTTTAGAGAACAAGAAAACCAGAGTTGAAACCAAAAGAATATGACCTACACTCATCAAGTTAATGTGACAGTAGTATTGGCTAGAAAATAAAAGCCACAACATCCAATACAATGGATGATTATATTTTACCATGACACATACCAGTTGAATTTCTTTCATTCTGATGCCGCCAGCCACCGCTAATTAAGCTGCTGGTCCCGGAAAAATAAGACCAGTTCCTGGGATCAGCAGCAAAAAACAACAACAAACAAAAAAATACCAATAAACAAAAAACACACCATTCTACTTTAGCAAACTTTCTTTTTAAACCGGCAAAAATGCGATCACCAATTATAATATACTGATGATCTTATCATAAACTGTATTAATTCTCACTCGAGTCACTACAAACAATCTAAAACCGTTTTCTTTTTTTTTTTTTAATATTCCAAGCTGGTTTATAGAGCAAGCAACTAAGTCAGAAGAAATGTTTGATGAAAACATGGCATACTCAAATACTGACATTGACTGAGACAACCAGAACAACAAAGTTACACACAAGAGTGGACATATACATAGGTAAGGTAAGGAATGTTGCTTATAATAGCCCAGCTGACCGCAAAGGGCCACATCAAGGCTGTCACCATGAAAGTAAACGTCCATGCATGTGTGAAAGCCATGTATCACCAGAGCTGAAACTAAAACCACCATAGAAATATGGTAGGGAATGAAAGTATCCAAATTCACTGCACACACACTCTGTGGGTGACTCACTCACACACACACACACACACACACACACACACACACACACACACACACATATATATATATATATATATATATATATATATATGATATATATATAATATAATGAGCTTGTGACAAAAGGTGATCGTCCAGACCCCTTGTATATTTATCGCACAATTAAAAGATTAATAAAATACCATTTGCTTTTTTATTTATTGCTTGATTGTTTTATAATAACCTTGAAGCAGATTACATAATTTAACATGGTGAGTTTGGGTTGTCTCGCATTCCATTTGATAAGCCCATGGTGTACGCTTTTCTTTGATAAATTTTCCGTTCAAGTTGGCGGAACGAGTGATTGACGGTTGTTGTTCGAAGCCTGGCTTACATATCATTAATTGCCATACCATTCACAAACAATACTGATAATAACAGGATGCAGAAATTCAACGGCGATATGTTATAAAATCACCAACACCGGTTCTATTTCTGTTTTCGTTTTCGATGCTGTTCAAGCGGTATATAAATCGTTTCCGACAGTCACGTTTTAGCTGTTTGTCAAATCGTGTCACGGTCAGCATAAAGACTCGCGTATCGTTCACTTAAGGTTCGGTTCGGTTCCGTGTCATTTAATCGGGCCATCTCGGACAACACTAACCGAATGGAGAAAGGTGTTTTCGAACAAATTCTCGATATCAGTGGCGCTAACGAGCGCGAAAATCCATACGGTGAATAAGCAGTATTGGAGATAATATCGTACCGTATTTTTTCTCGCAAATCTACTAACAACGTAATTACAGGATCCACATGCCCGTAGCTTTAAATAGCATCCCAAGCAAAAATGTTTCAAATCCGAGGCTGGTGGCTTTCGTCAAGAATGAGCGCTTCGATGCAGAGGTGTGGAAACTGTTGTTTGTCCACAATCATTACGACCGTCAGAAAATCGTATCGACTGTCAATGGATAACGACCGTCACATGAAAATGGGTATTGTAAAAAAGTTTTAGTATACTAAACTCTCGGGGGGGGCCCCCTCAAATGAAAATTACAGGTGTTTTTACACTTACCTCGATGCGCTGAGTCCGAATGCAACCCTCGCTAAGCTCTAAGACACTCCTTCTTTTAGATTTTGTCATTTTTCACGGCAATTACTCGGTCTTCGACATCGTTCTGCCACGCATGTTGATTTGTGATCTCCGTGGTATCTACTTCCTTTTTTCAACTTAGACCGGGGATTCGAAAAATCATCGCTCTCAGCAACTACTTGCTACTTACTTGCGTGTGTGTGATGTGTCGAGTGCTGCTCTGGGTGTGTCTGTAGGGAGGGGGGGGGGGGCGGGTCTGGCCTCTGTGGTTGACGTGTGTGTGTGTGTGTGTGTGTTGTGTGTGTGGTTTGTGTGGTGTGTGTGGGGTGCGTGTGTAGGTTCCGTGTGTTTGTACTGCCCGTGTTGTGTGTGCATGTGTATGTCCGTGTGTTTGTCCTGCCCGTTGTCGTGTGTGCGCTTGTGTGTGGTGTGTGTGCTTGTGTGTGTGTGTGTCGTGTGTGTGTGTGTGTGTGTGGTGTGCGTTTGTATGTCCGTTGTGTTGCTGCACTTGTGTGTGTGTGTGTGTGTGTGTGTGTGTGCTCTGTGTGTCGTGTGTAGGAAGGGGGGGGGGTTCTGCCTCTGTGTATGCGTGTGTGTCTGTGTGTATGTGTGTGTGGTGTGTGTGTGTGTGTGTGTGTGTGTGTGTTGTGGGTGTTGCTCTGTCTCTGTGTGTGGGGCCTCTGTGTGTGTGCGAGTGGTGCGTGCGTGCGTGCGTGCGTGCGTGCGTGTTTGGTGTGTGCTGTGTGTGGTATGTTGTGTTGTGTGTGTTGTGTCCGGTGTGTTTGTTGCCGTGTGTGTGTGTGTGATGAAACATTGGTTTACAGCTGTTCTCTCAATATGTGTTTCTGAGTAAATGAGTCAAAAATCTTCAGTGAACAAAAGTAGAGTGGGGCATTTACGCGGATTTCCTCATGTCGTTCGCGGCGATGTTTTGTGCGTGACACTTGATTAGACATCGTTTTAGCATGTCCGAAATAACGACCCGACGGATATTAGGTTATAATCATATTGTATCAATTTACGTAAAACTGGGGCAGAAAGAAAAAACAGCTTGAATTTCTATTTTGCTTTTTCTTTAAATACTGACGAACGAACAGTTTCAGATCATAGGCTTTAGTGGTGGAATAATCTGGCGCATATTTGACAGTTGTTACTTCCATAGTTGATGACATAATCACTCCGTAGCGTCAGTCGTAACGACCATCAGGATCTCTTGAGTAATAAATGTTAAGTTTCTTTTCATTGTAATACTATTTATTTTTGGAAAGATTGAATAGTGCACATTTTAGGCTATTTCCATACTGCCTTTTGATAATAATGTGGAGTAGAGACAGCAACCAGATGCCACCAGACCCTTGCTTCCTGTCCCTCCATGTATCCCTCCCCAGCCTCCCCTCCCCCCTCTCTCTCGCTTTCCTTTTTTTTTTCCTGGGCCCTTTTTTCAACTAAATGGATTCAGTTAGGTTTTTTTTCCCTCTCATCCAGTCTAAATTTACTAAACAAGCAGGTTTTGTTCGGTTTTCTCAAATCCCAAGCCTTTACAATTAACGTTAGACTAAGGATGATGTTAACTCCTGAAAATGCAAAACATCAAGTAACAAAGCAGGAGTATTTAAGTTACTGTCCAACATCAATGAAAACAAAGCTACTGGTACCTGATGGCGTTTCCTGTGGCAAGCTCTTAAAATTACTGTGCAATGAACTGTGTGTGGTATACCAACCACTTTACCAAGCTTTACTGGCAACCAGGGAGTAATACTGGAGGAGTGGCCGAGATGCCAGCATTGTTCCCTTATTCAAAAAGGTTGACAAACACAAAGCAGGAGAATCTAAAGACCTGTATATCTTAAACCCTATTATCAGCCAAAAACTTTCTTGAACACACTAATATTATAGTAGCAATATAGGACATACTTGACAAAAACTATGACTTATAATTAATGCCCAGCATGGTTTTAGACAGCAAAGGAGTTGTGAGAACTCTAACTTCTATAACAACTCTCAATGATTTTAAGATCTGTCTTAACAAACAGACACAAATAGATGCATTTTATTAGTTATCTAAATCCTTTGATAAGGGTTGACTCGCATGCAGGACTGCTGCTTAAATTAGAAACAATCGGCATTGGCGGTTCTTGCTAAATGGGGCTAGATCAATTACTCGGTTGGGATGGAACGCAGAATGTGCTGTGAAGGGTCGTCATCCCATTGTAAACCAGTTTGTCAGGTGTCACACAGGGAACTGTTCTGGCGGGCCCTTGTTTTTTTAATTTATATAAATGACTTAAAGTAGGAAATCTCTCTCTGGAAACTTACTATAAGGCTTTTTGCAGATGACAGCTTAGTATACCAAACTATCAGAAGCCAAGAATTGATACAACGCAGTCAACAAGATCTAAACGCTTTACAAGAGTGGGAAAGACTTGGAAATATGAATTTCTCCCCATAATGTGCCAAGTGTTGCGTATAAGATAAACAAAACACTCACTCAAACTAGACAGAAATATTCTATTCATAATACTATACTTCAGGAAACAATGCTCAAATTTTTAGGCCCGTGATTTTGATAGTCGTCTACAAATGGACAAAGAACATGACAATTTAGTATGTTAGAAAGGCAAAATAACATCTTAGCTTTCTTATTCTGAATATCATTGACTGCCCCCAAAACGTTCTTAAAGTCCACTGCTACTAAAACATTGGTTAGACAGTACTGGTATATGGTTGCTCGTTTGGGATCCTTTCCATCTAAGGACATCTGATAACCTCGATAAAGATTCAAGAAGAGAGCAGCACGGTTTGTTAACTGGGAACACTCAGTGAAATGGGGAATACTAGAAAGAAATGAGGAAAATTTTGAATGGAAAAACCCTTAGAAGAGAGAAGGAGCTTATATCAACTTAAGATCGTCAAAGCAGAGCTAAACTAATACTTATTCCAATGAAACACTAGTCATTGAATAAAAAAGCAGCAACCAGGAGTGGCGGTCTATGTTTATTCCATACCTGCATCAATATATCTGCCTCTTACTTCATTTATCCTAGTTACTGTTCGGCTGTGGTACTCACTGCCGGGTGCCATAGATATGCCACAAAATGCAGTCTCATTAAAAAGATACATTTGATGCGACAGTTATTGGATATGCATATTGACGATTTTCCTATTTTTAACTTCCCAGATAATGTCATGGTTACCTGGCCTGAATTTGGCCCTTTGCTTTTATCCTTCTTGAATATCGAAACACGTGCGACCCTTGTTGCATAATTTGCTCCTGGTGGCCAACAGTCTGAGTCGCCTATTGTATGTTATTTATTTTACTTGCGTAACATGCGCGCTCGGTGACCTAACTAGTTTTTGAGTGAACCATATTTTAGGAAGAAGGAGACGAAGTACTGGGGAAATAATTTCAGCCCCCCCCCCCCCCTCCCCCCACCCCCCCCAAGAGCAATAGTCAACAAGTAAATCAGCTCATTGAGTATGTCTTCTTAACCTGTAAAGAGTGGTGGGGTGTGTAAGAGGTAGGTTGGAAATCACTGAAGCTACCAAATTGATTTTGTTCATGATCATTTTTATTTGATTCCACTTGTTTTTTTATGCAGTTAATTCCTAAAAACTTACCTAAAAGTATCTTTTGTATTTTTTGTGTGACAAAAGCTGTTTGTGTTTTCTAGGTCTTCGCATTCTACTTTCTTCATCAGAGGAAATGACAGAGAATGTCTGGTGCCAAGAAATATGCAAATTTATGTTTACATCTGTAATTATGTTGTTTAACCATAAAAATGTATTTCATATGATTTGTAAGGCTCTGAGCTTTTCTGACGAGAGCAGTTGCCTAAATGTACACGTTATTATTGTTACTGTCAAAAATGTTCTATACATTTTGCTCATAAAATAATCTAATTCCTGTCATGCCACATGAGCAGTTTGTCGAGTATGTCCAACAGGAGGCCATTATACAACTGTCAGATGGATTCTATTAAGGTGTCTACATGATAATTTGACTTATTTAGCCTTGTTTTATAGGCCTTTATGTGTAAAATGGAACAATAACAATTAGAACTGTAATCAAAGGATAAAGTATGTCCATTTTTTTATTGACTGTTGTTATTTTTGCATTGTTGGAAATACTTGGGTATGTCCAATGCAACATCATAACAACTGTCATGATAAAACTTCCTATTCATGGTAACAAGGCTATTGTGGGTCCTATACTTGGTTTCATTACATGGAAACATGCACACTCAACAACACAGAAAATCATCAGAGGATGCTGTTATGTTTATTTCCAACACCAGCAATAAAGAACAAATCATTATTTGTCGAGGTGTTATTTTGACATTACCATTCTCATGTGAAACTTGATCTTAAATCTGCACAGATGCCTTTTCTTTTGAATGAAATTTAGCTGTAATAGGCTGTCTTATTTCCACTGAAACAGTATGCTGATATAACAGACATTCAAATAGAATATTGATAAAATTGTAATGTCCAGCCATACAAACCGTAGATGCTTGTTATGATGCCTTATCACATTACTAGCAGAACATCGGTGCAGGCTTATCTTTGTATGGTATGTTTCTTATGACCCTTACATAAGTCTTCCTTGGGACAAAATTGCTGTAATAAAAACTAATACTATATTTTTGAAAAATCCACTTTTTGTGGCTTTTTTGACGACCTTTTGTCAACTTGTCATTACACAACTACATACACACACCAGCCTTTACTTTGTAAATGTAAGTCTGAGTGTCATTTTTTGACCATGCTCAAACAGCTTTGACAAACTCTTGGCACCAGATGCTTGCTAGTTTTGAACCCTACCCCAAACTGGGCTGTTCCCAAAACTTGTGTCTGGCTTTCTGAGTTACTCACACCCAAATGGTTCAGTGCTGAGTCTCACTACCCTACTCAGTTCACTGGGTCACGGACACCCTGAGACAACTGAGAACAATACGGGTCGTGTTGGTCATTTTGTTTGGTTTCCAACTTCATGTCGTTTTTCTTTCTTTCTTTGCTTTCACTAAACCAAGAGAAAATGGAGCGGCAGTCTAGTGTGCCATTGACCGCGTCATTTAAATCCTTACAGTCGGGTCTTTGAAACTTGAAGGGAGAGTACAAATTGATCTTTTTTTTTCTTTCTTTCTTTTTTTTCAGCAGATTACTGGATTGTGTCGAATGGGGGACCATTCTTTCTACTTGTCATTTGCTGGCGTCTGTGACAGCCTACCAGTTTAGTTGATGCATTTTTGCCCAATTTGTAGAATACAGGTTTAATATATTATGGACTATTGCTCACACACAATTTTTTTTTCTTAGATTCTTTTACCCGTTCATTTTAACATGTGAGAAGGCAGGAAAAAAGAACAGAGAGAGGGTAGGGTGTTGTGTGTGTGGGGGGGGGTCGGGGAGGGACAGAAAGAGAGAGAGAGTTCCTGAGACAGAGAGAGAAGAGTCGAGAGCAAATGTGTGTGTGCCTCTCACGTACATGCTGCATGTGGATGTTGTGTGGCATGTAATATGTCGTGTGTGTGTGTGTGTGTGTGTGTGTGGGTGTGGTGTGTCGTGTGTGTGGTGTGTGTATGTGGTGTAATATAATGTGTGTTTGTGTGTCGTGTGTGTATGTGTGTGTGTTGTGCGTGTGTGTGTGTATACTATGTGAGCATGCATGCATCATTTAACGTTTTTTATTTATGTGTAATGTCCAATTTTTACATAGAAATGTTTTGTGTGCATCATGTAATAAGCCAGGACAAGCACGCATGCACACACACATTTGGGTTGAAACACACACACACCACAACACACACCACACAACAACACACACACAAACATACACCACACACACACACACACAGAGTGTATGATAAATTTTAACACAAAACTTAAAATGGCATTGACATTTTCTCTCTCTCTCTCTCTCTCTCTCTCTCTCTCTCTCTCTCTCTCTCCTAACCCCGACTTCTCAAAAGTAACTAAGGGGGGACCAAGTCACAACTCACTTTGCAACAGATGAGCTATTGTATAGTCTTCATAGAAAAGAATACTGGAGTCGCACTACATAGCAGTATTCCTATCTCCTTTCTTTTCTAGATCCTGTAAATATTACTGGATAACATCTTTTCTTTTTTGGGTTCTGACTGTTCTTTTCCTCTCTTGTTCTCTGGTTTTTTGTCAATTGTCACTACTGTCAGTTTCAGTTTTTCCAAACTGCACTTTTGTATAACAAATTTACATGACTTTATCAAATATTAGAGAAGCCCTATACTGTTTCAAAGGATAATTAAAATGCTTTCCTTTACTTTTAAATTTTTATTAGTAATTCATCCAGCACTATGCCACTTCCACTTTTCAGTAACATAATGAATTAAAACATTTATTCTTAAAATGAGCCATCAAAACTTAAACCTCTTTAATCTTTCTTTTCCTTTTTTTCAATAAGAAACAAATGAAGCATACAGTATACACATTTATTTGCTTGAATGTGATTCACTTCAGTCATGACAGGTGTATTTGTCGGCAATTAATACTTTTTTCATCCTATCATCTGCCAAACACCAGCTATATTCAGCACTGGATATAAAACTTATCAAGTTTCCAGCCCTGGAAAGGACCAGGGTGCAGGCAGCATGACCAATGTGTACCACAGCAGGACTACCAAAGCCGATTGAAAACATTGTGTCTTTACCCTTCATCTATCCAGAGAGTAATTTTCCCTCAATGAACACCCAAAATTATCTTCAATTCACAGGCTCAGATTTGGGAAATATAGGGCCCTTTTTAAAATGACTTGTATACATGAAAGCATTCATGTTGAAATACAAACCCCCATCGCCGAGCACACTTTGCTGGACTTTCCCCTGAGTCTGAGTGCCAGACAATCACATGCCAGTCTTATTACTCTTGAAAAAGACCCAAATGTTTTAATCAAAACAGTACCTCATCCCTACAGCTTGTTTGCCATGTCAACTATATATTGGCAGTCAATGTCATGACCAGCTGCACCAAATGTTGCCTTTCCTTGCCTTACACTGCTGAAATGATTTCTCAAGCCAGTAGTATGTTAGGTATAAAAAATCATTCAGAGAATTCACTTTAGCACCATGCAACTACTGAAACTGTGAAAGCAACTTCTGTTTCAAAGGACCAACTCTGACGGTCATTTACAATCATGCAGCCAAAGCACAAAAACAGTGATCACGACAGGAGGAAATATGAAAACGTAAAACTTTCATGGGGCCACCACCTTGACAAAAGAGCTAGAAGTAGAACAGTCACCAGCAGTCTACAGCAGTCATTATGAAAAAAATTAGTCTATACATAACACACACACCACACAACACACACACACATATATATATATATATATATATATATATATATATATAATATATATATATATATATATAAAATATATATATAATATATATATCAGCTTATCATGCCAGTTAAAACTGATTCATCTCTAAAATTTTAAAATGTCAAATCTCACTCTTTAAACTGAGCTGTGTTTTTTTTTCAATGAAAACTCTGTAAACTGTGCCTTTATTGTAACACTAACAGTCCAAGTTACTTTTGATTTTGTTGTTATTGTTTTGCCAAGGCAAATCCCTTTTGTGCCCTGAAACTGTTTGTAAAAAAAGAAGCCTTCAGTCAGTGGAGTAATGCTTTTAATGATCAAAAAAAAAAAATTGATTAATAATACATAAATTTACGTTTTTCTGTTTCAGTTACTCAGCAGCAACATGGTAAGCATCGTTTGGTTAGAAAAGAAAATCACGAACTGTCAAATTTTAGGAGGATAAGTAGCATCCTCGACACTGTCTTTGTCTATTTCCTTTCTAGCCCACTGTAACAACTTGTCTGGAATGTCAGGCTTTTTTAATGACTTCCCGGTCAGCAGCTGGTAGTTTGGTGATGACACGGGTGCGTTCACATTATCCTTCATGCCCAGATCCACACAAAAAAAAGATGGGCCTCAACTAAGAAATGCCCTGCAAAGCTGGGCACTCTCACATGAGTTTTCATGCTGACTGACAAATCTGCTTTAGAAAAGAAAAGTCCAAGACCGCATCTCTTTCTGCAAAAGAGCAGCAGCAACAAAAACAACCAAACGACGCCGATAGGTTTCCCCCCTCTTTAGACTCATTTTTTCGCGACCTGCACAACCTTTACCTTGACCCAAAAAGCCCAGCAAGCTAAAGGTTTTTTTTGATAACGAGGGTCAGCACACATTTCCCTTTTGGTGCTTTCCCCTTAATTTTGGTCACTCCCATTTCGCCCTCTCCTCACCCACCGCCCCTTTTCACCCACCGCCCCCTCCTTCCCCCCCGCCCCTCCTCACCCACCCCCCTCTCCTCACCCCCCTCCCCCCTCATCACCTACCGCCCCTCTCCCACCCCCGCCCTCTCCTCACCCACCGCCCCCTCCTCACGACCGCCCCTCTCCCACCCACCTTCCTCCCTCACCCCCCGACCCTCCCCACCCACCGCCCCCCTCACCCACCGCCCTTCCTCACCCCCCCCGCCCCCCCCACCAAACCCCCCTCTCCCACCCACCACCCTCTCCCACCCACCGCCCCCCCCTCCTCACCCCCATTCCTCCCTCCCCACAACCCTCCTCACCCACCCCCTCTCCCACCCACCAACATCCCCCCCACCCCCCTCCTCTCCACCGACATTCCTCTCCCACCGCCCACCCACCGACATATCCTCACCCCCCGTCCCTCTCCCACCCCGGTTCCTCTCCTACCCACCGCCCCCCTCCTCACCCACCGTTTCCCCCTCACCCCCGACCTCTCCTAACCCACCGTCCCCCCTCCTCCCCACCCACCTCTCCTACCCACCATTCCTCCCTCCCCACCGACCTCTCCTCACCCTCCGTCCCTCTCCTCACCCCAAAGCCCTCTCCTTTCCCTCTGCCCCTCTTCTCACCCACCGCCCCTCTCCCCACCCACCGCCTCTCCTCACCCACCACCCCCCTTCCACCCACCGCCCCCCTCCTCACCCACCTTCCTCTCCTCACCCACCGACCTCTCCCTTTCCGACCGCCCCTCTCCTCACCCACCTTCCCTCTCCTCACCCCCGTCCCCCTCCTCACCCCCCCGTCCCCCTCCTCACCCACCGACCCCCTTTCCGACCCCCCCTCTCCTCCCCACCGTCCCCCCTCCTCACCCACATCCTCTCCTTTCCCTCCCCCCCTTTCTCACCCACCGCCCCCCTCCTCACCCCCGTCCCTTCCTCACCCACCGCCCCTCTCCTCAAACCCCCCCCCCTCCTCACCCACCACCCACCACCTTCACCCACCCCCCTCCTCACCCATGCCCCCTCTCCTCACCCATCGCCCCCTCCTAACCACCACCCCTCTCCTCACCCACCGTCCCCTCCCCCCCACCGCCCCCTCCTCGCCCACCGTCCCCCTCCTCAAAGCACCGCCCCTCTTTACCCACCGCCCCCCTCCTCACCCACCGCCCCTCTCCCACCCACCGCCCCTCTCCTCATCCACCGCCCTCCCCCACCCCCGCCCCACTCTCATCCACCCCCTCTCCTCACCCACCGCCCCCCCCCTCACCCAACTTCCTCTCCTCACCCACTGCCTCTCCTCACCCACTGACCTCTCCCCACCCACCGCCCCCTTTTCCCACCCACCTTCCCCTCTCCCACCCACCCCCGCCCTCCCGCACCCACCACTTCTCCCCACCCACCGTCCCCTCCCCCCCACCACCTCTCCTCACCCACCGTCCCCTCCCCCCACCCACGGTTCCTCTCCTCCCCACCGACCTCTACTCACCCACCTCCCCTCCTCACCCACTGCCCGTCTCCTCACCCCCGACCTCCCCTCACCCACCGGCCACTCCTCACCCACCCCCCTCTCCTTACCCCCTCCCCTCCCTCACCCACCTCCCTCTCCTCAACCCCCCGTCCCCCCTCACCCACCGCCCTCTCCTTTTCCCCCCCCCTCCTTTTTCACCCACCGCCCCTCTCCTCACCCACCCCCCTCTCCTCACCCACCCCCCCTCTCCTCAACCCAAACCCCCCCTCCCTCACCCCCCGCCCGTCTCCTACCCCCACTGCCCCTCTCCTCACCCACCCCCGCTCCTCACCCACCGGCCTCTCCTCCCTACCGTCCTCTCCTCACCCCCCCGCCCGTCCCTCACCAAACCCCCCGCTCCTCACCCACCGCCGTTTTTCCCCACCCCCACCCCAACTCACCCACCTCCCTCTTTACGCCCATCGCCCCTCTCCTTTCCCACCATTCCTCCCTCACCCCCCGTCCCCTCTTTACCCACCGTCCCTCCCTCACCCACCGTCCCTTCCCCCGCCCACCGTCCCCTCCCACCATAGCTCATCCACCGCCCCTCCCTCACCCACCGCCCCCTCCTCACCCCCGCCCCTCTCCCTTTGCCCACCTTCCCTCTCCCACCCACCTCCCCTCCTCACCCACCATCCCCTCCCACCTATACCATCCACCGCCCCTCTCCCACCCACCGCCCCTCTCCCCCCCCACCATCCCTCCCTCACCCAAGCTCATCCACCGCCCCTCCCTCACCCAACCGCCCCTCTCCTCAAACCCCCCGCCCCTCTTTT
>CM031610.1:17141161-17158661 GCA_018398815.1 Conus ventricosus
TTGTTCAAATTCCCATTTTATGCTACGCTTCAATACATTCACATTGATTATATGCCGTTTTTGCGCACATGTTTAATTGTGGCGTGTAACCATAGAGGGCAGCTCGTAGCGGAGAGCACAGCGCAAGCTGCTGACGTGATTAAAGGCGAGAATGAGCTTTCGATCACATGACTTTCTTTATAAAACATACAATAACTGAGTGCGCCACCTCACATCACTTGAGCCAAGGACACGAACGAGACAAGGGAACGACTGACTGTCAAGCGGATAGAAAGGTAGGTGGTTTAAGTCGGTGTTAGTTTTAAAAAAAGTTTTAAAGCCTTCCCAGCTGTTTCCGCCGATCATATCTTAGGGAGCGTTTGTGTAGACTTCTCCTCACCAATCATTTTGAAAGTCAGACTTGGAAGCTGCTGGTGTTTTGTTACTTTCTTTCGTTTATTTCTTGTTCATTATTTTTTTCCCCTTTTCCATTTTTAGGTTACTTTTGTTTTTTGTTACGGTCTTTTGTATCTCTCTTTTCATTTTTTTCCTATTTATCCGTTTCGCTTTTTTTTTTTTTTTTTTTTTGTTCTTTCGTTTATTTATGTTTTTCTTTTCTGGTTTACAGTAAACAAGGGGGGTTTATGTTTTGCTCCCATAAGGAAACCTAACACAGAGTAACTTTTATTCAAGACTGTCTGACTTATTATACATAGACGAACAATCTAATAACGGGGGAAAAACAAGCGCAGGCCAACAACCTAACTGTCTGGAAAAGTTTTTGGGACTTGAGGGGAGGGGAGGGGGGGTTTTGAAGATGGAGAAACGGGGAAAAATAAAATAAAAAAAAATAAAAAAATTAAATAAAAAAAAAATGTTACAGATATGAAAACTTCTCTAGCTGCATAAAGGGAACCATCGCAATCCTGCGCTTGTTTTCCCCCACTATTAGATTGTTCGTCTATGTATTTGTCTGACTTTATTAAAGTTTAAAAGGCTGTGCCAGTCTTGAATAAAAGTTACTGTGTTAGGTTTCCTCATGGGAGCAAAACATACCCCACTTGTTTACTGTTTATCGTTTACTGTTCTCTACCTCATTTCCTTTCCGATTTTTCGGGGTTTGTTTATTTGTTGTTTTTTGTTTTCATCTAGTCTTGCTCTTCTTCTTTTTTTTTTAAAGGCGTGCGTGTTTATTACCTTTTTTTGTTTTGGTCTCAATTTTTTATTAATTCGTTGTTTTTTTCCTTTGTTTATACATTGGGGTTTTCCACTTTTTGTCTTTATTTATATAATCCCGGGAAATGAAATGAGGTAGGGAAACAGAAAACGATAAACAGTAAACAAGTGGGGGATGTTTTGCTCCCCTAAGGAAACCTAACACAGAGTAAAATTTTATTCAAGACTGGCACAGCCTTTTAAACTTGAATAAAGTCCGACAAATACATTGACGAACAATCTAATAGTGGGGGAAAAAAACAAGCGCAGGCCAACAACTGAACTGTCTGGCAAAGATTGGACTTGAGGGGAGGGGAGAGGGGAGGGAGTTTGAAGATGGGGAAACTGGGAAAATGAAATTAAACAAAAAATGTTACAGATATGAAAAAATCTTCTCTAGCTGCATAAGGGAAAACCCTCGCAATCCCTTTTTTTAAGGCAGATGTATTTGTATTGGCCTGCTCCGAGGCCTTTCGCCCGCTGGATCGGGACTCATCAGGGAGACACGGCTGGTTGTGTCTGCGCTCCCCGGGGTCAAATAGAGACACACCACAGTCCATAATACTGTGGTGTTCTCACCACCATGGGTCAAAAAAGAATCCAATAGCACCCCCAGAGCAGCCAGCGAAGAGTAGGAAATGCAACCAAACGAAAGTGTGGGGAGGAAAAAAAAGTTGCTGTAAAACTAAAGACATTATGCAAATAACAAAAAATATAGGGACAGTCTTTGAGCCTACGCCTGAGGATCCACCCAAAGATGCAAGGGAGATCAAAAGACAAACACACAGACGGACAGAAACAAATACAAATAAACCCCAATTAATCAAAGCAAAATCGGAAATGAAATGAGGTAGGAAAAGTAAACGATAAACAGTAAACAAGTGGGGTATGTTTTGCTCCCATAAGGAAACCTAACACAGAGTAACTTTTATTCAAGACTTTGGCACAGCCTTTTAAACTTGAATAAAGTCCGACAAATACATTGACGAACAATCTAATAGTGGGGAAAAAAAAAAGCGAGGCCAACAACTGAACTGTCTGGCAAAGATTTGGACTTGAGGGAGGGGAGGGGGGGAGGGGAGTTTGAAGATGGAGAAACTGGGAAAATGAAATAAAAAAAAAAATGTTACAGATATGAAAACTCTTTTCTAAACTGCATAAGGGAACCATCGCAATCCCTTTTGAAGGCAGAATATATTTGTAATTTCCTGCTCCGAGGCCTTTCGCCCGCTGGATCGGGACTCATCAGGGAGACACGGCTGGGTTTTGTCTTGCCTCCGGCGTCAAAAAGAGACCCCACCACAGTCCATAATACTGTGGTGTTCTCACCACCATGGGTGCAAAAAAGAGTCCAATAGCACCCCCAGAGCAGCCAGCGAAGAGTAGTAAATGCAACCAAACGAAAGTGTGGGGAGGAAAAAAAAAATTGCTGTAAACTAAAGACATTAGCAAATAACATAAAAAAGGGGACAGTTTTGGCCTACGCCTGGGATCCCCCCACTATTGATTGTTCGTCAATGTTTTTTTGTCGGACTTTATTAAATTTTTAAAGGCTGTCCCAGTCTTAAATAAAATTACTCTTTTTTTGGGTTTCCTTTGGGAGCAAAAATACCCCACTTGTTTACTTTTTATCGTTTACTGTTCCCCCCTTTTTTTCATTTCCGATTTTGCTTTGATTAAATTGAGGTTATTTGTATTTTTTTCGCCGTCTGTGTGTTTGTCTTTTGATCCCCCCTTGCATCTTTGGGGGGATCTCAGGCTTTGGCTCAAAGACTGTCCCCTATATTTATGTTTTTTTGCAAAATGCCTTTAGTTTACCAACTTTTTTTCCCCCCCACATTTCGGGGTTGCTTTACTCTCTTCGCGGGCTGCTCTGGGGGTGCTATTGGATTCTTTTTTGCACCCAGGTGGTAGAACACCACAGTATTAGGACTGTGGTGTGCTCTATTTGACCCGGGAGCGCAGACACAACCCGCCTGCCCCCTGGAAAATCCCATCCCGCGGGCAAAGCCTCGGAGCAGGCAAAACAAATATATCTGCCTTCAAAAGGGATGCGATGGGTTCCCTTATGCAGCTAGAGACGCGTTTTCATTTTTATCTGTAACATTTTTTTTTTAAATTTCATTTTCCCAGTTGCTCCATCTTCAAACTACCCTCCTCTCCCTCCCCTCAAGTCCAAAATCTTTGCACAGAACAGCTTCAGTTGTTGGCCTGCGCTTGTTTTTTTCCCCCCACTATTAGATTGTTCGTCAATGTATTTGCGGACTTTATTCAAAGTTTAAAAGGCTTGTGCAGTCTTGAATAAAAGTTACTTTGTGTTAGGTTTCTTATGGGAGCAAAACATACCCACTTGTTTACTGTTTATCGTTTACTGTTCCCTAGCTATTTCATTCCGATTTTGCTTTGATTAAATTTGAGGTTATTTGTATTTCTTTCTGTCCGTCTGTGATGTTTGTCTTTTGATCTCCCTTGCATCTTTGGGTGGATCTCAGGCGGAGCTCAAAGACTTTCCCTTATATTTTATGTTATTTGCATATGTCTTTAGTTTTACAGCAACTTTTTTTTCTCCACACACTTTCGTTGGTTGCATTTACACTCTCTTCGTGGCTGCTCTGGGGGTGCTATTGGACTCTTTTTTGCACCCACGGTGGTGTGAAAACCCCACAGTATTTGGACTGTGGTGTTGTCTCTATTTGATGCCGGGAGCGCAGACACAACCAGCCGTGTCTCCCTGATGAGTCCCGATCCAGCGGGCGAATCGGCCTCGGAGCAGCCGCAATACAAATTATATTGCCTTCAAAAGGATTGCGATGGTTCCCTTATGCAGCTAGAGATGAGTTTTCATATCTGTAACATTTTTTTTATTTTTTATTTCATTTTCCCAGTTTCTCATCTTCAAACTCCCCTCCCCTTCAAGTTCCTAATCTTTGCCAGACAGTTTCAGTTGTTGGCCTGCGCTTGTTTTTTTCCCCCACTATTTAGATTGGTTCGTCATGTATTTGTCGGACTTTATTCAAGTTTAAAAGGCTGTGCCAGTCTTTTGATTAAAGTTAACTCTGTGTTTAGGTTTCCTTATGGGAGCAAAACATACCCCAATTTTGTGTACTTTTTATTTATATAGTTCTGACGTTGTTTGTATTCCTCAATGTTTTTCCATCTTTTTAGATTTTGTTTCGTTCTTCTTTTGTTCGTTTGGGTTTTTCTTGTGGTTTCGCTTTGTTTATTTTTTCTCTTTTGCTTTATCTTAAATTACACAGAGAGAGAGAGAGGAGAGACGGGATTGAGAGAGAGAGAGAGAGAGCGTTTAAGCAAGGATGTTTTGAAATAAGCAGAGTCAAGATGATAGTTGGGTGTGGCTAATGTGCGGGGGGGGGGGTGGGGGGGGGGGGGGGGAACGGGACAGAAGGAAGCGACCACTTTCTCCCATATAGTCATCAATGAAGGTGAATATTGATTATAGCGCTTTTCCAACTTTAATTGCTTATTTCAATGACACGGTTATCTTTCCAAAAATGATAGCTGTTTTCTTGGTATTAAACAAACATATGAGTTGTTAGTACTCAATTATGGGTTACTCTATGCAGTTTTTTTTTTTGTGGCATAAGTTGTCGGATCAATGGAGCAACTAAGGTGACTTTTTTCCCCATTTTCTTTTCTTTTCTTTTTTTTTCTTTCCTCCTAAGGCTGAAATCCACCTCTTCATTTTTGGGGTGTTTCACACTGTCCTCTTCATTTGCCAAAAAACAAAAAGCAAAAGAAAAAGAAGAAAAAACCCAATATCTACTACTAGCTTTTTTTCCCTTTCCTTTTTTTCTTTTTCCCCCCTTCCCCCCCCCCCCCCCCCCCCCCCCCCCCCAACCAAATCTCTTACACACCATGCATAGTCTGTATGTTCTCTTACAAATGGACATATTCTTGCTGATTTTAGTGCTATGGCGTGAAATACAAAGTGTCTGGGTTTGTTAAATGTTCTAATGTGTGGTGTACTGGCACACTCATGATAATGTGATGCTTACAAAGAAAACAGACATACAGAGAAAAGAAGGAAAGAAAAGAAGAAGGAAGGAAGGAAGAAGAGAAGGAAAGAAGACAAAAACGAAAAAGAATTTGTAGCTGTGTAAAAACAAACGAAATAAAAACTTCTACGCAGTTGTTGCTTAAAATTTTTTTTTTAAAAATCACGTAGCGCTACAGTCATTGTTCTTTTTTCCTTTTTTTTTTTTTTTTCTTTAAATCTGGAAACTTTTTTTGAGTGTACTTCTCTACCAAAATAATGCCAGGTGTAACATACAGAATGCTGTAGTAAAAAGCTCGCAGATGTGGGAGACATTGTGCTGCCTGTGTTGGTACCAAGCGGCGTCCTCCAATGGAAACTGCTGAATGACTGGGGCTTAGGCACAGAGGCCGTCAACAGAGGATGCCGTTTTCTCAGCTGACACACTGGCAAGCAATACAGTGTATGATTACAGCAATAGGCTTCTTTAAACCGTCGACAGAGATCGCGCAGAATGACCGGCAAAACAGATAACATGCTAGTGCAAAATACTGGTTTAAAAAAAAAAACACGTCATACCAGTCCCCTTGTCTGGCATATGGGATGTACTCATTTCCATCTAAGATCGTCAGTCAAGACATAGACTTCAACCATTTTGGTTAGTTCGCTAGCTAAAAAAAGGGCAATTGTTTTAGAGCATAGACAAGGTGCTAGACTAGGTGCTAAGTTGATGATGCAGTGCTGAACCTGTGCAACTTCCAAGTCGGCTTTCCTTCCCAGAATTGGTAGCTCGGTCCGAGTTCCTTTTTATCAAGAGTGTGTACAAACGGTGCACTTCAGTCTTCTGACCGATCGTGCGCTGTCACGGAACGCTAAGCCGGACATAAAAAAACAAACCCTCCCACAACTAACCCACTAAACATAACACACCACGCACGAACTGACAAGAACACAATTTTATTCCCAACAAAACGTGTTATGAGCGGAATCTTCTATGTATTCGTCTCAGACCCCAGCCTGAAAACACACGGTTCCTACGGCCTAGACAGCCACAACAAATTATTTAACCCCATTCCTAGTTACGGTGTGCAGTGTTTCTCAGACCAGCAGATTACACATAGCATAATACAAATCATTTTTTTCCAAAACCAATTCCCCAAAAGAAAACAACAACAACCAAACTATACTAACTTCCCATAACCATGTTCATTTTGCATATAATTCACTACGCACATTCATCTCTTCAGTCATACCCTTTTTAATCAACATCCATCCTTCATGTATGCACATCCAAACCCAATGTCTTCAGGTGTTTCAATGTCACAAAAAAAGCCACAAAAACCCCCCCAGGCCACACGACAACAACGTCGAGTCTCACGACGACGACAGCGACGGTGACGGTGACCAGACGAACCTGCCTGCCGAAGACGAGAAGACAAATAACAGTAACACACCGGCTATCACAGCACCAGTGGAATTCACCGCCACCGCCAACACAACAGCGACAGCGACGACTGCCACCAACCACAGTGACAAATCACACTCAGGGCGGCGACGACACCCTTCAATGGCGGCAGTCACAGAGTGAGGAGTTGGTGATACGGGAAATCATCAGCGGCGGCGACAACATCAACGACGCCAACAGCAACGGCGACAACAGCAACGGCGACACGGCAACGGCGACACAACAACGACACTAGCAGCATCAATGGCACCAGCAATGGCGCCAGCAGCTACAGTGACACCAGCAACGGTGACACCAACGGCGACGTTAATGGCCAGGCTGTGAAGATCCCGCCGGATGGGGAGGAAAGGAAAAGGGTTGTAGTATTGGACGGGGTAAGGACTGGGACAACAGTCCGGCACAGCAGGATGGGGAGTGCAGGTGGGGTAATTGCAGGCACCTGCGACGCTCGCCGGACAGTCGGGGACAACAATGCCAGCAACTTGCCGTCCACAGCTCCCGACTACAACGGCCCTGACCCTCCTGGTGTACCGGGCCCCAGGATGGTGGGAATGCGCCCTCACCTGCACTTGACACAGCTGTTACCCTCTAACCGTAGATACGCATAACTACATACATCACTAGGGTAACCCCTTGGTTCGCCCCTTCCCAGGATTTCCTTTACGCACCCCAGAGCCCAATAGCTCTACAAACGAGTTACCTCTATCACCATCCCACGTTGTTTATACCACAAAGTTACATTCCTCTTACACTACGGTATACACAGAGCTACTCCCTAATACACCTTCCACACACACATTCTCAGTCATATTGTAACATGTACCACAAATATGTCTCGATTCCAAAGAAAACTAATGGGACAGGACAGGTATATCTCCTCGGCAATCACCCAAGGCATTAGCACATTCCCACAAATCGCCAACAATGTAGGAACAATCTTAAATCTATACTATTGAATTAGGGTACCCACACCCTACAAAACCGCGCTGCTTGACACCAGTACCTCTTCATACATTTACACAATACTTATCCTTTCTAATTAACTTCCATGACACGGCACAATCATAACCTTTGCAGCACCCAGTGGCCAACACACCCTGTCTATGCTTCCCGAAAGCATTTCCGTTCGAACCGCCTGTCACGACTAAGTACCAACTCAATCCAAACACCAGGATCGAACCAATGATAACTATTTACATTTCCATTCAAAACTTCACAACCAAATTTCCTTCTTTTCTTTTTCCTTTTCCCTGTTTCCACCTCTCAACACAACCCACTGGTCAAAACCCACCATCAACACACTTTTCTCAACTTGCTTCGTTTTAGTCCTTATTTTCCCCCCATTTTCTCCCTCTTCCTTTTCCCTAAGAAAACTGGAAATTGATTCAAAATATGAGCTCATATTATTTACACCTTTGTACAAGTCGACAAAAAATGTGCACAAGACAACGCCATCCTTAACTATCACCTTAACTAACTCCATATACCTGCTACAACACAGAACGATGACAACCACTGCGGCTGGCCACCCCAGCACCTGAACCTCAGGGTCGCAGCACACAGACACACCGACGACTGCACGACCAAGAGCAACACGCTCACGAGGGCCGGCTCACCATGTCGACCAAAGTCAGACTCACAGCACAAACGCTGGCACCCGAACAAGAGCCCAACTGCCCTTCACCAAGAATTTTGACCGAAGTGCTAGCCACCCGGCCCCACCAAACTTTAAAGCCTGATGACTCAGCACTCACTCCTTACCGAGTTCTGAACTCTACATAAACCGCGCGTGAAACGGGACTCCACACGACACAAAACGGACGGAAGGCTAACCCCCTCTCTCCCCACACTTATCCTTTCCCTGCCTGTGCATGGTAGCAAACGCACACCCAGTATATGAATGGAACATACAGGTATCCAACACCCCCACCATCCTTCCTGAACCCAACAACTACCATATATGGCCCGGTAAGCCTACACCCCTATCGTGGAATGATGCTACGAATCGCCACAGAGCCGTCGGCGCGTCTGTATGATTTCCACGCTGATACAGATCGGTGACATGCGCGTCAACCCACTTCTTCGATGTTTTGTCTCAAGTTTAGCGCAGAAGCAGCCATTCACGACCTTCGCTGGATCATCGTGCATTTTGTTCCCAAATTCTAATCCTTTTCATGTTTTTTTCTAAGACCTTAAAAGAAACTTCTCACTGGATTATCATATTGACATTTTTTTGACAGATCAACATTTGGTCGTCATGCCAATTCGCCTTCATCGTGAATGCTAATTTCATCTTCTGACTACTGGACCTTATTTTTGTCGCCCATTTCCAAGCCCTCAGGCTGGGGGCCGTTTTTTTTTTTTTTAAGTCGGACTCTGCGATCTTGCTCGTTTGTCCCTTCTAGTTTTCTGACCGACCTTGCTTCTGAGAGTTTTGAATTGACTTTTCCACTGTGTGTCTAATTCTTGAGCAAACTACCTCAATATGTCGCGTAAAGAATTTGACTGATTGTCTGAACACTTGGATTCGCTCATCGTCTTCGATCTCACGCTGATGCTGAGATCAGAGCCCTGGCACTGTGAAAGTCAGTCTGCCTAGAGACCAAACAGGAAGAAATCAACTTTAAAAAGCCACTGAAGACTGCCAGTTAGGATGTTATTTAACAATCAGTCATGGTAACTAGTTCAAAGTCAGACAAATGGCGCACTTGTTTGTTTCCAGACGTTGATTACTCAATCGTAGTTGTGTGAAAAGAACGCACGAACCACAAGAATTTCTAGCACACGTCTGCTCTGATGTCAGTGCCACAGCCAGCAAATCATATGTGCACAGTTCTAAATAGATGCAGATTGACCAACCGTTAATCAATGAACAACCACAGATTTATTACCTTTACCATTCAGTGACATCTTCATACATAAACCGGCTGGAAAATTCCGCCAGTATCTGTTGTTCTGCTCAGTTTTGTAGTACTTGTAGTTAAGACTATTGAAGAAATGCCCAAGTTAAAATCTAAGGCATGTGCACACACACACACACACACACACACACACACACACACACACACACACACACACACACACACACACACACACACATACATACACACATACATACACACATACTCAAATGCTCGCATACACATGGGCAAATGAAACTGGCTGATTCCATAGGCTAACTATGTTGCAGAAGTGAGTTTAAGAGCTAAATGTTGCCATTAGCTTCGCATTATGAAATCTTTTTGCAGGTGTGCCCCGTTGTTGAAGATTCAATAAAGATACAGACCCTGTGCAAGTCTCCTTTTTCTCTCTCGGTGGTTTTAACGTATTCTGCAGGATGAACAAAGGGTGAGTGGTGTGTAGGCTGTCCCCAGAGAGAGAGAGAGAGAGAGAGTCACATCGTGTGGTAATGCTTGCTGGTATTTTCCTCCTTGGTTATGCTGGCATACACCAATGCTGTCTTACACACCGATGGGAATGCTTTCAGTCCGATGGCCTGTGGTGGTGAGTCTGTGTATTTTGAAGACCTGATCTCTCCTTTCATGTTTAAGCTAATCATCATTTTTCTGATGTCTGTCAGATTAACAGCTTGTCAGAGGAACATGACAGCCAATGGTATTTAGTATGGGGGGAGGGGGAGGGGGGGGGGTTAGTCATCTGAAAGAAACCACAGACCTCTAAACATGTGGATTGTATTATGATGTTATTTGGTCCAAAATGCCAATTTCTCGGATCTTGGTGGTCTCCAGCCATTAACGCTGAGGCACAGAGTGTTGTGGTGCGTCACGTGCATTACGTCTGTGAGCTCATGAAAGGCACGAGGAAATGGTGCAACTGCTGGCGTCCTATATAGTGGTGCGGATGGCCAAGGAAATACTGGGGCTGCTCACGGGCATTAGGCCGCTGTCAGCACGTCAGCATAGAACAAAGTCAGTTCCACAGACATAGGGAGGGGAGGGAGGGGAAGGAGGAAAGAGGGTGAAGATGGGGTAAAAAAAAAAAAAGAAATGACGTGAAACTGATGACACAAAGGAATTGTGTGTGTGTGTGTGTGTGCGCGCGTGCTCGCGCGCTTGCTTGTGTGAGTGTGTGTGTGTGCGCGTGCGCGCGCGCGTTTGTGTGTGTGTGTGTGGTGACAGAGAGAAAGAGAGAGAGGTGGTAGGTGGTAGTGGCTGACAACATGTCACATAGCTTCCCCCTCCCCACCCCCCTCCAAAAAGAAATTCTCTTGAAACGTTGCGTTGACAAACAACACCAATCATGATCCCATGTAGATAGCTGCTGGAGGTGCGCTCACCAAGACACCAATCATGATCCCATGTAGATAGCTGCTAGAGGTGCGCTCACCAAGACACCAATCATGATCCCATGTAGATAGCTGCTGGAGGTGCGCTCACCAAGACGCCAATCATGATCCCATGTAGATAGCTGCTGGAGGTGCGCTCACCAAGACACCAATCATGATCCCATGCAGATAGCTGCTGGAGGTGCGCTCACCAAGACACCAAGAGCAGGGGCTTGGACTGTGGGCATTGGCCTTTTGTCCACTTGCACCTGCTTTGTGTCAAAGGGACCGGGAAAGACTAGTATAGTCCCTCTGGTTGGGTGACTACTTTTGACACAGGGGTCAGGAATTGACATGCCATTTAATGTCCCCTTTGATCCCTGGCTAATGCCACTAGGCTTTCACTCATTGTGTAGTGGCTCCACACCCTGCATGGCCATTTGAGGAAACTGTGTGGCCCACTTCCAATACTCCAGGGCAGTATTAGGCCAGGACCAAAAGTTGTGAGTGGTCTCTACCGGGCTGATTATACAAGTGACCGTTTTGCTTGATAAGGTCACCCCTGTGAGGTGACTGATTAGCTTGCCATAGCCGTTGGCTAGAGCCGGGGCAGTTAGCTGGCCCCATTTCATCTCCCTTGTGGGGAGGTGGTTCTTGTTTTCTTGAGTGCATGTCTGAATTGTGGACATAAGTTCAGGCTGAGGTTGGTTTGCGAGGAAGTCGTATTGGTACCCAAGGATTAGGTCATAGACAGTGTCGTCCATGACTGTTGTTCTGACTGACTCCTACAAGTATCAACTGTCAGTGATGATGGCGGCTATGGGGATGACAGCTGAGGGACAGTGTTGTCCATGACTGTTGTTCTGACTGGCTCCTACAGGTATCAACTGTCAGTGGTGATAGTGGCTATGGGGATGACAGCTGAGGGAAGAGTCAGATCAGGTCCTTGTAGTGTTACGGTCTCCTACAGTTAAGCAGTTAGATCTACAAGTGAGGCTGTCATTATGGCATAATATGACAACTCTGTTTGTACAGACACTTGGTGTGTTCTTGGTGAACACTTGTACACTGACTAGGGGTGCAAAGAAACATTTTCCTGCTGGGGAAGCATCACCACTACTAGGGCTAGACTAGGCAGCTGACCATTGTCCATTGCCTAAGTCTTGCTAACTTTCTGCAATCAGTTGTGCAGTAAGAGCTTAATTGACAGTGGGTGCAGTAATGGGACTGTGCACTGCTTTGGCCTGCCTGAGTTGAAGTTTCTTTTAAGCGTTTACTATTCTGATCGGGGATTTTGTTTTGAGACTTGTGTGCTTGGGCATGGCTCGAATCCTGTTTGGCTTGTCCTGCATTTTTTGCTTGTTTGTGGAAGTTTGCCTCAGCATGGGCAGTGTGGTCTGCCTGTCTGCTCTATTGATCAGATCATGTACCGTGGAAGAGCATCTTTCCACCATGAAAGCTTGCAACTCATTGAACATTAGGTCATACAGCTACTCACAGAGGATGAGTTCAACCAGTCCCCTTGAAATGTGTGGTCATGGTTGGGCAATGCTCACCATTTATGAACGTAGGTAACTAGCCTGTCTGTGAAGTAGCCATGTGTCTCTCATTTGCCACGCTGCAGTTTGAAAATTCTCTTGGCATGCCTCCACTGTCAGCTGCTATCGGTAAAGAGTACTTGTTTAAGTGTGTCACAGTCCATGACTTTATGCGGCAGTAATTTTCCATACACTTTGTACGCAGTACTTGGTAGACCATTCACGAGTTTGATGTTGTGCTTTTCTGGATCCAGGTCAAATTCTGTTGCTATCCTTTTGAGTCGGACAAATAACGTGCCATTTCTTTCCACAGTTTATTGAAAAGGATCCAATGAAAAAGTCATGGGCGGAAATGGGAAGGAAGCTTGAGAATTTTGACTAGCCGTTTTAGAGGAGCTATTGATTTCGGCAGCTTTTTCAAGCTTTTTGAGAACATGTTCCTGGTCTCTTGCTTTATCATACTCTACAGCCTCTTGCACCTTGTCACAGTGTGAGGGGATGGAAAGAGGCAACGGAGTGGATGAGAGGGGAGGGGCTTACTGTCAATGGTAGAGTACACAGTGAAAACATTCCATTCTCCATTGGGTTTTAGCGCCATATTTGCCTCAACTTTATAAATCACAGTTATTCCAACTTGGAGTGTGTTCACGCTCAGAAAGTTCACTGGGAACTGAAAACAGATACCAAAAGTACCCGTGTCCTTCACGTCAGAGTGAAGTTCGCAATGGTGCCCACACCAATTGGTGGTGATTGTCAGCCTCTCTTAACGCTAGCAAAAATGTTGGTGGCAATTTGGCATATATATATATATATATATATATATATATATATATATATATATATATATATATATATATGTCAATGATGTTAAAAAGGAAGGTTAAAACTCGAGGTTAAAACTCTACAAATTTGTTTCGAGCTTGCTGCGCTGTCATCAGGGACAAATGTTGCTCCCCAAGGGGTCGAGCACTTTTAAAATCATTTTAGGCTCTTTGGTTATATTCATCTATATATATATATATATATATATATATATATATATATATATATATATATATATATATATATATATACAATAAACTAATAAATTCCAAGGATAAGCACTGAGCACCATTCCAGCAACTTACAGAGCAGCTTGGTGTTGCAATGACTGCAAGAAATATTCAATTATAAACAAAGCTTGCTCTTATGTCTTAGATTGAAGACATAAGGGGAATGGTGCTCGGTACGTATCCTTGGAATTTATTAGTTTATTGTAATTTAGTCCCTTGCAGATACATTCCAAGAACTGGCCCTCAACACTTGTGTCTTAAGAGGATATCTTTTTATATTTTCTACTTTTCACAAGAAAATGTAGCTTGTTTTGCTCTTTCATGATTTTCTTTTGCTTCTTAGGTGGCACCTTTGGTTGTTGTTTTTTGAAAACTCAGCAACATACTACTGAAAAAGAAAAAGAAACACCCGAAGGTGCTGGGGAGGACCCAAAGAAGCACTGTCTTCACCTGCCTTTAGAGCAGTCCTGTACCACCCTTGGAGGCCTGCGCTGTGTTGACGATGGGTACAGGCACGCGCAGGACACTCCATTAAGATATCAAGGGACATAACTGCTCCTGAACAGAGGTAAATTAGACTACAGGATGCAGCTCATAACAGCTTTAAAGTAGCATCCCCATGGGTGTACCAGCCCGTATTTCATGACTGCAGAGCCCACCGGCGAAAAACACCACCCTCCAGCTGCCGACCACACCCCACAGACCCAACCACCCCTGCCCACGGACAGATGAAGACAGTGCCACTCCAGACACAGCCAAGCTTTCGCCATACGGTCTTATGTGCCCTCAAGAGAGAATCCAAAACTCAACAACATACTACTGTATTGTACACCAGCCTTTTCTGGGATAGCATTCTTCTTAAAGCCAAAAAGGCAGAGGAGTCAAGTTACCACTTTCCGCGGTCACTGAGGAGAAACGATCAGGTTTCAAAATACCGGTATCTGACCAGGAGTTATATGTGAGTTTCCTCCCCATTGGAGATTCTCTCCCCTGGTGACTATAAGCTTGCTGAAGGCTCATTTTGAGAAGCATTTATTATTCCCCATTCACCCACTGAAGCACATACTGTTAGGCAGAATTATCTACCACTGCAGATATGAATGCTTATCTCCCCCTATTTCTTCAATCTAGGACATAAGAGCAAGCTTTGTTTATATAATATATATATATATATATATATATATATATATATATATATATATAATTGAATTATAAACAAAGCTTGCTCTTATGTCTTAGATTGAAGAAACAGGGGGAAATACGCATTCATATCTGCAGTGGCAGACGATTCTGCCTAACTAACAGTATGTGCTTGAGTGGGTGAATGGGGAAAAATAAAATAAATGCTTCTCAAAATGAGCCTTCAGCAAGCTTATATTCTCCAAGGGGGAGACATCCTCCAATAGGGAGGGAAACTCACTAACATATAACTCCTGGTCATATACCGATATTTCGAAACTTGGTTGTTTCTCCTCAGTGACCGCGGAAAGTGGTAATTTGACTCCTCTGCCTTTTCAGTTTTAGGAAAAATGCAATCCCAGAAAAGGCTGGTGTGCAATACCATAGTATGTTTGTTGCGTTTTCAAAAAACCAACCAAAGGTGCCATCTAAGAAGCAAATGAAAATCATGAAAGAGCAAAACAAGCTATATTTTCTTGTGAAAAGTAGAAAATATAAAAAGATATCCTCTAAGACACAAGTGCTGAGGGCCAGTTCTTGGAATGAATCCGCAAGGGACTAAAATACAACAAACTAATAAATTCCAAGGATAAGTACCGAGCACCGTTCCAGCAACTTACAGAGCAGCTTGGTGTTGCAATGACTGCAAGAAATATTGAATTATAAACAAAGCTTGCTCTTATGTCTTAGATTGAAGAAACAGGGGGAAATACGCATTCATATCTGCAGTGGCAGACGATTCTGCCTAACTAACAGTATGTGCTTGAGTGGGTGAATGGGGAAAAATAAATATTGCAGTCATTGCAACACCAAGCTGCTCTGTAAGTTGCTGGAACGGTGCTCGGTACTTATCCTTGGAATTTATTAGTTTGTTATATATATATATATATATATATTACGAGTGTGCAGATAGATACGTTCTGTGTATACCAACTATCCCTTTGGTAGAATCATTTGTTTTTCTCATCACACCCCTTCCTCCTCCTCGTCCTGACTGATGTCTGCCCCCCGCCTCCTTTCCTTTCAGACTGCTGTCACTCCTGGTCCTGATGCTAACGTTGTCCGCTGCCAATGCCATACTTCTTAGAGACGTCCACAAAGTCATTTCCAGATCTGCTGTGCCCTTCCAAGGGGTCCAGAGGGTTGACCGTGTAGCTGTCAAGGGCATGTTGCCGGAGCCGGGTGGGGTTATTTTGAATCCAAATAAAAAGTATGGTGATTGTCAAAACTGCACCTGTTAGACTAAAACGCAGTGGCAATTGTAAGCGAGGGAGCAGGCATGATTGCCCGTTCTGCAGTATTAGTAGTTAACAAGGACACGTTAATGATTTTGTTTTACCCAGAAGAACCTTTGATTTAAAAGAAAAACTCTATTGTAAACTATGTTATAATAACAATGATAAGCAGCACGTCTGGTTCCTCCACCACAGTTAAAATGCATTGCTTAAAGGAGGCTCAGTGATCTGGTCAACCATCTGAATATTTTTTTGATCTGGAATTATTGTTCCATTTTCCTTTTCGAGAAAGGGTATAGACTTGTCTAGGTAGTTACGGTTTTCAAGATTACAGAAATATTTACTAACCTTTTCACCCTGATGGATCCAGCGAACCCTCGAACGCATTGCCATACCTTGAATCCTGTGATCTCTAATTTCCTGAAACTGTGTTTTTAAGTTTTCTAAAACTGGAATATCTTCATCGTGCAAATCACGTTCAAGATTATTTATTCTTTTTTCAAGGTTGAGTTCTTGTTGGGTTTCCATCCTTTTTTTTTTGTAAGTGCTATACGATATTGTTTTCCTCCTAATTTCTAATAACAGGGTTTCAAAAAGTTGATCATTGATCTCAAAGGAGATATTTTCGTTAGGAATGTTATCAATGTTTTCTAAATTATAAGGTAGTAGTGCATATTATTTTTCACCTCACTGATGATTCTTTTTATTTCTGAAATATATTTTTTATCTTTAAGCAAACTATTATTAAATTTCCAGAAAGGCCTATCACGTTTAAGCTGCTCTTTTAAAAAAAAAGTATAGTAACTAAAGAATGATCTGATCTGTATCCCAGGTCAGTAAAATGTTATTTGTTTCGACCAATAATTCTTCAGTAATTAGAAAATAATCAAGTCTTCCTTGTTTAAATGAATTAAATTTACGCCAAGTATATGATCTTTTTTTCAGGATACATTTCCCTAAAAACATCAAAAAGATTGAATTTTACCACCATGTCAGTAATTCTTTTCCTGATCCTTGGACAATTATTCACACTTGCATAGTTTCGGACATCTATTTTCATGTCCAGAGCACAATTCCAGTCACCAGTAATAATCACATGTTCATTGGCAATGCGTTCAATTTGTTCGCAGTTACCATAACAAAATTCAGGTCTATCGTTATTACTTGGCCCAAAAAGGTTGACTAAGGTAAGTTTTTTATTTAGAATTTCCAGCTTCATTACAATATAACAACCATGAGGATCTCCAATGACATCGAATAATTTATATTCAAAATTATTGCCATAAAGAATGGCAACCCCGTTTTTATTTGTCTCAGAACCACAGAGCCAGACATTATAACCCCAACTTGCTCATATGAAATTTTCTGATTCTGTTTTCAAATGTGTCTCTTGAAGACAGTATATGTTGTTTGTGGATAGCAGTGTCATGCACAAACACGATGCTCCTACTTGTTAAAAAAGTTGCCCAGTTAGGTAGGCAGAGTGGATGATCATAAAACTGACATGGTTTAGCTTGATGAGTAATAAGGTGAAATTTCCAAAAAAATAATGTGGTCT
>CM031610.1:17163661-17166161 GCA_018398815.1 Conus ventricosus
CACGTGTGAAGAGTAAATCTCCACATGAAATGATCACAATGCAACATGTCAGGAGAATGTTGTTATATATACGATGTTTCAGACAATTGAACCAAAAACGAACAAAAGGTCTTGACAGAAACTCGTTATAACAAAACAACGACAACAACAACAACAAAACTTCAACAAAAGAATACCATTGTTAAAAAAAAAAAAAAAAAAAAAAAAAAGAATCACTATGCAGGGAACAGAAGTCTTGTCCAGCAAAATTAAAGAAACAAACAAACAAAGCAAAGCAAAACAAAGCAACCCCAAACAAAGAAACAAACAGCGAATACCTGGTTCTGTGCAATCCAGCGAGTTGATTGTGTTCAATTTTGAAATGCCCTTTCACGTGATGTGACAGACGAGGACACCTCACCTCCGGAAAGTAGGTAGTCCGGGCCAACCTGTCTAACATCACATCTACCATCTGAACGGCAACACCTTACAGAGACCTAGCCATTATCGGAACGGCAACACCTTACAGAGACCTAGCCAATATGCTACTGCCTTCTCTTAGCTGCCAGTGGTCGTCTGTTGACTTCGAACTGGATGGCGGGAGGGAGGAAAGGTGTTTTCAGTGCATGCATGTCTCACGTGACATGTCACGCGTACATTAAACGTCGAGGATAGTACATACGCTCTGCTTGCAGAGAACATGATTACCAAGCCGCAGCCTCCTCCGCCCCCCCCCCCTCCCTTCCTCCTAACACCCCCCATCCCCCTGCCCCAAGGTCTGTCGACGCTCCCTAAGGGCATCTTCACGGACTGAAACAACTGGGAGCAGCACATTTGTGTAACTTGTCATTGATTTTTGTTTGCACGACTTAAAAAAAAAATTTCCAGCTGGTGCATTTTCGGACCTAGGCCTAGTCTGTGACATGACCTGCTTCAGGTTAGTCAGCATTACGAAGCCGCTGGTCCTTGTCCGCCGGCAGAGTTTGGTCTGATCTTCTGACCGCCTGTCTTCAGAAAGATGGCTGGCGGTCCTTGTCCGCCGGCAGAGTTTGGTCTGATCTTCTGACCGCCTGTCTTCAGAAAGATGGCTGGCGGTCCTTGTCCGCCGGCAGAGTTTGGTCTGATCTTCTGACCGCCTGTCTTCAGAAAGATGCCGCTGGTCCTTGTCCGCCGGCAGAGTTTGGTCTGATCTTCTGACCGCCTGTCTTCAGAAAGATGGCTGGTGCATTTTCAGCGTGTTGAAATGCTGGCCACATTTTCTAGACCGCATGAATAACCATTGATGGACATCCAAGGTTCGCCTGCACTGATCTAGACCGCATGAATAACCATTGATGGACATCCAAGGTTCGCCTGTACTGATCTAGACCGCATGAATAACCATTGATGGACATCCAAGGTTCGCCTGCACTGATCTAGACCGCATGAATAACCATTGATGGACATCCAAGGTTCGCCTGTACTGATCTAGACCGCATGAATAACCATTGATGGACATCCAAGGTTCGCCTGCACTGATCTAGACCGCATGAATAACCATTGATGGACATCCAAGGTTCGCCTGTACTGATCTAGACCGCATGAATAACCATTGATGGACATCCAAGGTTCGCCTGCACTGATCTAGACTGCATGAATAACCATTGATGGACATCCAAGGTTCCCCGGTACTGATCTAGACCGCATGAACAACCATTGATGGACATCCAAGGTTCGCCTGCACTGATCTAGACTGCATGAATAACCATTGATGGACATCCAAGGTTCGCCTGTACTGATCACTGTGTTCCCTGCACTGTCGCCTCTCCTGTCTTTAAAGGCAGCGGGCATCCAGTTGGCAGGAGCAATTTCTGTCACCGAATACCCTCCACATCATAATTATATAAGGCGAATCAACCTGACAGTAAATCTAAACAGTGTTCACAGCAAGAAAAGCTGTGAACAGCAATGATAAACTCAAGCTTATAAGCTATCTTTTTCATCACAAACAGAACGACATATGATTGATTCGTATTCAGCCTTTTATTACAAGCTTCTAATCTCTGATCATGGAAACAGAGTTCGCATGACGAGAGGCGAGGTGTTCTGTACCATTTCTTCTGGTGCCGTCGCCCGTTCGTCTCATCAACAGTCGTGCCACTGCTATGCGCGCAACCATTGAAATGAGCGATAACAGGCCCCCCAACTCAGACACTGCACTTGATTAAAGGACAGTGTCCTTTGCTGGGGTGGGCTGCTGCTCCCGCTGTTGCGGAGTAAGTGTGTTGTAGCTCAATCTGTCCCAGAGTCTGTTTTGTCCAAATGGACTATCTGCATTGCGAAAGGTCGAAAAGGTTCGTTCTGATTTTGTTGTTAAGACATCCGTGCACCGAGACCTCCCAGTCCACGTTATCCAAACAGCTTGATCTGTTCATGCTCTGTGCACAGGCCTCCCAGTCCACGTTATCCAAACAGCTTGATCTGTTCAAATGCTCTGTGCACAGGCCTCCCAGTCCACGTTATCCAAACAGCTTGATCTGTT
>CM031610.1:17186161-17213661 GCA_018398815.1 Conus ventricosus
CATAGAGGTACGCAAGCTCCCACACCACGACAAGGAGTAGACCGTGTGAAAGAGCCGGTACACACACACACACACACACACACACACACACACACACACACACACACACACACACACACACACACACACACACACACACACACACACACACACACACACACACACACACGAGAAAAACAGAATGCAAAGAATTATTATTAAAGACGAGCGTATTTCTATAACAAAAAATGTCTCCTTCCGTTCTCTGCCGATGGCAATTTTAAGGGCATTAATCAGTGGATGTTTAAATGTCGGTTATTTATGAGGTATGATGGAGAGGGGATTTGTCAACAATTCACTGTGTGAATTGTATCTCCAGCCAGATTTACTCTGCTTTTTAGTTACAGTGAAGGTGAAGTCGTAACATTGACGGTGTACATTGTGGTTAAAATTCAACATTTCTAGTGCCTCCCAACATTGTGTTCAATATACATTGTAGAAAACATTTCCTTCGTGACATTTACTTACGAATTCAGTCGGAGATGTAATTCAGTTTGATGGTTTGAAAACCATAAATTTGATTATTCTACTGACACAATAACCCCGTTTGAAAACTTTTGGATCTTGCAAACTTACAGAATTAAAGAAATTACAGGGGTAAAAATGACATTTCCAAGTTCAAGTTACTATTTGGGATAGATTCTCGAAAGACATTGATTAATTTTTTCAAAGTCCCAACTCATAATATTACAAACCAGTGTAGTTTTCGTCTGCAAATATGAAGGAAGAAAGGAAGCTTATTCGTCTCTTGTTTGAAAAACAAAACAAAACATGAAGCAATCTGCAACTTCATAGGAAAGCCAAAGTGTACATAAACATATAACACTGAGAGCAAAATGTCTTTTATTTAACACGCTTTGCAAAACATGCAAGTGGATTTTGCAAGGTATGTCTGATTAGACATCATGAACAACGGATGAAAAAAGCACGAAAAAATGCTCCCCAGTATAAGGAAAGAATTCTCACCGTGGCTGCGATGTAGGGAGTATGGTTTTGTAAACTTACCACTGTGGCTGCAATGTAGGAAGTATGGTTTTGTAAACTTACCACTGTGGCTGCAATGTAGGAAGTATGGTTTTGTGTACTTGCCACTATGGCTGCAATGTAGGAAGCATGGCTTTGTAAACTTGCCACTATGGCTGCAATGTAGGAAGTATGGTTTTTGTAAACTTACCACTGTGCCTGCAATGTAGGAAGTATGGTTTTGTAAACTTACCACTGTGGCTGCAGTGTAGGAAGTATGGTTTTGTAAACTTACCACTGTGGCTGCAATATAGGGAGTATAGTTTTGTAAACTTACCATTGTGGCTGCAATGTAGAAAGTATGGTTTTGTAAACTTACCGCTGTGGCTACAATGTAGGAAGTATGGTCTTGTGCACTTACCACTGTGGCTGCAATGTAGGAAGTATGGTTTTGTAAACTTACCACTGTGGCTGCAATGTAGAAAGTATGGTTTTGTAAACTTACCACTGTGCCTGCAATGCAGGAAGTATGTCTAGTTGCAAAGCGAGACGACTGCAGGCGGAAATCTAAACAAATCTTAAATAAATGTTAGCGAACCGCCCAGAGAACGTGGACAAACGAGTTACAAGACAAAACACGACGCGTTTCGACCTCTTAGGTCTTCGTCTGGTGATAAATAAACGAATAAAACAACGAAAAATTCGTTACTACAATTTTAGTACCGATAATTATTGCGAACTTCCAAGAGAAACGTATTCGAGTCAGCTGTTTAATAAGTACTTAGCACTGTAAAGCTTATTACGAAGGTTATTTGAGCATGTTACATAATTGGCATATGTTAGTTACATTATAAAACTCCTATTACGAAGGTTATTTAAGCATTTTACATAACTTGCAGTTACATTATAAAACTCCATTTACATGTAAACGCGCTCGAAGTACGATCTCAGACGATCTTTTTTTTTTTTTTTTTTTCAAAATCTAAAGTGCTGCACATAAAAAATCTTACTTTGCCAAGTCAATTAATTGGCAATGGAACAAAAGACTATAAGAGAGAGGCCAGTTCAGGCGAGAGCCAAAACAGATTGACAAAGCAACCCAGCTGGTTCTGATTTTAGTCTGAAAGCGGTTAACAAAGAAATGGTGGAAGTTGAATTCTGACCTGCTTGGGTGAGGCTGCAGGCGAGTTCTTCTCCCTGGGTGACGTCACCACGGGGATTTGGCAAACCTCTGGAACTTGGGGAGAGCTCAAGACTTGTGCCTGTCGTGCTGATGCCGCCTCTGCCACCTAAAAAAGAAAGAAAGAAAAAAAAAACCAAACATACCTGGGTGCTTAGGCCTGTGGAAATGGACACATGGGTTTCTTTCACTGCTAATGGAATCCAATGCATGGTGTTCTCATGCCTCATGGAGTTGATCTTTCTTTAAAATATGGAAGCAAATGACAAAAAGTAAGAAATCACAGTGTGTCTAGAAACTGGCTTCCTAGCCTGGCGTATCCATGAGTGGGGGGTACAGTCAGACAGTGGAAGGTACAACAGTCAGACAGTGGGGGATACAGTCAGACCTGGGGGGGGCCCGGGGGTACAGTCAGACAGTGGGGGGGGGGTACAGTCAGACAGTGGGGGGTACAGTCAGACAGTGGGGGGTACAGGCAGACAGTGGGGGTACAGTCAGACAGTGGGGGGTACAGTCAGACCTTGGGGGGGGGGGTACAGTCAGACAGTGGGGGTACAGTCAGACAGTGGGGGGTACAGTCAGACAGTGGGGGGTACAGTCAGACAGTGGGGGGCACAGTCAGACAGTGGAAGGTACAGTCAGACAGTGGGGGATACAGTCAGACCTTGGGGGGGGGGGGGGTACAGTCAGACAGTGGGGTACAGTCAGACAGTGGGGGGTATAGTCAGACCTTGGGGGGGGGAGGGTACAGTCAGACAGTGGGGGGTATAGTCAGACCTTGGGGGGGTTGCAGTCAGACAGTGGGGGGTACAGTCAGACCGTGGGGGGGGGGGGTGCAGTCAGACAGTGGGGGTATAGTCAGACCTTGGGGGGGGGGGAGAGGGTACAGTCAGACAGTGGGGGGTATAGTCAGACCTTGGGGGGGAGGGTACAGTCAGACAGTGGGGGGTACAGTCAGACCGTGGGGGGGGGGGGGGGTGCAGTCAAACAGTGGGGGGAAAAGTCAGACAGTGGGGGGTACAGTCAGACAGTGGGGGGTACAGTCAGACTTGGGGGGTACAGTCAGACAGTGGGGGGTACAGTCAGACCTTGGGGGGGGGGGTACAGTCAGACAGTGGGGGTACAGTTAGACATTTGGGGGGATACAGTCAGACGTGGGGGGTACAGTCAGCCCTGGGGGGGTCGTCAGACAGTGGGGGGTACAGTCAGCCGGGGGGGGGTACAGTCAGACCGGGGGGTACAGTCAGACGTGGGGGGTCGTAGCCTTGGGGGGTACGCGACAGTGGGGGGGGTTTAAGTCAGCAGGGGGGGTTTCAGTCAGCCCTTTGGGGGGGTACAGTCGACAGGGGGTACGTCGCCTTGGGGGGTACAGTCAGACAGTGGGGGTACGTCAGCCTTGGGGGGGTACAGTCGATAGTGGGGGGTACGTCAGCCCTTGGGGGGGGAAAAGTCAGACTGGGGGTACAGTCAGACTTGGGGGGGGGTTACAGTCAGCAGGGGGGTACAGTCGAAGGGGGGGTACAGAGACAGTGGGGGTACAGTCAGACGGGGGGGTTACTCAGACAGTGGGGTACAGTCAGACAGGGGGGTTACGTCAGACAGGGGGGGTACAGTCAGACGTGGGAGGTACAGTCAGTTTGGGGGGGTCGTTGGACAGGGGGGGGGTACAGTCAGACGTAGGGGGTACAGTCAGACCTTGGGGGGGGGGGTTACAGCCGACAGTGGGGGGTAGAGTCGCCCTTGGGGGGATACAGTCGGAAGTGGGGGGGGGTACGTCAGCCTTGGGGGGGGGGGGGGGGGTTACAGTCAGAAGTGGGGGTACAGTCAGCCTTGGGGGAATCAGTCAGACAGTGGGGGTACAGCGACGTGGGGGGTACAGCAGCCTTTGGGGAGGTACAGTCAGCAGTGGGGGGTAGTCGCAGGGGGGGTACGTCAGACGTGGGGGGTACAGTAGACGTGGGGGGGGGGGGGGACAGTCAGCCCTTGGGGGGGGGGTACGTCAGACAGGGGGGGGACAGTCAGACAGGGGCGGTACAGCAGACAGTGGGGGGTCAGTCAGACAGTGGGGGACAGTCAGCTTTGGGGATACAGCAGCAGTGGTGGTGGGTACAGTCGACGTGGGGGTCAGTCAGCAGGGGGGGGTACGCAGCAGTGGGGGGTACAGTCAGACAGGTGCAGAGTGGGAGTGGGGGTACAGTCAGACAGTGGGAGGTACAGTCGCAGTGGGGGACAGTCAGACAGTGGGGGGTACGTGAGTGAGTGGTGGGTAAGTCGACGTGGGGCGTTCAGTGCAGTGGGGGGTACAGGACAGTGAGTGGTGGGTAATCAGACGTGGGGGGTACAGTAGACAGGGGGGGGGTACAGTCAGACAGTGGGGGGTACAGTAGACGTGGGGGGTACGTCAGACGTGGGGGGTACAGTCAGACGTGGGGGGGGGTTTTCAGTCAGCCCTTGGGGGGGGGTACAGTCAGACTGGGGGGTTTTACAGTAGACAGTGGGCGGTACGTAGACAGTGGGGGGACAGTCGACAGTGGGGGGTACGTCGACAGGGGGGATACAGAAAGACAGGAGTGGGGGGTACAGTCAGACAGTGGGGGGTACAGTAGACAGTGGGGGTACATCAGACAGGGGAAAGGTACGTCAGACGTGGGGTGTACAGTATACGGTGCAGAGTGGAGGGGGGGTCAGTCAGACAGTGGGGGTACAGTCGGGGACAGTGGGGGTACAGTCGGGACAGTGGGGGTACAGTCAGACAGTGGGGGTTACGTCAGACAGGGGGGGTAAGTCAGCAGGGGGGGTACATCGAAAAGTGCAGAGTGGGAGAGTGGGGGGACGTCAGACAGGGGGGTTTACGTAGAGTGTGGGGGGTACGGGTCGACAGTGGGGGGTCAGTCAGCAGGGGGGGGTGCGTCGACCCTTTGGGGGGGTACAGTCAGACGTGGGGGGTACAGTCGACAGTGGCTGTACAGTCGACGTGGGGGGTACGGCGGGGACGTGGGGGGTACGTCAGACAGTGGGGATACAGTCAGACGTGAGTGGGGGGTAAGCGACGTGGGGGTCAGTCAGACAGTGGCGGGTACAGTCAGACAGTGGGGGGTCGTCAGACAAGTGCAGAGGGAGGGGGGGGTCAGTCAGACAAGTGCAGGTGGAGGGGGGGGGGGTACAGTCAAAAGGTGTAGAGTGGGGGGGGGGGTACAGTCAGACATGGGGGGTACGCAGACAGGGGGGGGTACGCAGAAGTGGGGGGTACAGTCAGACAAGTGCAGAGTGGAAGGGGGGGGACGTCAGACGGTGTAGGTGGGGTGGGGGAGGGGGGGGGGGTAAAGTCAGACGGGTGCAGAGTGGAGAGGGGGGGGGTACAGTCAGAAGGTGAGGTGGGAGTCTTTGCCTTTCCCGCCCCCCCCCAGGAAAAACCAACTGAAAGACTCCTCTTTCTGGAAGAGTTTAATCGCTGGAGTACATGAACTGTCTAAAAGGCCGTTCTGTTGGTCGGCGACTTCAACTTCCAGGGGAAAATCCAACTAATTGCAATACAGCAAAATGTGGACTGTTTGCCCTTTGGTCTAAACCCAGTCCGAACCCCCCAAACTCACCGTTAGGTCACCCTTGCTGGGTTGTCCATTCTGATGTTGACCTGGTCGACCCCACCCCCACCGTCTGACCCTTACTTTGCCACCATGCGGTCCGGCAAAAATCTGACACATTCTCCTATTAAGCCCCAGGGACGTCGAGTCCCGGGCTTGCTTCCATCGACTTGACTCTCCGAGCTGCCTGCTGTCCCCCCCTTCAAACTGTACCTTACTGTCGCGGAGCAATTCCCTGGGGCCTATTCAAAATGTCCTTTATCCCTGCCCCATTTTTTAGACGCAAGTTTCCCGCCGTCCCCCCACCTGGTTCCCGCAGTTGGCCTGAAGTTCTTGATGCTAAAAGTGTTAGAGTAGGGCCGAAAGGCAGTGGCTAAAAACAAACCTCGAGATTTACAAAAAATTTTCGAATTGTAGTAAAACTGTGAATGAAATTGTTTATAAGCAAAACAGCCCTTTACAATGCTAAAATATTTTGCATGACAACAACCAAAACAATTGTTTAAGGTCCTGATACCTCAGGGGGGAAAAAAATCTCCCTTCCTTATCGTCTGTCCTCTGACATTCCCCAGAAATTTTGTGACTTTTTCACTAGCAAAATTAGACTTTTCCGTGAAAGTCGGATGCTCAGTCGTATCTGAAAAATGATATTCCATACAACTCTTTTTCCGGCATTTCATTGACTGACTTTGAACCTGGAAGTTTCTGTTGTCAAAGAAATCATCGACAAGATGTTTTAAAAAAATGTGTATGGATCCTTTCCATCTACTTTATTTCTGCATGCATGGATGTTTTGTTGCCATTTCACTAGGTGGGAAAAGAATCTCCATTCGGTTGTTTTCCCCCCTGCATGAAAAATGTGTTGTCCCACCCCTTTTTGAAACCCTCCTTGACCCCGAAAAACCCAAAAAATTATCGCCTGTCTCCCAATTGTCTTTTCTTTCAAAGATAATTGAAAAATAGCACTTTCCCAAATCCAAAACCCCCTTTACCCAAAAAAACTTGCCCATTTGTTTCAGTCCCCCATCGCATGGACACAGTCAGAATGCTCTGCTGAAAAAATAAACGATCTTCTCTTGCTTGGATAAGGCAGGTTTCACTGCTTTCTTTCTTGGACTTGTCCGTGCTTTGAAACCCTTTATCATCCACCTCCTCACTGACTTCACATACTTTTGGCATCTCTTTCGCTTTTGGGAGGTTTTATTCTTACCCTTTTGGTCGAACCCAAAAATTTTCTTGTCAATGGTTTTTCTTAAATTGCTGATTGAATTATGGTGTTTTCCCCAAGGCTCTGTCCTTGGGCCCCTTTGTTTGTTCTATATACCCACCCCTCTCTGACTTTTTAGCCCCCTGACATTTCAACCATGCTTTTCCCGATGACAATCAAAATTCATTTCTGGTGACACTCTCTCCTCTCCTCCCTCATTGATCGTCACGCTCTGCCTTTGACATAAAGGCATGGATGATTGCAACAAACTTCAGTTAAACAATGACAAAAGAACTGATCTTCTTCTCCCAAAAAGGGGGTCATGTCTACAATCTCTGTTCCTTTTCTGTCCAACTTGGTACCTCTCTCATTCAGACCTCTCCATGTGCGAAATCTAGGCGTTGTCTTGATCAGACACTCTCTTTCAAAAACAGATTTCTTTTATCTGCCGTGCTTGCCCCTTGGAGCTTCGGCGAATCAGTTCTGTGCCCACCCTTTTGCCGAAGAAGCCCCAAGACTTGGTTTTTGTTTTATTCTTTCAAGTCTTGGACTCTGTATTCTCTTTTTGCTGGTGTCACAGATTTCTTTCAAAATTGCAGAAAGTTCAAAATAATGCGCTCGCCTTTTTTCGAATCTCCGAAACCTCTCATGTTTCCCTTAAAAAAAGCATCAAATACAAACTTTCTTTGCCTTTACAAGGCTTGGATGGCCTCGCTCCATTTACCTCCTAAAGTCTGTCGACCTAAATCCTTCCCGAAACTTCGTCTTCCCCCGACCTGCATTCTGCAGATCCCTCGTTTTCGGGGCCCGAACACTTGGTGAAAGTTCTTTTTCTTTTTTAGGCTCCTTCTCTGGAACAACTCCTTTGCACTGAAAATCAAAAAGTCTTTCTTCTTTCAAAGTCCTCCTCCCCAAAAATTTTTCAAAAAAAATAATTTTTCTGCTCCTTTGCTGGGTGTGTGTGTTTTGTGGGGCGTGTGTGTGTGGTGTTGTGTTGTGTGTGGTGTGTTGGTGTGTTTTGGTGTGTGTGTGTGTGGTGTGGTGTTGGTTGTGTTGTTTTGTGTGTTGTGTGTGTGTGTGGTGTGTGTGTGTGTGTTTTTGTGTTTGTGTGTTTTGTGTGTTGTGGTGTGTGTGGTGTGTGTGTGTGTGTGTTTTGTGTGTGGTGTGTGTGGTGTTGGTGTGTGTGTTAGGGCTTATTGCTGTAAACGTTTGGGGTTTTGTTTAAGTTAAGGCATAAAAATTCCCTTTTTATTATTATTATTATTTTACAGTCGCAGGTGAGGGTGGGGTGGGGGGTACAATCAGACAGGTGCAGAGTGGAGGAGTGGGGGGGGACAGTCGACGTGGGGGGGGGGGGGGGGGGGTACGTGGCATGTGTAGAGTGGAGAGTGGGGGGTTAAAAACCACATGTGTAGGTGGGAGTGGGGGTACGTCACACATGTGTAGGGGGAGTGGGGGGACAGTCAGAAGGTGTAGAGTGGAGAGTGGGGGTACAGTCAACAGGTGCAGGTGGAGAGTGGGGGGTACTCAGAAGGTGCGAGTGGAGAGTGGGGGGGGACATCAGACAGGGGCGAGTGGAGAAAGTGGGGGGGTACAGTCAGACGGTGCACAGTGGGAGTGGGGGGTACAATAGACTGTGTGAGTGGGGGGGGGGGTCAATCAGACTGTGTAGAGTGGGGAGTGGGGGGTCAATCCCCAGTGTAGAGTGGAGAGTGGGGGGTACAGTCAGGGGCATGTGCGAGTGGAGAGTGGGGGGGGAAGTCAGAAAGTGCAGGTGGAGAGTGGGGGGTTACAGTCAGACGTGGGGGGGGGGGGGGCGTCGGGGCAGTGGGGGGTACAGGAGACAGGTGCAGAGTGGGTAGTGGGGGGTACAGTGGACAGGTGAGAGTGGATGTGGGGGGGACGTGAGAAGGGGGAGTGGAGGTGGGGGGGGGACATGAGACAGGTTAGAGTGGAGAGTGGGGGGTACAGCAGACAGGGCAGAGGGGGAGTGGGGGGTACGTAGCAGGGGCAGAGTGGAGGGGGGGTACGTCGACGGTTTTAGAGTGGAGAGTGGGGGGGTTTTCGTCAAATGTGCAGAGTGGAGAGTGGGGGGTACGTCAGAGAGGTGCAGGTGGAGAGTGGGGGTACAGTCAGACAGGTGTAGAGTGGAGAGTGGGGGGTACAGTCAGACAGGTGTAGAGTGGAGAGTGGGGGGTACAGTCAGACAGTGGGGGGTACAGTCAGACAGGTGCAGAGTGGAGAGTGGGGGGTACAGTCAGACAGGTGCAGAGTGGAGAGTGGGGGGTACAGTCAGACAGGTGCAGAGTGGAGAGTGGGGGGTACAGTCAGACAGGTGCAGAGTGGAGAGTGGGGGGTACAGTCAGACAGGTGCAGAGTGGAGAGTGGGGGGTACAGTCAGATAGGTGTAGAGTGGAGAGTGGGGGTACAGTCAGACGTTGATCTGAGGGATTTATCGCCCCAGTTGGCTCTTGTCCAGGGCTGAGTGTGTTGTGGGTTCAGGTGGTTGAAGACCAGAACCACACACTTCAGGCTCATCCCACTTAATGGACGCACCTGACAAAACGTTGCTAAAATCTTCTAACACAGCAGGCGTCGGTATCTCTCGGACCTGGGTGATGCCGGAATATACGTAACGTTATATTTTTGAAATCTATATCCACACAGAACAGGAACAGTTTCGTTATTTTAGTTCATTATCAATTATGAGCAATTAACTGTGTGTTACTACCAACTGAGAAGTCAGACGGTAAGTATATAAGGTTAGCATGCTGCTTACTGCAGTTTAGAACAGATGACCGAAACGTGAACTTCAACAGAAATGTATTCCAGTCCAACAATCTAACGAGTACTGAGAACTGTAAAACGTGTTAATCAGGTTACGTGAACATGTTACATCACTGGCATACGTTTGTTTAATGAAAGGAAGACAGACAGAATGCAGATATGGGTATAAAACTCCCATTCACACATTAACAAGCTAAGCATGATGCAAGACTTGTTTTTTAAATCAAAGTTTAAAGCGCTGCATATAACAGTTTCACTTTGTTAGGTTCATTAATCAGCAACGGAATGAAATACTAGAAGAGAGAGCCCAGTTCCACCCAAGGCCACGACAGAGCAGAAGCAGAGCAAGGCAAGCAGCTGGTTCTGATCTTAGTCTGAAAACGACTTTAAAAAAAAAACAAAACAAAAAAGATAGTGGAAACTGAATTCTGACCTGTTTGGATGAGGCTGGAGGTGGGTTCTCCCTGGGTGACGTCATCACAGGGATTCGGCAAACCTCTGGAACTTGGGCAGAGCTCAAGACGTGCGCCTGTCGTGCTGGTACCGCCTCTGCCACCTAAGAAATATACGCATACATGGGTGTCTCTGCATGTGGGAAGGCGTACGTGGTTTTCTTTTACTGCTAATGGAATCTTATGCATGGTGTTTTCATGCCTGATAGATCTGGTTTTTTTTTTTGAAATATGAAAGCAAATAAGGCACTGATTTCAAAGATTAAATGGGTCGACTTCAACATCCTTTGGCCCATGAAACACAAGAAGTGAATGAACAACTATGTGAACATGGAAACACGACAAGTAACGAACAACGAACAACGTTGGGGAGAAGAGGACATGATTAAGAGAGAGAGAGAGAGAGAGAGAGAGAGAGAGAGAGAGAGAGAGAGAGAGAGAGAGAGAGAGAGAGAGGAGAGAGAGAGAGAGAGAGAGAGAGAAGAGAGAACAGAACAATTTTATTCAGAACAGAATTTTATTCAGTAAGGCCAAAGCCCCATTTGAAGGGGGTGTGAACATTAATGATCAATATAACTAGACACATTTACATGATAGTGTCAATTCATCATCTACTTCAAAACTAAATCAAAGACCACATGGTTACGCTTCACCAATTTACAGAGGAAACAAAAGAAAATCAAAAGAACATTACACTAGTTTATGCACGATATCATGTACTGAAATTGCCTACAAGGGACAAGCAAATTCAACAGTTCAAGACAGAATAATTTCTCTTCTCTTGAAGGCTTTATAAAGATATATAGCAAAGTTTCCAATGATATGTTCGTTTCGTGATGCTAGAAGTAGAGTTAATCTGAAGTCACTGGAATTGTTATAATATTTTGGATTGATTAAACTATGTCTCAAATCACCAAACACAGGGCAACAAAAAACAAAATGAATCTCATCATCAGTAGCAGATCTACACAACGGACATTTTGTTCCACGTTCATCATTTCTTTTATATCTTGAACAATGCACTAACAAATCGGACATTCCAAATCTAAATCTTGTCAGAATATATGGAACAAATCTGTCCAAACCTAGAAGTAAGTATGGTTCAAGATCATGCGATGCCTTAAATTTCCTGTAGTCTATAAATCTATCGCTATTATACAAATGATAATTCCAAGTCTGCCACCTGCAGTCAACTAGTCTTTGTTTAAACATCTTTATAAAGGAATTAATGCACCCTACGCCTTGATATTCCCATGCATAGGAGAAGCCATAACTATTTAAAACATCGCGCACTCTTGAAGCCCAATTGATTTTTCCTCTATTGGCCAAACTCAGCAACATTTTATATGCTTTAGATGGCAATCTATGTTCATCCATTCGAGTCAGTTTTAGCCAATATCTAACACAAGAAACACTAGAATTAATCGTTAATGGGAATCGATTTAGATCGCCATACACAAGGTCGTTTGGTGTTTTAATGCCAACCCCTAGATATTTTTTTAATACAAACAAATGAACACTTTCAATAACAGACGAAGCATCTTCTAAACCCCAAATCTCAGCACCATATAGAAGAATGGGTTGAATCTGAGAATCAAAAAGTTTCAAGAACAATCTTAAGGAGTTATTATTAGTTGATACAACTTGCAAATAATGCTAATGGCACCTCGTATTCCTTTTACATGCAAAATAGGCATGCATGCTTAAAACTCAATTTAGTAGAAAATAGTAGCCTAAAATCTGATAAGAATTTACTACATTCATTTTTATATTGCGTAAAACCATCTCTCAGTACTTGCTAGATACCCCCTTTCCTGAAGATTACTATGCTAGATTTTTCTCAGTTGACTTTCAGCTGTAACTGGCATGCAGCTTTGTAAAGATATTCAGCGTTTGGTAAGCAACCACAGTTTCCGACAATAAAATCATATCATCAGCAAACAAAAGAATAAAAGTTCAGTGAAATCAGCATTCCAGCCAACACATGTCTACCATTATCAATAATTTCGAGAGCGAGTTCATTTTAAACAAAGAAAAAGAAGAGGACTGCAGACATCACCTTGTTCACACCATTAGTACAGTGTATGTAGCCTGTAACTGTGTACCACAACGAACTCGAGCTTTAACAATTTCGTACATACTTCTTATACATCGTAAATTTTACCTTAATCCATTTTTAATCAAATAGGCCACAGTAATTTTCTTGAAATAGTGTCAAACGCGTTTCTTCTCGAAATCGGATAATGCAACATACAATTTTTGCGTCAATACTGTACCATGCCAGACAATAGCATTCACGGCAGTTAGTCTGCTCTGCCAGCCGAAGTTTTTGTGTGGCTAATTGCAGTAATAAGACAGTCACGTGATGCCAACCCGCTTCCGCCGTAGGAAGAAGCCAGTGTCAACCTCCCGACCTCATTCTCTCTCGGCCTGCCGTCCAAGCAAGGTAAGTCTGTGCTCTGTTCGCCTTCTCTTTGCCGTTGTGTTAAGATAGCTTTGTGTTTGCTTTGCTTATTTGTTGTGGCTTGTGCGCTTCACCCTTTTACTCTTGAGCCGGTGGGCTTTTGGTTTGGTGTGCTTATAATTTTTTAACCACGCCATCGTCGTCTTTGTGCCTTTGTCTCGGCACTCGCGACTTCGCCTTCCGTTCTTTTCGATCTTCGAAAGTCGGAACTCATCGCCGTTTCACCCTTCTTCCCCTTTTTGTTTTTACGGCCCCTTGTTCTCCGAATCTCATGTCCCTTCTCCTTCCATCGGACTCCCATTCGTCTAACTTGTCACGTCGTCTCCACTTGGTTTCCTTTCTCACCGGTCATTCCGCCATTTCTTTTCGACTGCCAAACCGCGTCACTTACGATCGTCCTTCCTCGATCTAACACTGAGATCTGCGTACATTTACACACTTCAGGTGGCTCTCCGAGGTGGTTGAGCTCTTTATTCCTCGAATCCACTCTTTGTTCCCCTTTGCGATCGTGCGTTCTGTGTTTGTCACCCACCACCAGTGCCAACATGGTGAAGGGCACTAAACGGCCTCGAGACGTGCCATTGCTCGGCAGTCGCGCTCTACCGGGGGCCGCTGTTTCGATTCCTCGGGATCAAACCGCTCAGCACAACGATGAGGGGTGCGATCGGTGTGAGGAGGGTTCCGCGCATGAGGACTGCAGTTGACCAATTTTCGTTCCCCCCTACCCGATCGGCGGACACACGACGCGCGATCGAGTCCCAACAGGCAATCTCAGTCGGACGGGCAATCGGCCCGTCATCGGCGACTGTTTTCATTCTCATCTTTCCCTAAGCCCAAATCCCAAGGGCAAGGCCCCCATGAAAGGACCTGCCCATTCCAAAATCTTCCCGTTCCCCGACTGGATCGCCTGTTCGCCTTCGCGTCGCGTAAGGAGACCCTCTCCTATCATGCCACGTCCAGCGATCATCGGCCCCCGGGGACCCTTGCCGAGACCCGGACCGGCACGGGTGACGGACTCGCGGCCGGAATCACCGCACGTCACCCGATCTAATGAGACTCGTGACGCTAGCACCTCCCCCACTAACGTCACCCAGTCTCAGCATGCTCTCCCCAACCGTGTCCACGTTCAGCCACGACCCGGACACGAGGAGCGTCAACACTCCGGTGGAGGGGCTGTGGACAGTCTTTGGTGGTACCCCCCCACTGGCCACAACCCCGGGTCAGGTACGCAGGCATCGACTAGCTCGGATCTGCGCCCTCACACCCCGACGGTCGAACCACCCCGATCGATCGTTTAAATCTCCCCTAGGGTTACAGGACATTGGGGAGCGGACTTCTTCTGCTCCCCTATTGGGCAACGTCTGCAGTCCCGTTCCTCCGGGGGAGGATCGACCAGCGGGACCAGGGGTAACCTTTCGTCCCTTGAGGCTTACGCTGTCGACTCAGCCATCCCCGTCCGCTACCACACGGCCAGGAGGCTCGGCGACCGTAACAACCACCGACCCCTCTGCCACGCAGGGGGCCGGCGCAGACCCCACCCGGGAGATGCAGGAGGCAGTGCTCTCCCTTGGTGTTCAAGGTTACCCGGGTCCCCGAGGAGACTCTGCCTCTGGGCCGCCACAGCCCGTCTTTCTCCATGGGGACCGGTGGTTCTATTCCCCCGAGGAGAATCAGTGGCTTAGCTCGGACTCTTCCCTGACTCCATCTTCGGTCTCATGTGGCATCCGGCCTCCCAGAGCTGGATCGACCTGGGCCCCCCTTCCTCTCGGGCGCTGTCCGATCGGCTGTCCCCTAGTTTACATGCCGATTATGGAACCACCGGGGAGCCGTCCTCGTTTTTTTCCCTTCTTTCCCAACGAGGTCGGGACTCCCACGCACCCCTGACCTGGCCTTCCGAAGGGTGGACCTGAACGTCCCCTTCACGAACACACTGACCCACAACTTGAGGAGGGGTTCGAGGATTCCCTCCCCCAGTCTGGGGACCTTTCCATTTTGGAGGGCTGGCGCCCTGATCTTGTTGTTAGGGAATCCCCTCCCTCTAACAACATCTTCTCCCCTTTCCCGTTTCAACTGGGTCCCCCCCTACCCAGCGATCACGGCCAAGGATAGCCGCCCCCCAGACCACACTCCTTTGTGGGACAGATCGGCCTCTCTCGCCAGGGGTGCACATGCCGTCCCTCCGCCGGGGATTGACTTCTTGTCAGCCCCCAACGCGGCCCAGTAGGAGTATTCCTCAAGGACTCGTGTCAGGCCCCCTGTTACACCCCAAAAAGACGCCCGCCCCAAAAAGACGCCGGTGTCTTTTTGGCCCCCGACATCACACCCCAAAAAGACGCCTCGTAGTGATGTGTGAGCACTCTCTCAGCCCTTCGGGCTTACGTTTCTTCAGCCTTCGCATCAACCCCATAGCTTCGCTACGGCCTTTATTTTGATGAGATCATCGATCAGACGGGAGTAGACTGGACACAGCTTCGTATAAAAAATATAAGTCAAAAGTTGGTCATGAAATGAAAATATCGACAGCACAGTTCCCAAAAAGACGCCGGTCCTCCGGGCGTCTTTTTGGGGTGTGATGAAGGGGGGCCAAAAAGACACCGGCGTCTTTTTGGGGCGGGCGTCTTTTTGGGGTGTAATACCCCCCATGTCTTTTCTCTCTTCTATGCCAATCCGGCCACCAGGAGATTGCCATTCCCCGGCTGACCTCAGGCTCACTCCCAACCTCCCCCCTCCCACATCCACCTCTCTTTCTATCAAAACCCTGATAGAGTGGGAACAGAATTGCCAGGGCTGTCATTCTACACACCACCGCGGGACATGCCTTCATTGACATGTTCCTACAGCGAGCTGAGGAACTCTGGCCAAAGGAGGGCGGCACTGTCTCAGCGTCTTCGGACCCTGACGTCACTGAGGCAGGCCCCAGCCTGTTTTGATGACCCCCTTATGCGTTTTTCTTGTCACAAGATAGCGCACCACCTTGGGGCTGCGGCGGACAGCGCAGCCAGGAGTCACTTTAACTGCCTTTTGGCAGTGAGAGATGCTATGCTATCACAGGCCCATCTCTCCCCAGCGCTCAAGGCGGCCTTACGCTGCATTCCGGGTCAGGAGCAGTCGCTTTTTCGGCGACTACTCTGCTGCTGTCATTACCCATGCCGTCGAGGAGCGCAAACAGGCCGCTTCTTTTGCGACCAAGACCCCTCGTCAGCAGCGCCCTTCTAGACCATTCTTTCGTCAGGCCCTACCCCCAGCCAGACCCCAGCCCTACCCCAAGCAGCGTCCCTCAAGCCCGCCAAAACACCCTACTTCCACCCCGCCTAGGCCCAAACCGAAAACCCCCCCAACAGAATTTTCGGTTCGGCCAACAGGCCCACCCCGGAGGTGACTAGCGGACTCACCTTCCGAGAGGCGGGAAATGTCAGTCTTCTCGACCCCCCTCGGCCCCTCTGCCCCCCTGGCAGGCAGTCTGTCCCTGGCATGCCCACCAGTGGCGGTGCATGGGTCTCAACCCCTGGGTAGTATCTGTTCTACAGGAGGGGTTCCGTCTACCCTGGGCACACGGACGCCCCCCTCTTCTGTCCTCCCCTCCTCCTTCCCCCAGCGATCCACCGCCCGCCCAGGCGGAGGCACTTCGCCTGGAAATCGAGGAGCTTCTTCGGATGGGCGCCATCACCGAGACAACCCACCCCAACCCCGGGTTTTACTCTCGTCTGTTTGTAGTCCCCAAGTCCTCGGGCGGCTGGAGGCCCATCCTCGACCTTTCCCCTCTCAACAAATTCATCAGGCCAACCAGATTCAAGATGGAGACCCCGGCCCAGATCAGGGACTCCATCCACCATCTGGACTGGGCCACTTCTATAGATCTGAAAGATGCCTACTTTCAGATCCCATTCACCCGTCCCACAGACGATACCTTCGTTTCGTCTGGCGGGGCCGGGTGTTTCAATTCAAGGCTTCCCCTTCGGGACTCTCCCTGGCTCCCTTCCTCTTCACGAAGGTAGTCAAGGAGATGGCCGCCCTTGCCAGCACAGGAGGACATTCGCCTATTGGTTTACCTCGACGACTGGCTCGTCTTGGCTCCCACTCAGGCCCTGGCCCAATCCCACACCTCCAAACTACTACACCTTTGCTCCTCTCTGGGGTTCGTCACCAACCCCTCCAAATGCGAGCTCTCGCCCAGTCAGCGATTCACCTTTCTGGGCATGAGCTGCGACACCACCTCCATGGTAGTCTCCCCGACCCCGGAGAGGTCCGCCCCGCCTAGTCGAACCTCATCTCCCACCTTCGACTCTCTCCCTTTACTTCGGCAAGGACACTTTCCTCCCTTCTGGGGATGATGGAGTCCCTGTCTCCTCTCATTCCCCTAGGCAGAGTTCCCAAGCGACAGCTTCAGAGGGAGTTCCGCCGTCGTTGGTCCCAGACCAACGACGCTGGAACCAGACCCATTCCCCTAGGCCCTTGGTCGTTTGGGGCCACGGAGGAGTGCTCAGCCCCTCCACCCTGGCCACCGGCGTTCCCATCTCCCTCCCATCCCAGGCCCTGGAACTTTACACAGACCCTCCAACTCGGGCTGGGGGGCCCATTTGGAGAGCAGTCACGCCTCGGGGGTTTGGGATCCTCTGACTGCTCGTCTTCACATCAACATCCTGGAACTGGAGGCGGTCAGGCTCGCCCTCCTCCACTTCCAGTCCAGGTCTCCCACCGATTTGTTCTCCTTTTCACGGACAACACTTCGGTAGCTTGTTACATCAACAAGGGGGGGGGGGGGGGGCACACTCCATCGGCCTCTCCCTTCGTACAGAGGCCCTCCTCCGCTGGTGTCACACGCGGGGGGTCACCCTTCGCGCGAGACACATAGCAGGGACACATAACATCCTGGCAGACTCTCTCAGCCGCTCCAAGTCTGTCCTCCACACGGAATGGACTCTCAGCAGGCATAGCCTAACAACCGTGTGGGAACATTGGTTCAGACCGATGATCGACCTGTTTTGCCACACGATTCAACCACCGTCTGCCAGTGTATGTGTCCCTCCGTCCCGGACCCCCAGGCTAACGCCATCGACGCCCTATCCCTTCCCTGGTCGGCCTCGTAGCTTACGCCTCCCTCCCTTCCCGATCCTCCACAAGGTGATCAGGAAGGCGAGAACTCGAGAGACCCAGGCTCATTCTCATAGCCCCCATGGTGGCCCACTCAATCCTGGTTCCCGGACCTCAAGTCCCTCACTCACGCACCCCCTCTCCAGTTGAACACCAGGTGGGACATGCTCAGGCAACCTCGTTCGGGTCGCCCTCATTCCAAATCCCCAGATGCTTCACCTCCACGCCTGGCTTCTGTGCCAGCCCGGTTGCGAGCATCTAAATCCACCTCTCGAACGGACAGTCCCAGTCCGTCCGCAGTATCCTCTCCATCGCCGGGGCCTCTCAGGAACTCCGAGACCTAGCCATGTCCTCTCGCAGAGCTAGCACAGAGTCCCTTTACGATTACAGATGGAGGAAAATGGGTCTCAAGATGCAAAGACAATTCTGTTCCCTCACAATCGCCCCTCCAATATCCGGATATGGGAATTTCCTGTCCCACCTTAACCTCTCTGCTAGCTCCATCCGGGGCTACAGGTCGGCCATCTGCACGACCATCCGCCAAATGGGCGGACCTTCCTTTGAGAATGACTTCCTTCTCAGAGAGATCTCCAGAGGGGCTGCTCTTCGTGAGGCCCAATCCCTAGACGTGTCCCCCCCTTTGGGACCCTCTCACTGTACTTGACGTCCTCAAAAAAAAACCCCTTTGAGCCTTGTCCTCCTTTCCTTTCGACCTTCTGTCTATGAAGAACTACCTTTCTCCTCGCCCTCGCTTCCGCCAGAAGACGAGGGTGAGATCCATGCCCTTAGCGGGGACCCCAGAGACATTGCCTTCCACAGAGACGGCTCCGTCTCTTTGAAGTTCCTTCCCGAATTCCTAGTGAAGAACCAGGAACCCGGCAGTGCCTCTCCTTACCTCGTCATCCGCCACTGGCGGATACCCTAGGGGAGACACCTCTTCGGACATATCCCTTTGCCCCTCTCGATGTCTAACACACTACTGGGAACGCTCGCGCCCCAGCGCGTTTCGCAAAGACGTCTCCTTATTTCCATCAACCCCAGTAACACGAAAGACATCTCAGCTGGCACTGTCTCTAGGTGGCTCTCCAACACGGTCAGAACGGCCTATTCCAGGCTCCCAGGATCTCCCCGTCTTGTCCCCCCGGGCTCATGAGGTCAGAGCGCTGGCCGCTTCGGCAGCATTCCAGCACTCTGTTCCTATGCGCCACCTCCTGGAGGCAGCCTTCTGGCGTTCGGAAAATCCCTTCATAAAATTTTATTTAAAGGACATCCGCATGACCAGGGCTGATGGTTCTAATGGGATATCCTTTGTGGCGGCTAATGCATCCATATCGGGTAACCCCAGGAACCACTAGGGCACTCGCCCTCCTCCTTTTTCTATGAATTCTGCTATTGTCTGACATGGTACAGTATATGACGCCAAAATGGGGAGTTTGTATTATACTCCCTGTTTGGCTAGTATACTTACCATGTCAGACTCTAATGCCCGCCCTGCCTTCCCCACTAGCGCCAAGGTTCTGGGGTTACCTTGCGCGCAGGCCTCGATGAATGAGGTTCGGGAGGTTGACACTGGCTTCTTCCTACGGCGGAAGCGGGTTGGGCATCACGTGACTGTCTTATTACTGCATTAGCCACACAAAAACTTCGGCCTGGCAGAGCAGACTAACTGCCGTGAATGCTATTGTCTGACATGGTAAGTATACTAGCCAAACAGGGAGTATAATACAAACTCCCCATTTCTATTGCAGGAAAACTGTTTTTGTATAATTGCTAACAATGTGAACAGGTGATCGATTGTAGAATAATTTTGTTTGAACCCTGCTTGAAATTCACCTCTAATATTGTTCTGATCGACCCATTCACTTAATCTTGAGTTTATTATAGAGCTATACATTTTGCTACTAATATCTGATAGGGAAATTCCTCTGTAATTGTTTGGATCATTTATATTGCCTTTCTTAAACAATGGGATAATAACAGATTCTTTCCACAGATCAGGATATTGACCTGTGTCAAATAGTATATTGAAATATTTTACTAAGAAATCAATGACATCATTTCCTGCATTTTTAAATATCTCTCCAATAATGCCGTCTGGTCCTGCTGCTTTTTTATTTTTCAATCTCTTAACCGAGAGTAAGACTTCTTCCTTCGTAATAGGTCGGTTCAAAAAGTTAGCACTGTCTTCATCATTCTCATATTCATTAGTTCTAACCCCTTGATTGTAGTCGGTTTCGTTATTACTATCAGATGGATTAACTGAAATATCAGTAGCACCTGTTAAACTATTTCTATTACTATCAGCATCATGTTTTTCTAAAACTCCTTTAAAATGCTGAAACCATTCATGAACAGAGATTTTGTTAGATTGAAACTTATTCTTTTTGGAAACTCTGCTCATTTTAAGCCAAAATTCTCTCTGGTCATCAATGGACATGATCAATTGCTCAAGTACGGTTTTGTTGTGTTCCTTTTTCTTTCCTTGTAACAATTTCTTATATTCTCTTCTTGCTTTGCAAAAGGCTGCATTGTTCCCTTTCTCAGTTTGGGACAATTCCGTTTCTTTTCTAGGCAAATTACTACAAGTTCTCAAAAGTTTTCTGACATTACGCTTAAACGTTTTGCATTCATCATCATACCACTCCTCCGATCTTTTCTGATGTGTATAAATTTTCTTTTCCATACAACCTGCTTGTTCTCGAATACACTCATTAAATAAATCTAGCGCCCGATTTATGTCGACATTCATCAAGCAACTAGCGTGGTTCAATTTCTCTTTTGTTTGTCCGGAACACATGCAGTCATGGAACTGTTGTGCTAAATCCTCATTCCAAATCATTTTTTCAATAAATGGTGGTATATTGCTGCATTCACTGTTACAGTTTATAAAATCATTCTTTGCATCAAAATACAATTCCAGTGGTTGATGGTCAGAATCAATCATATCTGAGACGTGTAGACGGCAACAATTTCTTTTTGTATCAAACAGGTCTTCGGAAACTATAAAATAGTCATTTACACTGCTTCCGGTTTCTGACATGTATGTGTAGTGACCAATATGGTCACCATTACATACCCCATTCATTATAAACAGCCTAAAAGCAATGCAAAAATTCAAAATCATTCTTCCATACACATTCAGCACTAAATCTTTTGAATTTCTTATGAGATAATTTTCATCATTTTCATCACTGAGACTAAACCTACTAAACTCATCACCACTGAAGGGGAAAATGTCTGCTGTTCTGCCATTCAAATCTCCACACAAAAGGATATCAACATTTTTATATAATGATATTTTGTCCATTAAAACATCTTCGAGAGAACTGATTCCATCTTCAACGTCAACTACCGCATAATATGGAGAATTTATAGGAGGTACATATGCACATACATAAATTATACAATATCATTTTCAAAACCAAATAATTTCTTGCTGATTAAGAAACACAAAATATCATCTTGTTTACATTTTAGTTCAGATATATAAGGCATAAACTCTGTTTTAATCAGACACACCACTCCACCTGATCTCCTTCCCTGCCTTGTTAACTTAATAGCAGATTTACAAAAGAGAGAGAGAGAGAGAGAGAGAGAGAGAGAGAGAGAGAGAGAGAGAGAGAGAGAGAGAGAGAGAGGGGAGGAGAAGAGAAGGAGAGGAAGAACGGCGTGGGTGGGGGGTAAGGGAGATGGACGAGCATGGGGGTGGAGATTGGGGGTCAGACACACACACACACACACACACACACACACACACACACACACGCACACAGAGAGAGAGAGAGAGAGAGAGAGAGAGAGAGAGAGAGAGAGAGAGAGAGGAGAGAGAGAGAGAGAGAGAGAGAGAGAGGAGAGAGAGAGAGAGAGAGAAGAGAAGCATGCAGTCCAGCATGGCAAGAGACTTACCAGATTCCCTTTGCAATGCACACACAGCGGAAGAATCCCAGTTTCCTTCTTCAGTGTCCGCTTGGCTTTCAGTCATCCGGAGCGGGTCGTCCAGGCCCGTGAATCCAGCATGGAGGGCCGGCATTGCAGCACCAGGATCCCGGCAATGGCGCAAAGAGGTGTTGTGAGACAGGCGGGTCAGCATGGCAATGACAGGCAGTCCAAGGGTCGTGAAGTGGGCACTGCCGATCTGGTTCTGGACACCTCCATCAATGCGGACCTGGGTCAGGTAGCGGACAGCAACATTCTCACCGCGTCTCCAGAGCAGCATTCCGTGATTCATGGTAACGGTGTTGTTTTGGAACCTTAGGATCAGCATGCTGCGATACAGAGTGACTGAGTCGTTGTGGAACCTCAGAGACAATGCCTCGTGACGTATGATCATTGAGCTGCAGCTCACTTGCAGGCTAACCGTCTGCCTCCAGATGATGAGCTGTTGAATGGCTCTCACGTCGAGGTTATGAACGAGGGCATAACACACTGGCCGTCCTTGGTGGCTGGCATTGCTTTGTGAAGTCGGCAGTATCTGAGTCTGGCACGGGTTCGTTGGACAGACTGCTAGGGTTTGCGGCGCGCTCGACGCTTGAACTGACTTTTGGGCTTCATCCTCCTGAGGCGGGATGTCCCCCTCCACTGTGTCACTGTCCGATTCTTCATTCTCTTCTGCCTCATCCACCTCTCCGTCGACATCTTTTGCTTTATTATTGTTTCTTCTCCTTTTGTCATCTTCGTCGTCGTCTTCTTCGCCATCACCACAACTCCCGGAATGTCCCCCGCCTGCTCCTTCCCCGCCGTGATTCTGCTTGCTTCCCTGACCACTCCCTTTTTGCCCGTGTTGACCCGTGGAGTCCCCACCTTGGCTGGTCTGTTTGCCGTCGCCATCGCCGTCACTGCAAGGATAATTCCATCCCTCTCCATCGCCGTCACTGCAAGGACTATCCCATCCCTCTCCATCGCCGTCACTGCAAGGACTATCCCATCCCTCTCCATCGCCGTCACTGCGAGGATAATTCCATCCCTTTCCATCGCCGTCACTGCGAGGATAATCCCATCCCTCTCCATCGCCGTCTCTGCGAGGATAATTCCATTCCTTTCCATCGCCGTCACTGCGAGGATAATTCCATCCCTTTCCATCGCCGTCACTGCGAGGATAATCCCATCCCTCTCCATCGCCGTCTCTGCGAGGATAATTCCATCCCTTTCCATCGCCGTCACTGCGAGGATAATTCCATCCCTCTCCATCGCCGTCACTGCGAGGACCATCCCATCCATCGCCATCGCGCTGCCAGACCTTGGTTTCTTCCCTCACATCTTCAGGTGACACAGCTTCCAGCTGAAGATGTCTTCCTGTGGCGCTGCTTTCCTGGTTCGTGGGAATCTCCACTGAACACATTCCTGGAGGGTTTTCTCTCGGGTTATTTGGGGCGTCTCGGCTCCGGGCGGTTGTGAGCGAAGGCTCATGCGTTTTGGAAGAAATGTCCTTATGTATTCTTTCTAGAAATTTCTCAAGGACCATGAACAGGAGCAAAGCCAAGAGAGTTTCGACTGCTCCGAGAAGCTGCATTCTTGGCAGGCAGCTGGGAGTCAACCCAGCTCTCCCTTCTGGTCCTTCCTCTCCACAGCGCATGGACCAGATCTTGCCTGGCACAACTCTCCGGATCTTGCCGGGCACAACTCTCCGGATCTTGCCGGGCACAACTCTCCGGATCTTGCCGGGCACAACTCTCCCGACCGGGTTTTCACATCCGTCAGGTTCCCCTCGCCTTTTACACAACGTTTCAGCTTTGGACAGGGCCATGGACTGAGGGTCTTCCTTTGGCTCAGCACCGTCATCACCAAGTAGACTCTGCGCTGTGCATAATGATGTTGCACCATTCGCGGCATGTCCTGCTTCCATGACCTTGTCGTTTACTGAATTCTTGTAGTCGATTCCAGTCTTCGTTGCCGACAGTACATTGTCATGACAAGCGTAGTCCAAGCTTGGGATTACATCTTTCTTGATGTTTAGATCCTTCATACGGTTGTTTGCCGTGTTGTTCCGATCTTCATACCCCGTTATTCTTTCCAGAGAAAACTCTGACCGGGTGGTGTAAGTACTGTCGTTGTTGACGATTTCATTTTCTGGAGTTTCATCTCTGGGGGTACTAGTCTCCATTACACTTACATACAAGTTGAAATTATTCACTGGGTGTTTCCCTTCATCAAAGCGGTTTGTGGTTTCCGCTAGCCTCATGGGATCCCACGTGAGACCCAGTGACGTGGAAGTTTGCAGCATCTTTCACCGTTCCTGTTGACTGCACAAGAATAAGAAACACTCTATAAACAAAAGCAGTAACATATATCGATAACATTTTTGACTTCGTTTAAATCATTTGTGTCAAAGTACAGAGAGAGAGAGAGAGAGAGAGAGAGAGAGAGAGAGAGAGAGAGAGGAGAGAGAGAGAGAGAGGAGAGAGAGAGAGAGAGAGAGAGAGAGAGAGAGAGAAGACAGAGAACCAAAAATATAAATCACAATCTGTACCTTTCTTCCCGACATACGTACTTCTGTTAGTTTGAATACTTTATATAAAAATAGGGCTAGAGTCTTGAACATCCTTAGCGGAAGCTGACGACGTTAACGAGCACAATTTGAAAGTTGTCTGTAGTATTTAAGACAGATGAAAAATTCATAAATGGTCTTGAGAGCTGGGCAGCGAACATCAATGTGTATGTAATTAAAAAAAAACATCTTTTATAATGCACGAATTAGATCATTGTCTTTGAAGGATCTGTATTGATAACCCTGATAGTTTGCTAATTCTACCAAATATAATTTGCTAATTCTACCAAATATAATTTGCTAATTCTACCAAATATAATTTGCTAATTCTACCAAATATAATTTGCTAATTCTACCAAATATAATTTGCTAATTCTACCAAATATAATTTGCTAATTCTACCAAATATAATCGTTGTTATATGCCGTTACATATTTCAAGGTTCGTCATATCTACATCATGCTTTAAGAAGGTTGAAGATCAGAATGACTGCTATAATTTCCGTTGACATCAAACACTTCAGTGTCCTGAATGTGATCGGACCAGACATGCCAGATGCAGTCAGTTAATTTCTGGTGAAACATATGGACAAAATCAGCAACGTTATCAATATCTTTGCTTTACTAAACAAAACAAAACCCATATTCAAAGGAACAGAGGCATATTTTAGTCACCCAACTTTCTTATCTCTGGCATCGAAATCAAACAACACGCACGCTTGAGCTGATATCCCATTGGCGACCATCTGCACTAACTTCAAACGATAACGAATGCATTTCACAGCAGAAAAAAAAAAAACATTTACTGGGAATAGCTTTGACTCAATATAAATTAGGTCATCAGGAGTTTGCAATACCCAAGAATGCTTTAAAGCCAAATCATGAACTGACGTGCAGTTAATCCAGTCTTTATCCAAACCCAGTGACTCAGAATCATAGTGAACAATGGGCTGGAAATGAACGTCAAAAATGTTCTAACTCAAAAGAAATGGGGCCGGAATAACTCAGTGGTAGAGCGCTGGACTCGTAATCTGGTGATCCTGGAGTTGCGGGTTCGAATCTCCGCCGGGCCGTTTCGGTACAGGGGGATTTTTCCCTCGGAGTTAACATTGGTTCTGACTCCATTTCCCATACAGTCCTTCGAATGAGACTATAAACCGAGGTTCAAGTGTAAACACACGCATAACATCTTGCACACACGTAAAATCCTATCACCAAGTTTCGGAAGAGTAGGCCAGTTTGGCCGTTGGTATGGATGACACGTTACACATAGCATGCATCCTGCGTGAGAAATGTCACCTGTCAATTTAGAACCACACCGAACCTTAAATCTAACTACACTACGCACATTTTTAATACATGTATAAAATGTGTCTTTAATGCCAATTTATCAGAACTGACCAAAGAAGATTTTGATTGATGGAATCAAAGGCTTTTCAAAAGTTTAGGAAAGCAGCATCAGTTACGACTATGAAAAAAGACTGTTTTGAAAATACCTTTTTACATCAAACTATTTTCTTCAACCTGTCCTAGTAACCTTTGACACATTATTTTTCCGAACGCTTGCTGCTCGGACAGAAATTCTCCAAAAACGCATTTGAACTAGCTATGTCATATTTTTGGTTTACAACAAAAGAGAGAGAGAGAGAGAGAGAGAGAGAGAGAGAGAGAGAGAGAGAGAGAGAGAGAGGAGAGAGAGAGAGAGAGAGAGAGAGAGAACTAATCGATTCATCCCAGTTCTTTGGGTATTCACCACTGTCAAAGAGGTTAGGAGACACTTTCAACACGAAAGGATCTATTTCTTCTGAATAGTCCTACAAAATGTACGTTGCATCCCATTAGGTTCGGCTCCCTTACGACTTTCAGTTTACTTTTTGCCAGTAGTAAATCTTTTCTTCAGAAATAGGTCCACTCGCTCTCGTCATCGCTAAGCATAGTTTAGTTAAGAGCTCTTAAATGCGTACATTGTCAACACTCGATTGTAATAAGAATTGACAGAAATCAACCCTGCATCTGGAAGATTATTATTTCTGGTTTGTTTTCTTCAGAATGACACTTCATGGACCATATTCGGAAATTCCTTGTGGCATTGTATAGATGACACAAAATCATCCATGAAAGAATCATTGATTGAACAAGGCTGTCATTTCCTGTACCTAAATGTTCAATATTCTTACCAAGTAATCAAATCCCCATTTCTGTATTCTACCCTAAAAGTCCATCTACTCGTTTACAGCAGTGTCCTGGCCCTTTTGTTATCAACTAAACACGGTTTATCATATTATTATCAATCGACAGGCCTCGTGTCACTATTGGCGCACACACATCTTTTCATACAGTAAAACGATCTTTCAACAAACAGCATCATTTGCATTACTTTCCGTTACATTTTTTGCCTGACTGATTTTTGCATAAGTTTCTACGTTACGTAATGGACCATGAGACAGACGAGTACAATTATTATTTCAAACTAGTTTTATTTTTTTCCACAACAGTATTTTGCTCTTGTTTGTTGACATACGAGCATATTCACAAGGAAACATAATATGAAGTGTCATAGCTATATGGCCAGTTTCGGTGCGTTCAGAAAATTCACGAGCCGAAAACAATATCATAAGGTTAACTGGAAAATAACCAGTAAAACTGAAATGAGCATCGGCAGTATGTCTATAGCATTCATCAAGGTAGCGTACGCAATCGCCTTTCCAACTTCCTCATTCTTTCTCGCTCTCTATAAATAGCATATACAGGATTGGCTCAGTGTAACGAATACTTGAGGTCCTCCCTCTCCTCCCTTCTTTTCTCCCCCCCCTCTCTCTCTCTCTCTCTCTCTCTCTCTCTCTCTCTCTCTCTCTCTCTCTCTCTCTCTCTCTCTCTCTCTCTCCTTTTTCACTCTCACCAAAGACACTTAGCCCTACGTAGTAGCTCTCACTCTCACTGACTTGTCATATTCTCCCCACATTTAATCGTGTTCTCTGTACTGTCTCCTAAAAAAAAAAAAAAAAAAAAACAATTAAAAAAAAAAAAACAATCGGGAATTCCAAGTTGTAGCGACTCTGTTAATATCCCACAGTACACATCCCACCCACATGTCTCGTGACTCTGAGTCATTGCCACCATACTGCAAGGGCCCTTTTAACGCTGAACCACGCCCACGCGCTCGTGCGTTGGTGTGTAACGTATATTGATTATACGTGTTATTAGACGAAAAAAACAAAACAAAACAAAACAACAACAAAAAACCATGTGA
>CM031610.1:17218661-17221161 GCA_018398815.1 Conus ventricosus
TAGACAGACAGAGACAGAGACAGACAGACAGACAGAAATAACATCAGTCCATGCGTCCATGTGAAAGTCCACTGAAAGTAATGCCCAGCACAGAGACGCATGCACGCACACAGGTACATGCAAATGTTCACACACACACACACACACACACACCACACACACACACACAACACATACACACACACACCACACACACACACACACACACACACACCACACACACACACACACACACACACGTGTCTGAGTCTAGAAGAATTGGGGCAATGTCCACCCCGTTTTCCAGAAAACAAAATAACTCTGAAAGTTTGTTTAAACAGAATTTAATTCAAAATAACGGCATGAAAGTATTCCCATCGAAAGAGCAACAACAAGCTTATAGCTTACATCGCGCTCTGAAATGTCTGTTATACTCGAAGTTGACATGGCAACTGACAGACAAAAACAAACTATGTTACAAAAACGACATGTTTTGGGATACTTGATTTCCTGAATGCATGAACACAACTGAGCCGGACTCGTGATCCTGGGTTGCGGTTCGAATTTCGGTATAGGGGGATTTTTCCCTCGGAGTTAACATTGGTTCTGACTCCATTCCCCGTATAGTCGTTCGGATGGGACTATAAACCGAGGTCTAGTCTGTGTCACATGCACTAAGATCATACACGGACTCTAAAGATCCCGATGCTCAAGTCCTAAGACGGGTGAGTACCGGCTACACGAAAATACACAATGCATGCAACCTGTGTGCCAGAATAGTCTACGTGAAGACTGTGGGCACGGGGCAGGTTAAACATCCCCATCTGGAAGAAGAAGAAGAAGATCAAAGGGTTGCTAGAAGTTAATCTCAAGTGAGAGTAAAACAAAAGATAAAAAAGTCATCATATATATATAGAGTTTAAAGTTCTGTTGACTCTCTAGGAAACCAATTTGTATGAACCTTTTGCTTTTGAATATAAAACCACCAGGATCCCCATCTGGGCTTTGATGCAGGATCCAACGGAAAGGACAAGCCAGTGCAGCATGGTTCCAGCGCAGCTGCAGGAGTTGCCGGAAGGTGTCACGGTGTGTCGACCAACTGCCTTAGAGGCTCCACTCCGGATTGTCTTTCAGGGCTTACTCCCTTAGCCTTTGTCTCTCTCTCCCGAGACGTCCACAAGGCAGTGAAGTTATTTGACCCATAGCTGGGAGTCTGGCTCGGGGGCACCCTGGCGTATCCACACACCCGTGGGCCTGCATGCCTCATGTCTTGGGGCCACACTTCCTCCCAGTCCCTTGTAGTTTAGCCTGAGTCCGAAAGGTCCCAGTTGACGTGTGTTGCCACGAGGAGGTACTATATGGGGCTTGCTGACGGAGGGGCTATTTTCTGGCAGGGAAAGACTGACGCAATATGCTCCCCAGTGCTGCAAGCAGCGGTGCCAGTCAGCAGTAGAGGCTGAAAGCGAGAGGTGACAAGCACACACACACTTCGCCCACACACTAGGCGCATCACACCAGCCATTGAGACCCACAATACCAAAATGCCATTGAGGCCCACAATACCAAAATACCATTGAGGCCCACAATACCGAAATACCATTGAGGCCCACAATATCGAAATACCATTGAGGCCCACAATACCGAAATACCATTGAGGCCCACAATACCGAAATACCATTGAGGCCCACAATACCGAAATACCATTGAGACCCACAATACCGACATACCATTGAGGCCCACAATGCCGAAATACCATTGAGGCCCACAATACCAAAATACCATTGAGACCCACAATACCGAAATACCGTTGAGGCCCACAATACCGAAATACATTAAGGCCCACAATACCGAAATACCATTGAGGCCCACAATATCGAAATACCATTGAGACCCACAATACCGAAATACCATTGAGGCCCACAATACCAAAATACCATTGAGACCCACAATACCGAAATACCATTGAGGCCCAATATACTGAAATTACCGAAATGGATCACAATAAAACCATATCTAATCACACAGTGTTAAGGGAGACAACATTCGACTGGAACACTTCAACAATAACAACCTTCAAACAGAACACAAGAATGCCAACAATGTTTCACCATTGCACAACACTGACAGCGTTCAGTCCTTGCACAACAACATTGACTACATTTAACAGGAACACAACAACACTGACAACATTCGACTACAAGACGATGATACTGACAACATTGTACCCATAACAACACTGACTACATTTTACAGGAACACAATAACACTTAACCAGAACACAACACTGACAACATTCGACTACAAGACAATGGTACTGACAACACTGTACCCATAACAACACTGACAACATTTAACAGAACACAACAACACTTAACAAGAACACAACACTGACAACATTTAACCAGAGCACAACATTGACAACACGTAATCAGAACACAACACTGACAACATTTAACCAGAACACACAACACTGAAAACACTTAACCAGAACACAACAACACTGACAACACTTAACCAGAAC
>CM031610.1:17238661-17243661 GCA_018398815.1 Conus ventricosus
TGAACTGTTTTGCACAGGTTTGTTCCATGTCATAACATGAACTGTTTTGCACAGGTTTGTTCCATGTCATAACATGAACTGTTTTGCACAGGTTTGTTCCATGTCATAACATGAACTTTTTTTTGCACAGGTTTATTCCATGTCATAACATGAACTGTTTTGCACAGGTTTGTTCCATGTCATAACATGAACTGTTTTGCACAGGTTTGTTCCATGTCATAACATGAACTGTTTTGCACAGGTTTGTTCCATGTCGTATAACATGAACTGTTTTGCACAGGTGTGTTTCATGTCGTATAACATGAACTGTTTTGCACAGGTTTGTTCCATGTCATATAACATGAACTGTTTTGCACAGGTTTGTTCCATGTCATAACATGAACTGTTTTCAGTGACCGGTGAAGATGTTCATCCGAGTCTTTTTTCTTTTTTCTTTTTTTTTCTTTTTCTTTTTTTTTCTTCTTTTTCTTTCTTTCATTTTTTTTTTTTTTTAGACAACTTGAAATTCCCCATGGGGACGATGGGTGATCCTTTCATATATCCCGCCATCTGCAAGATCAGCGCCAGTTATTTCCCCTTTTCTGTCACTGTCTGCAACTCAACCTCATTTTTTTTTTCTTCTCCATTTTTTATTAATTTTTCCTTCTCTTTTCTTCTTCTTCTCTCTTCTTCTTCTTCTTCTTCTTCTTCTTCTTCTTCTTCTTCTTCTTCTTTGTTCTTCTTCTTCTTCTTTTCTTCTTCTTCTTCTTCTTCTTCTTCTTCTTCTTCGTCTTCCTTCTTCTCTTCTTCTTCTTCTCCTTCTTCTTTCTCCTTCTTCTTCTTCTTCTCTCTTTCTTCTTCTTTTTCTTTCTTCTTCTTCTTCTTCTTCTTCTTCTTTCTTCTTCTTCTTCTTCTCCTCCTCCTCTTCCTCCTCCTCCTCCTCCTCCTCCTCCTCCTCCTCCTCCTCCCCTCTTCCTTCTTCTTCTTCTTCTTTTTTTCTTCTTCTTCTTTTCTTCTTCTTCTTTTTCTTCTTCTCTCTCTTGTCTTTCTGCGTTTTATGGCTCACTCTCCTGTTTTTACAACAACCAAAATTTTCTACTTTTTTTCAGTCATTTGCCAGTTTTTTGTGTTTTTTTTCGTTTTTTTTCCGATTTGGGCCTAAAGAGTGAAACGTACACCTGTCCCTATGGAGTTAGCTTTCTATTTACTGTGACTTTTTCCATCCGCACCTTTAAAAAAAAAAATTCTTTTTTTTTTCTATAACATGGTTTTGGTTTTCCTCCAACTTAAAGGCAAGCCCTTCCCCCCTCCTCCCCCTCCTCCCCCCCCCCCCCCCCCCCCCCCCCCCCCCCCCCCCCCCCCCCCCGGGGTGTTGTCATCCCAAGAATGTTTGATCGATTCGTCGATAATGTGTAAGATACAAACGAGAACCGAGAACACCCTACTACAGCAAGCAAGGATTCGTCCTGTTCAGGTATGGTTGTTCTCATAGATAATCCAGGGGGGAACCCCCTGCCCTATCTCGTAATTGCCTTTGCAGATGGGCGTTCCCTTAAAACTATTCTCTCTCTCTCTCTCTCCTCTCTCTCTCTCCTCCTCTCCCCTCTCTTTTATGGGGGGGGGGGGGGGGAGGAGGAGGGGGAGGAGGGGGGAGAGTCTTCCCTTTAAGTTGGGGAAACAAAAACCCCATGAAAGAAAAACAAAACCCATTTACTAAAAAAAAGGCAAATGGAGTGTGCGTACGTGCGTTGTGTGTGTGTGAGTCTGTGTATGTGTGCGCGCGCGCACGCGCGGTGCGTGTGTATGTGTAAATCTAGTGTATTTGTTTGTGGTTCGTTTCCTTTTTGGGCCCTTTTGCTGCAGTCTGTCGGGTGCCGCAGATGATTGCACGATTTTTATTTTATCTAAAGAAGTGTTTTCTAGGGTGTTGTTGACAAAAAAAAAAACTGGTGCTTCGACATCGAAGTGCTGCCACTCAGGGTTTAAAAAAGACGAGAAAAAATGTGTTGCTTTGGGGTTTGTTGTAGCAAACAAAAACTGGTGCGTCGTCATCGAAGTGCAACCACTCGTTTTTAAAAAAAAGAACAAAAATGGCCGACACTGGGGTGTGAGCGTGCTGTTTGGAGACTATACGGTCATCATCAAAACCAACACTCTTATATTTTTTTTTTTTTTTCCTTTGAACTTGTTTACTTTTCTTTTTTTTTGGTTTTTGTATATGTTGTGCAAAATTTTTTGAAACTTTAACTTTTTTTTGTTTTTTTCTTTATCATTTTGCTTGAAGATTGTTCTGTGTGTGTGTACATAGGGAACATTTGTGTTTGTATTAAGTAAAAAAGAGAAAAAAAAAAATCCTTTATAGAAAAGAGACTGAACAAAGCCTCTGCAGCAGGAGACTTTGCAAAAAAAACTATTTCTGCAGCGAGGCAAATTGTGCATTCCCAATCGTAGTTACAAGTGCGACTATACGGATTTGTGTATTGTATGCAGTGGTTTTTTTTTTTTTTTTTTTTTTTTTTTTTTCTCCCTCCTTCTGTACCCTTTTGTTTTTTTCTTTAAAAAAGTTTTTTTGTTATATCTTTTCATTTCGAAATGTTTCTTTGTTCCTTTTTTCACCAACTTCCTTTTTAAATTTTTTTTTTCTTTTGCTTCTATTTTCCTACAAAGTTTTACGGTGTGAAAACCCGCCCCATATTCCCTCTCTTTTAGTGCTTTTATCGTTTTCCCTTGATATCAAATTTAACGACAGTTAACGTGCAAAATCGTGTCTCCTATAATCATCACTCAGTCACATACTTGAATTTGTCCTTTTGGACTAATTTCTTTGCCCTGCTTTCTGGTTTTGTGTGTTCTTGGAAATTTATAATTGCTGCTTATATTTTTAATTTGTTGTTGTAACAGTTTTTATTTTGTTTTTTGCTCAGGACTTTGTCTATAATTAATCAATGGACCATGAAATGTAATTATAATAAAAGGTTACCCCTGGTACCTAAATGTTTATCATTGCCAAAAAAGTTTGTGTCTGTTTTTTCAAAAAGAATCCCCTTCTTTTTAAACCTTTTTGGTCTTAGTGAAACCCCTGACCCCCGTTTCACTGATACGCTTTATCCATAACTAACTAAATTTTGTCCGACGCGAGCACATCATCTGGTGAAACGGGGCTTGGTATATATTCATCAAAGCATCGCTCACGTACAAAAGGGGGCGTGACCGGAGCCGATAATGTTAAAGTATGGGTTTGCAGGTAAACCCCCTCCAACCACCCCCTCTTCTAGTTGGATAGTGTAAGGAATCCCGCCCCATTTTCCCTTTTGGTATGACAATTTTTGTATACATGTTGGATGATGATATAAGAGTTCCCAAATGTCTTCTTCTTGGTGATTTTAACATTGATCTGTTAAAACGGCGCCTCCCTGGGATGCGACCACCCACTTTTTGGCTTGCTCGCTTTTTTCATAATCCAACTAAATCGCAAAGACATCTTTAATTGTGGTCTATTTCCCGAACAACAAACCCCTGGTATCCTATAACTGGGCAAAAAAAGCATCAGCGCCACTGTCCTTTTTGTGTACTTTTCTTGAAACCCCCAAAAGAAAAACAGAATAAGGGACAAAACCCATTCAATATCGGCTTAAAAATTTCAGAAAGGGAAAAAATTTTTCCTCGACTTAAGTTAGCCCCTTTTTTACAGGTACCAATTACACAGATCCAAATGAAGGTAAATACTGGTATAAAATCTTTCTCTCATCGTTGATAAAAATCCCCCATTAGAAAAAAAGGGGTTTAAAAACACAGAGATTTCCCCAGCGGCTGAAAAAAAGAAAATATTATAGAAATGGCACTAAGGGATGCACTTAAAAACCCGCAAAAAAAGTAGATGAATTAAAAAGCAAAAAAAAACAGAGATAGTCTAGTTAGAAAATCAAAATCTGAGTTTTTTGGAAACGATAAACGAAAAGGGGTACAGCTCATTTGGGTGCTGTTAATAAAATAACTAAAAAAAGCGAGAAAAAAAAATCGTTTAATACTGCGATAGTGGTTGCAAACCTTTTTCAACAATCTTTTCCTTCAGGTAAATGAATCAGTACAAACGCTGCCAGTGTCACATTCTTTAATCGATAGGATCCAGCTGTTCTCCATCGTTTTTGCCAAGAAGATTAATACTAGGGATTCTTTACATCCCTTGCTTTCATTAATGAAGTTGGTTCCTTTAATTTTAAAACTTAAAAAAAAAAAGGGAAAGGGTCCCGTAAAATTAAATGCTTCATACTAAGCTTGCTCTACCTTTCATTTTGGGTACCCTTACGTATGTTTAAATTTGTGTATTGATCAAATGTTTCCCATGTGGTCTAAAAGGGAGAAAAGTTTTTATTACCCAAATCAAAAAGATCTCCCTGATTTAAAAAATTTTAGACCAAAAATCTCTTTTATCCCTTGTATCGAAAAACCCTTTAGATGCATGTTCACAAACCCTAAATAAACATTGGAACTACAACTGTTCCCCCCCATTTCAGTGGGTTTTGTCGAAATCATCATGCCCACGGCCTTAACAGCCCCTGTGATAATGGTATCAGCCATCAACGAAGAAAATCCTGGAATGTTTTCCTCGATTTTAAGAAAGCCTTTTTCTCGTAGCCACAAAATATTTTTAAAACAAAATACTGCATATGTTCAAATTTCCCGGGAGTATACCTCTTTCGTCATATCTTGAAAAAAAGGGCCCCGGTGTTTACTTAAAAGGTACTTTTTCCTCGAAGGAATGGAGCTGTGGTTTTTACAGGGCTTGTCCCGACCTCTTTTGTTCTGTTTTTATAAATGACCTCCCATGCACATATACCACAATGTGCATCTGTATCTGTCGTGACGACAGTTTCTTCATGTATGATACAAACTCTGTCTGTACAAAAATCTTTTCAAAAAAGTATAATGATGTCTTAGAAAAGGTGCAACCAAACCGAATGGTCCCTTTAAACCCCACAAAACAAAAAGGTGGTCCTAGCATCGAGACAGAAACTCAACGA
>CM031610.1:17248661-17250832 GCA_018398815.1 Conus ventricosus
ACACACACACCACAACCCACCAAACACACACACACACACACACACACACCAACACACCCCCACCCAACACAACACACACACGCCGGGGCGGGGCCCCCGCGCGGGGCACGTATTTATATTTTATATATATTATATTTTTAAAATATATATTTTTATATTTTTTATTTATATATTTATTATATATTTATTATATTTTATATATTATAAAACCCACACACCGCGCGCGCGCCGTGCGCGCGCGCAAATTCGAGAGAGGAGAGAGAGGAGAAAACAATTCGGGGTTTGATTATTATGGGCTTGGGGCCCTCAGAAAAAAGGGTGGGTGGGGTTAATGAAACAAACAAAATTTCCCCCCAAAAAAAATTTTTGATAGTGATACTTGGACAAATCGTCGCCTCTTGAAAGCTTTGTGGAAAACAAACAAAAAAAAAAACAAACAAAACTGCAAACTGTTTCACACTGCTTTCATTCTGAGATGACATTAACAAGATATACCTAAAAAAGCAAGGTCTTTATATAAAACCTCCATGATGTTCTCTTGTATCTTGCAATTCTGAACAAGTTAATGCAAAATCCATTTCATCTTCTATTGATTGTCGACATCATAGACGCAAACGGATCAGAGGCATTTGCTTGTATACAATGGCAATGATGAACAAAGGTCTCAGACACGCTAACTCTGAATTTCGTCATTGTAAACTTCAAGTGCCTGTCCATACGCATTGACATGCACTTTGGAAGAGAATGCATACCATTGAATGTTCTATCAAAACTAAACTTGTCACTATTTTGAACATTAAAATTCAATTCTTGCCATCCATAGTCTTAGTCTTTCTTTAAAGGTACGAAACACAATTGTTCACATCTCCAACATCTTGGTTAATCCATACTTACCCACAACCATATTCGCGTAATTCAGCTTTTATGCCCAACACCCAGTTCATAATTTTATACGCTTTATGAGGCAGTCTACATTCAACTTCCTGAGTTAACTTTGACAAGTACTTAATACAAATATACAAATAATATATATATGGGACATCAGTCAATCTCACCATACACAAGATCATTTTGGGTTCGTGACAATGAACCAAAAACTTTTTTTTTTCAAACAGCCAATTAATGAACCTTTTCGCATTGTGCAGCTGCAGCATCAAGACTCCAAAGTTCAGCTTCATATTGAAACACGGTCAGGATTTGAGCGTCAAACAATTTTAAAAACAAAACAAAAACAAAACAAAAACAAAAAACAGGGCAGGCGACTCATTGCTTAGTATCGACAATTTCTTCATGAAACATAGCAATGATTTTGGGCAATATGTTTACATGCAAAAGTGAAACTTAATCATGCAGAGAAATATATACCAAAGCACTTGTATAAATTTAAGATAGGTATATTTCTCGCATTATGTGTCCATTTTTCTCCAGCAGAGCGGTAACTGCCCTTGTGAAAACGATTACATTACTTTTACTTATATTTGCTTTCAGCTATTTGAGTGAGTTTGGAGGCCTGTTACCGTCTCTGATATTAATGGGCTGCAGATGTCACCCTGCTCAACACCAGATGCACAGTTAATATAATTTGTTAAAACAGCACCACATCGCACACGGTCATACATACTCATAATGCATTTATACATTTTGTATGGATACCTTTTTTTCAACAGAAAAGGCCCAAGTATAGCTCTCTTAACAGAATCAAATGTTTTCTCAAAATTAATGAAAGCAACATACAATTTACGATTCAAACTAAACTTTTTGTTTATGAAAGCTAATAATGTGAACGTATGGTTTATTGTGGAATGATTTTGTTTAAACCCAGCTTGAAATTCACATATAATGTTACTATCCTCAACTTAAAAAACTTGAAATATTTTATCAAAATTGTGCGATGCAGTTTACTGCACACATTACACATCGATATTCCCCTGTAGTTGTTTGGATCGCAACATTGCCCTTTTTATATAATGACACAACAGTTGATTCACACCAGCTTTCAGGATATATGTCTGTATCAAACGGGGTGATCAAAAATTTGACCAAAACTTCCATTATAAAGTTTGATTTGCAAGCATTCTTAATCAAATCCCCTATAGTCTCATCAGGATGAATGCCTTGTAATCTGTCAGTGTTTAAAGCGATCAAACTTTTTTCTACTGAGATAGGTTGTA
>CM031610.1:17261442-17271442 GCA_018398815.1 Conus ventricosus
GCGAAGTCTTAAGATCAGTTAAAAAGCTAAGTATCCGTTGTGGCAATCTACTTCACTACTCCAGATTAGTGCGAAAGGGCATTCAAAAACAAAAAAATACAGCAACAAATTTTTTATGTGGGTGTTCTCGCAAGGCTGCATCACGTCCGCAAAAAACGCAGAGAGAGTGTCTAACTATCGCCCTTACATAAATGATCTTAACTTTAGTGGAATATCCTTTCCGTTTAGCGTGGATTCCATTGATCAGTTTGAAGAAACAAAACAAACCAATAACTGTAATATCAACACATGGGATGAGGAAACAAATCTAAAACCCGTTTAAAAGTGTCTAAAAAACAGCCCAACAATAGGTGATCCAGACAAAAATCATGTTGACTTACTACTGTGCTTTCACCTGCGGGGCTGCACATTACACATTGATACGAACAATGAGTAAACTAATGCAGCATACTTCAAAGATGGGCACAAACAAGATTCTGCAGAAAATTTTTTAACAAGAAATTCCATCTGCTCAAGCCGCAAGCGAAATAAGAAACATTGTATCGGCCCAGTTGACTGTAATACAGAACTAATTACGCCCCCCCGATCTAAAGTTAGTTTTAAGAACTGGAAACGGATGCAAAATTCTCCATATGTTGTTTACGCAGATTTCGAGTCGCTTATTGTTCCTTATAAAGGGGCCAGCGCCACAAAACTTCGAAAAAAAGTCTTAATGAGTAATAATCAGATTTGTTCATTTGCCTTCATTATTGTCAGGTCGGATGGTGCTCATTCGCACCAGAATTATATAGAGGACCAAATGCTGCAAAATCTTTTAAAACGCTTTGCAGCAAGTGCGTAATGCTGTTCTAATAATCGGGAATTTATCTAAAATCATAATGTCGCCTAAAGACCAACAACAGTATGACTCAGCCACACAGTTTTGGGGATTTGCGGTTTAGGTCTCTCATCAGACGCAGCTAATCCAAAAGTAAGAGCCCATGATCACATTAGTGGAAAGTTCAGAGGAGCAACGCACAACAACTGCAATCTTCAACAAAAGTTTGAACCAAAGACATGAAGCTGCCTGTATTCTTTCATAAACTTGCGGGGTTACGACCCCATCTTATAAGGGAAAGCAGTGGGCGATGCCTTCAGGGTGTATGCTTTCCCACAGTCGTCAGAAAAGTACATGTGTTTCACTTTAAATAACATGTCTTTTTATGACTCTATGCAACACATGATGGGATCATTAGAGTCACTGGCTATATGTCCTTAAAGTCCTGCCCAATAACGGAAGAATATTTTGACCCAACTCTCGTTAGAAAGGGCGTTTACCCTTATGAGTACATGAACAGTTGGGAAAGGTTTTGACGAAGATACACTTACCTCCTAAAGGCGCGTTCTTTTCTAGTCTTAGAGGAAAGGACATCAGTGATTTGATTACCAGCATGCTCAAGATGCGTGGCAAAGTTAGAGTGTAAAACGATGGGAGACTATCATGACTCCTACTTGATGGCTGATGTATGTTTGTTGGCGGACGTCTTTGAAAATTACAGAAAGACCGCAATGAAACATTATAGCCTGGATCCGCGCATTACATTTCTGCCCTGGGATGAGTTGGGACGCTTTCTTAAAGTTTACTGGAGTACAGATTGATTTATTGTCAGATTACCATGATTCAGATGATTGAAAACGGTTGCGTGGGGAATTAGTATGCATCGCATCATTACTGTAAAGCAAACAACAAATACTTGGACGACTATGATCCGAGTAAAAGGTCTAACTATCATCATGTATTAGATCGCAAACAATCTGTATGGTTGGGCTATGGCGCAATCGCTTCATTACGTAACTTTAAAATGTACACAGGCGGTGATCCGAAAAATATTCAAAAGGCATTAAAGTGGTTGGGCAGTTTGACGCCGGGTCAACAGCGCGGATACATTCTAGAAGTTGACTTAGAATATCCTCATGAACTCCATGATCTGCATAATGACTATCCATTAGCAGCAGAAAGCCTAAAGATGGCGAAAACAGAGCCGCCTAAACTTGTGCCTAATCTTCGAGGCAAAAAAAATTATGTCTGTCATTACAGACTTCTACAATTTTATTTAAGACATGGTTTGAAGTTGACAGCTGTTCATCGTATAATTGCTTTTGATCAAGAACAGTTCATGAAACCATACATCATGAAGAACACTGATCTCAGAACTAAATCCACAGATGCTTCAGAAAAAGACTTTTTCAAGCTGATGAACAACAGCTGTTTTGGAAAGACTATGGAAAATCCGCACAAGCGCAAAGATGTCAGATTGGTCACCAAAGAGAACGAAGCAATTAAGCTGACTTCAAAACCTAATTATCAGGACATTCAGAAGATTCATGACCAGCTTTTTGTATAATGATGAAAAAAAAGAAAGTCAAATTGGACAAGCCTGTATTTATTGGGTTTACTGTTTTAGAATTATCAAGCTTTTGATGTTAGAATTTCTTTATGACTACTTTAAACCCCTGTATCCAGAGTCCAGAGTACTTTAGACAGATACAGACAGTTTTGTTATAGATATCCCTACTGAAGACATCTATAAAGACATGGAATTAGAAGTAGCGAAAGGAGCGAGCGGATGGTACGACACATCTGATTATCCTAAAGGTTCGCCTTTACATTCAATTTACAACAAGAGGTTTTAGGAAAGATGAAGGATGAATTATCTGGAAAGGTGATCAAGGAGTATGTGGGGTTAAGGTAAAAAATGTACAGTATTTCGAGCCAGGTGAAAACCATTAAGAAAGCAAAGGGAATATCTCGCAGTGTTGTGCAGTCAAACATATCGCATGACAACTACAAGAAGCATTGTTTTGACAATAAGACTTTTCATCATGACAATGTAAAACTGCGATCTAATCTACATGAGATCAACACAACGGTTGTAACAAAGAAGTCGTTAGATAGAACAAACACAAAACAGTGTGTTTGTTCATCCAGAGTTTTCATATGCATATGGACATTATAGAACCGTAAATAATTAAAGTGGAACTGTGTCTGGTGGGATTATCTGCAGTTCTCCTTTCACAAAAGATCTTTGAGGAGCTGTTGTTTGTTGTGTCAGTTTCTCGTAAATAATACACGGGCGGATTCATTTTTACAATTCTTTTTATTTCATATGGATCAACACTCCAAACTGGAATCTGTTGCCCTGATGCGAGTGTCCCTTCCGCTTCCCCGGTAAATAAAGGTACCTTACTTCAAACAAACGGTAATAGTTTGCCGGATGAAGACTCTCCTTCAACAGCATTTATTGTTTTTCTTTGATTGCTTGTACTGGTTTTAGCCCTTTAAATTCTTCATTATTCATTGCGCGCAAAACTGAGGGCAGTCTTCTAACCCATTCTGTGTTGCGAGACTTGTCAATCAGCTCTCTGTGATTACTGGTAGGAAAAAAGTCTTTCAGATAACTGTTTGTTAAAGTTTTCAACTAAAGCCTGTGATCTGTGAACTCCTGGGATGCCTCTTTTAATGGTAACTCTATGTTTTAACAATAATTGGATTCACTTGGCCTTTAAATTCTTTTCCATCATCAACTTGAATCATGCGAGGATAAGTTAAGGGGCCTCGTTGGTATATCAGTTGTATGGCAACAGCAACAGCAGAAGCACTCTTTTGTGTTAATGGTTCCGCATCTTTATATCTTGAAGCTATGTCAATGACTGTGAGTGCGTACTTAAATCTTTTTCGTCTAATCGTATCGGAGGGTAAATATAGAAGATCCATTGATGGGTGTCGTTGGAGTTGTATTCACAAAGTGTGGTCTCTGTATTCGTCTAGGCGCAGGTAATAAAATTTGCCAAATCGCTTGTTTAGATAACCATTCTTTTGCTGTTTGTTCACTGACACCAGCTGCTTGGCTTAGCTTTTTGATTGCCGTGATTCCTTCAATATCTTTGGGAGTGAATAATAGATTTGTTCATTTTTTTATTCAGCCATATTATGCGCGACAAATAGACAACAGTCATACCAACGACAATAAACCGATTTCTGCATTTTTTGGGTTTTCTGATGGTTGATAAAGTTGCTGAATTTTGGGTGGGGCATGTATGGTTTGGTTTGCTGTTATAGATAATACTCTTTTATCGCTGATAACATCTTAAATGTGTAAGCTCATGCCCCGTTTTTCAGTGTGTATTAATAAAATCTAACGCTAATTCTAGCTTTCATAGCGATCTTGGCTGGTAGTTGTCACAGCTTTGTTATGTCTTTTTCCTCGTCGCATCCCGCAGTTATAAACGCATAATTACTTCCGCTAAAAGCAAGCGCATTAACCACAGCCCCGCCTATCATCATTACGAGTGAAGCCATTTTATAAATGTATTTTTTAAATTTCATATTGTCAGGAATTTTTCCCTTGCTTAACTAAAAAATCTTTCGTAGCAAACGAAGCTGCAATAATAGCAATCAGCTTTGCAGAATCCTCAAAGCTAGTTTGCCAAGATCCGCGGGTTTTTAATTCTTAACAGCTTTTACCAAGCATTGTGTATCCTACACTTAGGCCCCCAATAAACGGCAGAATGGTAACAAGGTTGGTAATAGTTTTTTCGGGGGCTCTTTTTAAAAAAATAAAATAATTAAAATTAATAAAAAAAAATGAACAGCAAATGATCTACTACAGCTACAGGGTGGCCTAAACCTTCCTGAACTTACAAAAGAAGAAGTTGATGATCAAGCTATTTGCCCAAAAAGGAGAGGTTGTATTCTTTGGCAGCATGTGGAAAAACAAAACAGTTCCTCGGAACTGAATTCAGCATAGAACAGATTCAACAGATGTCGCCGCAAGACATTATAAAGTATCATAACAGGTATGAAGGCAGCTGGGGTCTAGAAGGGGTAAAAAGTGTAGGACAAACGTTCTTAGTTTGTACACTAAACTAGTCAGCAATTTCCCCCCATTGATTCTGAACAAGATCTTACGTATGATTTAACGCAAGATCCAGTTTTAAAAGTCATTAGAGTCTCTAAGTGTGATTTATATTACAGATTTGGAACATTGTTATTGCCGTTAATCATAGGATAATTACTTTTAATCATATAGATTTTATTTCCCTTCAAATGAACGAGTCGGAAAATCAGCAGAATCAGGAAAACATTGAATCAGAAAACACTGAATAAAGTCGAGAAAGTGACCAGTAAACATCCTGGCGTGTTGCGCGGGGAAAAAGAGTAGCAGGTTAAACAGACAAAGAAATTAAAGTTACAATCCAGAATATAACTCATAATGAAAACATAACACCCCAAACCCCAACAGTTGATCCAATGCCAGCTCCAGAACAAGAGCAAGTTAATTCAAGGGCACCAAAGTCTTCATGGAATATTGAACTTAAAACTGTTGCCATTTTTGCGCCATTGTGCTGCTGGGGGCAGTTTTACGGTTATAAAATATATAACCAATGGCAACAAAAACAAAAGCAGCTAAAAAAAATCTGAAACCCCTAAATTTACAGAAAACAACAGACGCAGCACGCCAATAACAAAAATTCATTTTATCCATTTCAATATGGAAAAATATTTTTAATAAAAATAGTCATGGCGGATTTTATTTGTTTAAAATGATGAAGTCAATAAATAAGACATGGAGTCTATAAAAAAACATTTCCATCGACAGAATTGTAATCAATGCGGTTGTTAGGATGTAAGAACTTCATTAAGATTTTATGCTGAACAAAATCTCACCCCAAGGGCGTTAAGCAAGACATCCTCAACAATAACGCGTTTTTTGAGGCGTGTGTGTACTATATTAGACATTACTATTTAAGATAAAAACATAGATTGTATTGTTTTTTGATATTTATAAGATAACTTGAATAAGAATTAGTTGTACTTAAGGACGACTTAATTAAAATCTTGAGGTAACTTAATTAAGAACTTAATAAGAATTTAAATTCAAGAACTTTTTAAAGAACTTGAAGAAACTTAATTAAAAACTTAATTAAGAACTTAATTAAAACTGGAGGATAATTTAAAGAAAGAACTTAGAAGTGATTTAAAGTGTGTGCATGCGTGGGATGGGGGTGGGTAGGGTGGGGTGGGGGGTGTGCATGCGCGCACCTTTGTTATTTATAAGAAACAGATGTTCAGAATATAATATAGTTATTATCAGTAAAAACAACAATAACAGCACACCGCACAAACATTAAAAAAATAGGGAAGTGCTTGCATAGGGAAATGTAAAAGGATTTTATGGTTTTCGGCTGCCAGTCTCTCTGTCAACTGAAGATTATTCAAAGCGGCCACCAAGTGCATTTATCAAAAGCTTGATTTTATAAACAAGACAGTTGAATAAAGTACACTCTGTGGCCGCTTAAAAAAGCAGCCAAAAAGTTGAAGCAGGACGTTGAAGCGAAGCAGTGAAGCCAGTAATCACAGCAATATATACAAAGTCATGAAGTTTCTTGGTGGAAATTCAAAGGCAAGTTCAACTCTAAACAAACCCGACGCTCCCGCATGGCGGTATTAAAAATAGATCTTACGTCAGTGGTAGGCCTGCAGGGGGTCCCTTTCAGTCGCGCGCACTGTGCTAAAACGCCACACAAACAAACATTGTATGATAGGGCTGCGACGTTGAGGTTCAGCCCGGGATATTTGGAACTTTTGACCATATGTTTCTGTATTCTACAATCTGTGCATTTTTTCAATTTGTTCAGTTTATTTTATGATAAAACTGAAATGGGAGACCAATATTGTAAAACTGAGGAAATGGTTGAAGTACTTTTGCAAGAGTACGTAGCTTGCGTACGTAAAAAATCTGAATATCCTGTTTTTTCTTTTAAACATTGTGCCACGTTTCTTTCATTCTTCCTTCTTTTCTTTCTTTCCCCTGCCAGTTTTTGCCCCAAAATCAGAAACAACCAACGAATATGAAACATTATTGTTTGGGCGTTCTGTCTTTTTAGATTTCTAATCCCTTTTTGCAGTTTTTCTATATTTCATTTTCCCCCCCGTGAGTAGTCAAAAAGAACAGAATCTAAAAAGGCTTTTCTTGATATGCCAGTACTGGTGTCTGCTTCATTTGCAACAAGATAATTGTGCAATCTGGTTTGGGGAATCAAGCTCCGACCTCTTTTTCTTTTTTTCCTTGTTTTTCTTTGAATAAATCTTCCATCTTTTCGTTTTTTGGGCCCTTTTTGGTAGTTTATTGGGCCTAAATGTTTTTGCCTTCTCAGCAATGTTTGCCATTTCTTTATGAAATAGCCTGTTCTCTTCAAGTACATTCTTTTTCTTCGGTCCACAATTCTTGGTGTTGGAGGTGGTAATGGAACTTGCAAGCTTGATCCATGTCAGGTAAAATTAAACTAGTTGCCTGCCTTGAATAATCTAACAATTCTTGATGAAAGGCCCCGGGGATTCAAGAAGTTCTCTATCTAATTCTGAAGAAATACTATCTTCAGACATTTGTGACATTTCGCCTGTTAAATTAAACCTTTCTCACTGAAAAAGCACCACGCACAGCCTTCCCAAAGTTAAAATGGGCAGACAGCTAAGGCACAGTCAAAACACAACCTTTTTGTGAAGTTTGTCTGGGGGAAAAAGGCGAAACCGGTCTTGCTGACGCGGCGGCTCGAGGTGGCAGTGTCACGTGACAGTCTAGAACATTCGCTGATGCAATAGGCTATGTTGCGAGTTAACGCGCCGCGAGGTGTGTTTTATTGATTTTTTGGTCGCAGTTTGTAAGCGGGCCGTGCGTGTGTGAACGAAGGTCGCTTGTCTGCGCCGCCCTAAATTAAGCGATAGGTTTCAGCCTCGTGTCAGCCTGTCTGTTACACACAGTTTTTAGGTAGAAATTTGTCAGAATAAGTGTGCGGATTTTATGTCAAAAAATATAACTTAGTTTAAAAGGGCAAGCAAGTTTAGTAAATTAGTATTGAAAACAGATAATCCCCCACAGTAAGTCTGTTTGTAAATAATCGTTATTTTTTGGTTATTGAAGTCTTACTTGTCAGAGAACAGGAAAAGGCGGCTTTTAGGCCACTTTCGCCCAAAAACTTGGTGGGGAGCAAGTGAGCCAGGATTGGTAAAATACTGTTCTCTCCTAGATATTCAGATAGATCGGCCGAGTACTTTCTGAGATATTCATAAAAACAAAAAACCGTTATGGGCCGTTATAGCCGTTAGTAAAATAAAACATCGGGCATCATCCGTGACCCATAATGAACATACCTACAAATTTTCAAAAAGATCGGCCCAGTAGTTTTGTCTGGAGCGAGTGGAACACATTTTGACCACGGACAGACGGACAGACAGACACACACACACACAAACACACACACACACACACACACACACACACACACACACCACACACACACACACACACACAGAGCATTTCTTCGTTCCCATTGTAAAGTACTCCCTGTTCTATACGAACTGGGAGTACAAAAAAGGAGGGCCTATTTTTATTGGAAAGGAAGTGGTGGGTAGGGTGTGATTAACCCCCCCCCCCCCAAAAAAAAAAAAAAAAAAAAAAAAAAGAGGTGTAGTGTTGTGAGGGTTGAGCAAAAAGGGGTAAGGGGTAGGAGAGTTAAAATTTCGCCACGAGGTGAACTTTCAAGGCAGAATTGTTCCCCTGGATGTCCAGTTTGCCCCCCCCCCCCCCCACACCCTCCTGGCTAGGACGAGACAAAGATGCATGTCTCATCTACGCACTGATGTCCCAGGCGATCGATGACATGCAGCTGCATGATGGAAAACACAAAAGGAAACCCTCACAACCGACTAATTGAGTTACCCGCGTTGGCTTCCTGGGCTTTTCTGTGTATCTCACAGAGAAGAAGGACCATGTGGAAGGGAGGGTGGGAAAGGGGACAAGGAGAGGTGGGACGGGGGGGGTGGGGGGGGGGGTAGGTGGGGGGAGGGGCAGGAGGGAGCGAGGATGGGAGTTGGGAAATGATGTAAGGGATGGGGAGGAGGGGGGGGGGGGAGGAGGGTAGCTGGGACAGGGGTCAATTAGAGGTGGCGTGGAGGGAACAGTCTTCACAATCAGGGATCACGGAAGAAAAAAGGAAGGGATGGGCATGTTGATTGAGACTGACTGACACAACGACAGTGTTTATAGTAACAAAGGTATGAACATACGTGTCAATCGGCAACAAAATCAAGCGCATCTGTGTGTGTGTGTGTGTGTGTGTGTGTGTGTGTGTGTGTGTGTGTGTGTGTGTGTGCGTGCGCGCGCGTGCGTGCGTGCGTGTGTGTATGTGTGTGTGTGTGTGTGTGTGTGTTTACATGTCACATGTATGTACATGTTTTTGCATGTATCGAGTATCATTAGGCAGAGAGGAAAGATCTCACAACCCTACATTCATCATTCTTCATTGTGGAGAATGCTCACAGGACAGTGACGAAAGATCTTATAACCCCCACCTTTATTGTAGAGCAGATGGATATCTCACACTCCTACCTTCTTTGTGGAGAATACTGTAGCAGATGACAGGCGTACCTATGATTCATCACAATACCACAGACAGGATGATAATCAACTTGTAAGATTACGCTTCCTTTCTCAACCTCTCTCACTACGTTTTCTTTTTTTTCCGATCACTCTTTTCTCTCTGTCGTCTCACTTCTGTCTCTGTTGTGCGCAAAAGTTCAGTCATCCGTCCCTCCACCCCTCACCCATTCCCCTTCCTACGTCGACCTCTTCCTTCGCCTTCATCCTTGCCCTTCCCCTGACCCCTCCCCAGATTCAGTTCCGAATCACACTCGTCTTTCCCCTCATCCCTCTCCTGATTCATTTCCTCATCACATTCGTCTTTTTCTTTCATCTTCTCTTTTCTCTTTGATTTCCCACGCGTCGATTTGATCCATATGCAAATGAGCCTCGTTCAGCTCCAAAGAGGAAGCCCGTGCCAGTTTCCGGTGAAGAGACAACAGCATTGTGTTGGAGGTCCCCAGGTCAGGGGCCATGGCTGCTCAGCTCTTTTCTTTGGTGTGTGTGTGTGTGTGTGTGTGTGTGTGTGTGTGTGTGTGTGT
>CM031610.1:17278942-17286442 GCA_018398815.1 Conus ventricosus
CCCTTTCCCGATCGATTTTGAATTCTGAGAAGAGAATAACAAATCTTGAAATATTTTTTCTTCGTTTTTTTGTTTCATGGAATTCACTTTGGGTTTTTTGTTTTCTAAATTTTTCTTTGTCCTTTAACTTGAGTTAAATGATCTATTTTATGTATGTCATTGTTATTTCCTTCGTCAAACCCCGGGGGGTTTTTAGTATGTTTTACTCGTTTTCTAACAAAGGGGGCATGTTTATCTATATTGAACTGAAAAAGCATACCCAGTAATTGACTGCTTCATCTGGGTTTTATCTGATAAAAATAATCTAAAACCGAGGAAAGTAAATCATCAAAATGCATTTTTGTCAAAATGTGTGAAAGATCTGTAAAAGATTTTCCCTTTTGTCCAGCTTAAGAATTTTTACACCTTTCTTCATCCATGTAAAACGATCACTGCATCCGATTTGAACAGAACATACTTCCACAATATTTTGCTCTTGAGGTGACGTAAACATGATCAATTAAAGTTTCGAGTGTTCAGTAATGCGTGTTGGTCGATCGATGATTTGTTCTAATCCTACATTGAATAACTGTGACTCCATTTTGTTCCGGTATTGTTAAATCAATATTAAAGTCACCCAAAACAATCAATTCCTTCTCTGTGTGTTGTGTGGTGTGGTGTGTGTGTGTGTGTGTGTGTGTGATATTGAAAGTAGCGGATTACTTTCAACCAGGAAAGTGGACGGAGGGAGGAATAATCCAAGTTTCTTTCTTTCCTTTCTTTTTTTTTTCTTTCTGATCTTTCGATACGTTTGCTGCCATCAGACAGAAGCACAGTCGCTTCAGACATTGATAGGGGTGGATGAGTAAAGGGTAAAAGGGTGAGGAAAAAGGAGGTAGGGGTACAGCAGAAGGTGATTCACCCTAAATGAAAAGCTGATGAGCAGTGGAGGCGCATAAGGGTCTTGAGCATGTGATGATGACCGATTTCTAGGCACACTTCAATGTGTTCTTTTCTCTCCGTCTTTTCATCGCTATGTTTTACCCCCACTTGTTTTGTTGTGTTTTTTTTCCACGAAAGAAGTTTTCATTTTCCTACAGAATTCGTTTTATCTTTTCAGATTTGGGGCAAAGGAGGAGAGAGAAGTTGTGTAGAAGAGAAAGATGGTTTTGAAAACATACATACACACATATACATACATATATACATGCATGCATGTATACATGCATACATACATACATACATACATACATACATACATACATACATACATGCATGCATGCATGCATGCATACATACATACATACATACATACATACATACATACATACATACATACATACCTTCATGCATGCATGCATGCATACATCCATCCATCCATACATACATACATACATACATGCATACATGAACATACATAATACATACATAATACATAATACATACACGCACATACACACATACATACATACATACATACATACATACATACACACATACATACATACATACATCCATCCATACATACATACATACATACATACATACACGCATACACACATACATACATACATACATACATACATACACACATACATACATACACACATACATACTCACATACACACATACACACATACATACACACATACATACATACACACATACATACACACATACTCACATACACACATACATACACACACACATACATAATAATAATGATAATGAATACTTATATAGCGCCTATTCTCGGCTAGAGGCCAAGCTCTAAGCGCTTTACAATCCACACTCGTTTACACAACGGGCTGCCTACCTGGGTAGTGCCGACTGAAGAGCTGCCAGCTGGCGCTTCATTCAGTCGTTTCCCGTGTCATCCAGTCAGTATCATTCAATATCGATCACTCATTTTCCTTACTTCCTTCATTCTTTCCATTTCTCACGCAGGGTGCATGCTATGTGTAACATGTCATCCATACCAACGGCCAAACTGGCCTACTCTTCCGAAAGTTGGTGATGGGATTTTACGTGTGTGCAAGATATTATGCATGCGTTCACACACAGAACCTCGGTTTATAGTCTCATTCGAACATACATACATACACACATACTCACATACACACATACATACATACACACATACATACATACATACACACATACATACACACATACTCACATACACACATACATACATACATACACACATACATACATACAAACATACACAGGAAGAGACATGAGAAAGACAGTAACCAAGGGAGACAGAACCAGAGAAAGAAAAACGTGGGCAGTGTGATGATGAGGTGGCAGAGAGGAGAAGGGAGGTTCCAGGAAATACACAGAAGGGACAGCGCAGGTAGGAAAGGAGAGGGGTGGGGGGTGGGGGGTGGATCCACTGTGTGTGAAATATGACCTAACGTGTAGTGTCATAGCCAGCTACTGTTCTCAGCCACACACTTGCAATGATGAACTCCCAGAATCAGTCCCGGTGAGAGATGGAACAATATTAACTCCCTTTATTTGAACTGGCTGGCTACAGTTTTCTCCCTTGGCAGCACTTTCCCCTCTCTGTCTGCCTGCCCATCGGCTTGTCTCTGTCTGTCTGCCCATTGACTTGTCTCTGTCTGTCCATCGGCCTGTCTCTGTCTGTCTGCCCATTGACTTGTCTCTGTCTGCCCATCGGCCTGTCTCTGTCTGTCTGCCCATCGGCCTGTCTCTGTCTGTCTGCCCATTGACCTGTCTCTGTCTGCCCATCGGCCTGTCTCTGTCTGCCCATTGACTTGTCTCTGTCTGTCTGCCCATCGGCTTGTCTCTGTCTGTCTGCCCATCGGCTTGTCTCTGTCTGCCCATTGACTTGTCTCTGTCTGTCTGCCCATTCGGCCTGTCTCTGTCTGTCTGCCCATTGACTTGTCTCTGTCTGCCTGCCCATCGGCCTGTCTCTGTCTGCCCATTGACTTGTCTCTGTCTGTCTGCCCATCGGCCTGTCTCTGTCTGTCTGCCCATTGACTTCTCTCTGTCTGTCTGCCCATCGGCTTGTCTCTGTCTGTCTGCCCATCGGCCTGTCTCTGTCTGTCTGCCCATCGGCCTGTCTCTGTCTGCCCATTGACTTGTCTCTGTCTGTCTGCCATCGGCCTGTCTCTGTCTGTCTGCCCATCGGCTTGTCTCTGTCTGTCTGCCCATTGGCTTGTCTCTGTCTGTCTGCCCATCGGCCTGTCTCTGTCTGTCTGCCCATCGGCCTGTCTCTGTCTGTCTGCCCATCGGCCTGTCTCTGTCTGTCTGCCCATCGGCTTGTCTCTGTCTGTCTGCCCATCGGCTTGTCTCTGTCTGTCTGCCCATCGGCCTGTCTCTGTCTGTCTGCCCATCGGCTTGTCTCTGTCTGTCTGCCCATCGGCCTGTCTCTGTCTGTCTGCCCATCGGCCTGTCTCTGTCTGTCTGCCCATCGGCTTGTCTCTGTCTGTCTGCCCATCGGCCTGTCTCTGTCTGTCTGCCCATCGGCTTGTCTCTGTCTGTCTGCCCATCGGCCTGTCTCTGTCTGTCTGCCCATCGGCCTGTCTCTGTCTGTCTGCCCATCGGCTTGTCTCTGTCTGTCTGCCCATCGGCCTGTCTCTGTCTGTCTGCCCATCGACCTGTCTCTGTCTGTCTGCCCATCGGCCTGTCTCTGTCTGTCTGCCCATCGGCCTGTCTCTGTCTGTCTGCCCATCGGCTTGTCTCTGTCTGTCTGCCCATCGGCCTGTCTCTGTCTGTCTGCCCATCGGCTTTTCTCTGTCTGTCTGCCCATCGGCCTGTCTCTGTCTGTCTGCCCATCGGCTTGTCTCTGTCTGTCTGCCCATTGACTTGTCTCTGTCTGTCTGCCCATCGCCTGTCTCTGTCTGTCTGCCCATCGGCTTGTCTCTGTCTGCCCATCGGCCTGTCTCTGTCTGTCTGCCCATCGGCCTGTCTCTGTCTGCCCATCGGCCTGTCTCTGTCTGTCTGCCCATCGGCCTGTCTCTGTCTGTCTGCCCATCGGCCTGTCTCTGTCTGTCTGCCCATCGGCCTGTCTCTGTCTGTCTGCCCATCGGCCTGTCTCTGTCTGTCTGCCCATCGGCTTGTCTCTGTCTGTCTGCCCATCGGCCTGTCTCTGTCTGTCTGCCCATCGGCTTTTCTCTGTCTGTCTGCCCATCGGCCTGTCTCTGTCTGTCTGCCCATCGGCTTGTCTCTGTCTGTCTGCCCATTGACTTGTCTCTGTCTGTCTGCCCATCGGCCTGTCTCTGTCTGTCTGCCCATCGGCTTGTCTCTGTCTGCCCATCGGCCTGTCTCTGTCTGTCTGCCCATCGGCCTGTCTCTGTCTGCCCATCGGCCTGTCTCTGTCTGTCTGCCCATCGGCCTGTCTCTGTCTGTCTGCCCATCGGCCTGTCTCTGTCTGTCTGCCCATCGGCCTGTCTCTGTCTGTCTGCCCATTGACTTGTCTCTGTCTGCCTGCCCATCGGCCTGTCTCTGTCTGTCTGCCCATCGGCTTGTCTCTGTCTGCCCATCGGCTTGTCTCTGTCTGTCTGCCCATCGGCCTGTCTCTGTCTGTCTGCCCATTGACTTGTCTCTGTCTGTCTGCCCATTGACTTGTCTCTGTCTGTCTGCCATCGGCTTGTCTCTGTCTGTCTGCCCATCGGCCTGTCTCTGTCTGTCTGCCCATTGACTTGTCTCTGTCTGTCTGCCCATTGACTTGTCTCTGTCTGTCTGCCCATTGACTTGTCTCTGTCTGTCTGCCCATCGGCTTGTCTCTGTCTCTGTGGACAAGAAAGCAGAACTAGAAGAGACACTCCATGCAGATGTCTTCTAGAGGGAAGGCGTAGAAGCAGAGTCAAAATGCTTTAAAAAAACAAAACAATAGATGATCATAGGTCCTTTCCAACTATCTCTGCCCAACACTCTATGTGACGAACGTCTGTCTTTTATTTTTCCACAACAAAGAGTAATGTCGGTTTAAGGCTAGATTCACATTTACTATTGTAAAGGAAGATGATCTTTTGACGGAAAGAAGCTCCTGAATTACTCAGACAAATACTTAATGAACTGCTGAAAAAAAAACTGCCTTCGATTGCAAAGGCTAGGGTGTATGTACAAACTAGAAATCAAGAGTTTTCTTTAATGTTTTTTTTCCCTATTATATTCGACCCTGCAAGCTAAATAAGACTAGGTTACAATCTGATTTGAGGTCCATTAAAACTATTCAAAGAATGTGAGGGTAGGGGCCTATAAGACTGACACCTGCAGAACGATTACAATTTTACATAGACAACGTAAAGGCGAACTTTGACAACAGACACCAGTGGATTTGAACTCTCAACCTCTGGCAAAGGACACAATGTTCTACCACTGAACTTACCATTACCCAGATATTATGTAACGACACAGGCTTGTCTTCAAACAGTGTTCCTTTTTTTCTTTCTTTCTTTCTGCGTACGCGGGCTGATACTCCTGCGGACACTGCCTGTATAGACAGGCAGTGGAGTTTTGTGTGGCAGCCATACTCCATCTTCGGGAGGTGCATGCTATATGTAACGTGCCATCCATACGAACAGCCAAACTGGCCTTCTCTTCAGAAAGTTGGTGATGGGGATTTTACGTGTGTACAAGATGGTGTGCGTGCGTTCGCACACGGAACCTCGGTTTATAGTTTCATTCGAAGGACTGTATGGAGAATGGAGTCAGAACCAATGTTAACTCCGTGGGAAAAATCCCCCTGTACCGAAATTCGAACCCGCAACCCCAGGACCACGAGTCCGGCGCTCTACCAACTGAGCTATTCCGGCCCGAAACAGTGTTCCAAGTGCTGAGGAAGTAGGACTGGGGAGGGGGGAGGGGGGGGGGAGGGAGGGGGTGTTCAGTGTGGGTGGTAAGGGAGGCGAGGGAGAAAGAGGGATTAGAAATGAGCTTTTTGTCCCAACCAGCGGAATCTGCTCCATCACAAGATTGCAAGAGACAGGAGTCTTCGACACGAGGACCAAGAAGTAGACATTTTCGTCTCAGTCCTGCAGACCACCACCATCATCAGGTGGTGCTTAAGAGAGCCACTCGTACAAATCACAGGGAGAAGACCCGACAAGGTATGATAGATGAAGGAGAAGTATCAGCAGGAAGTGCCAGTTGGGCAAAGAAGTAGTGAGAGAGAGAGAGAGAGAGAGAGAGAGAGAGAGAGAGAGAGAGAAGAGAGAGACAGAGAGAGAGAGACAGAGAGAGAGACAGAGAGAGAGAGGCAGAGAGAGAGACACAGAGAGACAGAGACAGAGAGAGAGAGAGAGACAGACAGAGACAGAGAGAGAGAGAGAGAGAGAACAGACAGCTGATGGACAGGCCTGAAGGGGGGGGGGGGGGGGGGAGGGAGACGTGAGAATGAAAGTGAAGGATTGAGAAGAGGATGAAGGGCGAGGGACAGAGCGTGGGCAGAATAAAGACGTAAGGAGATGACGGAAAAACGAAAAGCCTGATTGAAGACACCAACCTCTAGATATGCGTTGACGCGGGGCAAGTTCTCACACACATCAAAGCACCCGACGTTGTTACAGAGAGAAAAAGAACCAGGGCACAAGCGGAATCCTTCCAACTGATTACAGGCGACCAGACTGGCGGCTTGAAGAGTGAAGGCATCCCCTTTCATACGTTCTTTGTTCGACTAGAAAGATGCACAGTCCACAAATCGAATTCTCGGGCACTTAAGAGTGTCTCAATGAAATGAAAGCTTGCAAAATAGAATTAGTTTCCCGCTCCTTTACAGAACATAAAGAAGAAGAAAAAAGGTTCGTGCAGCTGGATTTTTAAAAAAACTTAATGTAATGCTGATACAGTTTTCTTCTCCTTATCGGACTTTAGTATCAGTATCATCTCCTTCCCGCTTTCCCTCTTCTTCTTCTTCTTCTTCTTCTTCTTCTTCTTCTTCTTTTTCTTCTTCTCCTTCTACTTCTTCTTCTTCTTCTTCTTCTCTTCTTCTTCTTCTTCTTCTTCTTCTTCTTCTTCTCCTTCTACTACTACTACCTCCTCTTTTTCTTCTTCTTCTTCTACTTCTTTTTCTTCTATTCTTCTTCTTCTTCTTCTTCTTCTTCTTCTTCTTCTTCTTCTTCTTCTTCTTCTTCTGTATTCTCTGTATTCGTATTTCGCTGATAACAAACTTCTCCACGAAAGTCAGTCGGGCTTTCGAAAACATTATTCTTGCCACACAGCCCTCATACAGCTTATCGACAGTCTTCTTTGCAGCATAAACGAGAATAAATTTGCAGGTATTCTCTTCGTAGACTTTGAAAAAGCTTTTGATGTCATCAACCATTCTTTGTTGTGCTATAAACTTGAACTTACAAACTGACTCCAGAATTCATAAGTCTTATTTCATCTTTTTTATCTGACCGGAAACAATTAGTAGCTGTAGCGGACAAATTGTCAACATTAATGCCTGTCAAATATGGTGTTCCACAAGGCTCTGTGTTAGGACCTCTTTTGTTTACTATTTACGTAAACGATTTTCCTTGTTTGTTAAATGTAAATGCGAAATGT
>CM031610.1:17291442-17301442 GCA_018398815.1 Conus ventricosus
GAAAGGGGTGGTAACCTATTTGGGAAAGGAACTGTTTCCTATCTAGAAGATAAGAACAAAACCCAAATTTAAAAGCTGTTTCCCTGTTTCCCATGTGTATTTAAAAACAAAGGAAAAGGGGGATTTCATGGTCTAGGGTTTGTAAAAAGGCTCCCCAAAAGGGATCTAGCAAAAGAAGGACGGGAAATTTTGGGGTTTTCTTTCTAAGGAATTTAGAATATTTTGGGAGAATGCGAAGGATGGTGGTTCCGTGCTGTCCCCCCAGGGCGATAGGCTGACTGATTTTGGGGTGTAGGGGTTGTTTTAGGCCCGATGGTTTTAGAGAGCGGGTTTAAGAAAGACTTTCTCAAAAATTTTGGTTAGGAAAAGGGAAAATTTGAGATGGGTCTGTAATTTTTAAGAAAGTTGGGGTTTAAAATTTTCTTTTCTTGAGTAGGGTTTAAAAAGGGCGGTCTTAAGTCGTGGGGGGAAATGTGCCAGGGAAAACGAGACTCGGGTTTAAAAATTTTTTGGTTTATGGTAGGAAAGGGGAGAGTCAAAGGGGTTTTTTTAAAAAGGAGTGGGGTGGGAAAAGGGGTCAAAAGGGAAAAGGTTTTTCGCAGACGGGGTTTATGATTTTACGAAAAAGTCTGTCGGACACTGGCCCAAAAACTAAAAGAGTGTGGGGACCTTTAAAAAAACAGGGCTGATTTGAAGTATTGAGGATGGGGAGAAAGCTTTCGAAAATTTTTTGAATTTTGTGGGCGGGAAAAAATGGAAAAAAAACCCGGAAGCCCGTGACGGCTCATGAGTGGCGGGTTACAACACTTTCAGCCTTACCCCAAAATGCTAGTGGGGCAGTTTAAAAAGTTCTTTCACGAGGTTTCTGCTGCAAATTTGGAAGAATAAAAAAGCGGTTTTTTGGGTTGATGGGGCAAAAATGGTTTGACTTTCGTTTGGGGCATCGTTTTAAAATTTTTTGTGTATTGTCAGTCTTTGATGTTAAACCCCGGGGCTCGGGTTTCCCCCCCCCCCCTTTGCTCGCGTTTCAAAATTCGCGCCAGGTGCAATTTTAGGGTTTCACGGAGCCGGGCGGGGCGCCAGTGTACCCCCGCCCGACATTTAGGCGCCTTTCTTATCAAAATTTTCTAAGACCCAAAGGTTTTAAATCAGTAAGTGTTAAGTCAGGGTGAATTTTTGGGTTTGCGATGTCATGAAAAAAATTTAGCGGGTCAATCTTATGAAAAGGCCGAAAACATTTGAATTGGGGGGGCCCGACTTTTGCTTTGGAAAAATGAGATGGCAAATAGCTATAGTTTATCAAAAAATCAAATCATAACAAACTTAGCGACTGCAAAAGACCCTTTAGTGTCACGAAAAAAAAAAAGATCAAAAATTTGACCAATTGTGGGGTAAGTGGGGGTTTATCGATGGCCGAGAAAGGCCCACGTCTCTTTTAAAAGTTTCTGAAAAAACCCCATAAACTCTGGGAAACACTAGTCGTCGTAGTGAACATTAAAGTCAACCCATGATCAGAAAGATCGCCCCTCACGCGTGGCGGGAAAATCAAGGAAATCAGGGAACTTTCGTTTGAATCTTTAATAAGCAGTTTGGTTTTCCTTTTTTCCCGGGCGGGGTCCCTTTAAACACAGAAAAAGGATTTGTTGATTCTGCAAAGTCAGAAATAGCTCAGCCCCTTTTAAAAATGGTTTTGGGGAGAAGGGGGGGTTTGAATTGGGGTGGGGGTAAGACCCCGGACACTCTTTGATGATCCCGCACGATCCCGCCACCCCTCTTGGCAGTGGCACCAAGTTCACGGGGGAAATTGTAGAGTTTATAACCCCCCGGGGGGCAAATCAGCCATTTTCTCTCTTTCCCGGGCTCACGAAGCCCCCGTTTCTGACATATCATAATGTTTCCAAAGTCGTAACGGGCATGAAATCCCCCCGGATCCCCCGTGCCCCTTTTGACGTTTTTTTAAGGGGTTTCCGGGAACCCGATGGGGGGATTCAGGTGACAGGAACGGCTGATTAGGAAAAATCAGGGGCCCCGTACAGGAAAACCCCTATAGGTTTCGAGGTTGGGCCCCCCCAAGCACAGGTCCCCGCGCGGTCCCCACACGCAGGGGGGCTGGGGTGGAAATCAAGACAGTGACAGGGGAAATTTTGGTTGTAAAAATGTTGTTGACTGATAACTAAGGATTTGCCCGGGGTTTTCTTGGGGGCCCCTCGGGACGATCGGTGGCGTGGCAGACGGCAGCCCGGGAACCAAAAGACCTTTCTCTCTCTCTCTTCTCTCTCTCTCTCTCTCCTCTTTTCTCTCTCTTTTCTTCTCTCTCTCTCTTTTCCCCTCTCTCTCTCTCTGTTGTGCGCGCAAGGTTTTGTCATTCGTCCTTCCACCCCCCCCCCATACCCCCCAAACCCCCCCCCCCACCATCCAAAATCCCCTTCCTTTTCGACCTCTTTCCCCCCCTCTTCCTTTCCCTTCCCCCCCCTTTTTCCCGATTTTATTTCCTGATCACACTCATTCCCCCCACCCCTCTCCCGATTCATTTTTCCCATCATATTTTATTTTTTCCCCCCAACCCCCCTCCGGGTTCATTTCCTCTTAACCCCTTTTTTTTTTTTCATCTTCTTTTTCTCTTTTTATTTCCCCCGCGCGATTTGGGTCCATATGCAAAAAGGAGCTCGTTAAACTCCAAAGAGGGAAACCCCCTGCCCGTTTCCCGGGGAAGAGACAAAAGGGTTTTGTTGGGGGTCCCCCCCGGTCTGGGGCCATGGGGTGCTAAACTTTTTCTTTGGTGGGGTGTGTGTGTGTGTGTGTTTTGTGTGTGTGTGTGTGGGTGTTGTTTTGTGTATGTTTTTGGGACGTTAAATTCACGGACACAGACTACCCTAAAACCCCTTTCCCCCTCCACTTCCTTTTCCCCCCCCCCCTCATCCCCCATTTCTTCCCAAAATTTCCTACGACCCACTTCTCCCCCAAAACACCACAAACTCACCCACACACACACATACCACACACACCACACACACCACACCCACACACACACCACCCAAAAACACACACCAAAACACACACTGACACAAAACCGACAGACAGACACCACACACACACACCACACCCACACCACCACACACACCACACACCCACACACACACACACAGGGGGGAGAGAGAGGGGGGGGGAGAGAGAGAAAAGGGGGGAGAGAGAAAGAGAGGGGAGAAATGGGGGAAAGGGGAAAGAAAGAGAAAAGAGGAGAGAGAGAAAAGCGAGGGGAAAAGAGAGAGACAGAGAGAGAAAGCGAGAGAGAGAGAGAGAGAGAGAGAGAGAGGAGAGAGAGAAAAGAGGGGGATTCACTTTTAAAAAACCCCACAAATGTCCAGCTAAAAAGCTTTTTTCCCCTTTAAGGGCTGGGAGGGGGGGAAAAATGCAACAGATGGACGGTATTAGGAGTTGGGCGGCACGCCGCAATAACCCCTTCTTGTATTGTAAAAGCCAGGGGGGCACTGCCCCAATAACCCCTTTTGAAATTTCTCAATAAGCCCGGGAGGGAATGCCCCAATAACCTCTTCTTGATTTTGTCAATAAGCCAGGGAGGCACCCGCCGCAATTACCTTTCTTGATATTTCTCAAAAAGCCGGGAGGCACTGCCCCCATAACCTCTTCTTGAAAATTATCAAAAAGCCAGGGGAGGCACTGGCCCCCAAAAACCCCTTCTTTATATTACTCAAAAAGCCGGGGGGCAAATGCAGAGCTTCCCGGGCCCCGAATTGGGGAGGGAGGAGAGAGAGAGAGAGGAGAAAAAGAGAGGAGAGAGGAGAAGAGAGGAGAACATTTCTTCTTTTTGCATTTTCCCTTTTTCCCGTAAACTAACTGTTAATGCGCTTGTTGGGATTAATTTAAACATGAGTGTCGCTGGTTTTTTTTTCTTTCTTTTTGTTTTGTTTGGGGGTTGTTCCCCCCTTTTTTTCCCTTTTCATGTTTCATGCCACCAAGAATGATTCCGCGCCAAACCATGCCCGGGGTTCCCTACATAGCCCCATGAACTGGGGGAAACCAAAAGAGAGCAGTTTAGTACCAGATGTTATGAGGGAACCCCCCGGGGGAGGGCACTGACTGTTCCCAAATCAGTTGGGCGATATTTAAAACGAGGTCTGTTTTGGGTTCGGGAAAAATGCAAAACATCCTCTTTGAAAAACCGTTTTTAGGGTGGGGGAAAGCTTTTTTTTTTGTATCGTCTTTTTCAATTTTTTTCTGCCTTTTCGTTTAGGTTTTTTGTTGATTTCAGTTGTGAAATGCAGCCTCACAGCATAGAATTATGAAAGAGAAAAAAAAAAAATTTGGTATTATCCCAAATTTTTGTGGACAGATTTGTGTTTGTTATTGTGTAAGAAGAAAATTGGGCATGACAGGATATGATAAGACGTCCCGGTCGGGGCTCTTCTCTCTGGTGTGTGTTTTTTTGGAGCAATGTTCATAATCATTGGGGCTCGTAAAATGTTGTTTGCTGGCCTTTCGCGTTTATTTGGGGAGCCCCGCGCGCGCGCGCGCGCCCCACAAAACACAAAAACACACACGCCACCAACCAAACGCACGCCCCCAACCCCCCCCCACAACACACACCACACACACACACAAAACCACACACACACACAACACACACACCCACACACCCCACACAACCACACCCCACAAAATACAAAACCCCACGCAAAACAATGTTTTTTATTGTTTCATATTTTGTTTTAAGAGAGTCGTGTGTTTGCGGGTATAAAATTTTGTTTTGTTGGGAAAAGTTGGGTTTTAAATTTTTGGTTTATGTTGTATTGGGGTTTTTTTTTTGTTTATTTTGGGGGCCCAAAGGGTTTTAAAAAAAAACTGGAAAACTTATTTTATATTTATTATATTATTTAACCTTTAAAAAAAAAGTAATGTTGGGCTTGATTGACTTGACTTCACACACACACCCCCCCACCCCACACACACCACACACTCTCTCTCACACACACACACAAAACACACACACACCACAACACACCACTCCCCACACACACACCCCCCCACCCCCCCCCCACCACACCCAAATAGCACACGACCCTTTGACAAACCCTTTGGCCCCAGAGTAGTTAGAAAAACATCGCGGTTTTGAACCCGTTTTTTGAAATAATGAAATCGGTTTGAAGGGGGATCCCCGACCAAAAATTTTTTATCTGTTTCCTGATTGATTTTGAAAGTATTCATTTTCGTACGCCGCTTTGTGTCCTTTAGATGCTTTTGTGTTTGCATTTTTTCTCGGCTATTGAGTGTGTCTTCCTGTTTTCTGAGGTAACCAGCAGATCTAGATAACAAATTCTTTGAGCTTGTAGCTGTCATTTTGTTGAAGTTGTTGTGGTTGTTGTCATCATCATGAAGGATTGGGCATTGTCGTTGGCAGTCTTCGTCGTCATCGCTTTCACTATGGCTTGTACAGCACAAAGTAGGTTACATGATCATGGCAGAGAGATTAGCAATGGCACTCACACCATTTGTGATGTTCTGTTTTGATTTGATTTGGGTAATTTCCAAGAATGCCTCCACCCCCACCCCCACCCCCCACCCCTTCCCACCGGTCCCTCTCCTCGGCCATACAATTTCCTGACACAATCCATAAACGCCTCATTTGTAGGGGCGTTGATCGTGCCTATCCTGTGTCACACCAACATTGTGGGTAGTATTTGTTTCCCCTATCACATTTCCACGTAAGCCTCCTCTCTTTCTTTCAGACCGTTCATCACAGACACCTGGCTTTCTCCCCCAAGGGTCTTTAATTAGGCAGCCAGTTTTCGCCAGCGTCTCGATTGACAAACACCTTGTTCAGATCAGGTTCTTCGTGGTATAGCGACAAAAGATGTGTGTGTGTGTGTGTGGGGGGGGGGGGGGGGGGGGGGGGGGGTAGGTCACCTTTGTCTTTAGAGCAGAAGGGGCTGTATCTAAGTTTCGCTTTTATTTTGTTATTTGTTTGTTTCTTTTTTTGTTTTGTTTGTTTGGATGACTTCAAAGCTAACACAGGGAAGCACTGTCTATTCAGAAATTGAGTTGGGCAGAGACAAAGGGATGGACGTTGTGATTAAAAAGGGAGAAAGAGGTACAGCAAAACCTAGTTTTCCCTAAACGAAAGGCTAATGAGCAACAGAGGTCGCACAAAGGTCTTTAGCAGTTCATGATGATCGATTTTCAGCACGCTGAAAGTTTTCTTTTTGCCTTCTCTCCTTTTTGCCCTCGGGTTTTTCCTTTAGAATGATTTTTCATGTCCCTTTCAGCTTTAACTTATTGACGGATTTGGGTCAGAGGAGGAGAGAGAAGGTATTTCTGGGTCAGAGGAGGAGAGAGAAGGTTGCTGGGTCAGAGGAGAGAGAGAAGGTATGCTGGGTCAGAGGAGGAGAGAGAAGGTATGCTGGGTCAGAGGAGGAGAGAGAAGGCATGCTGGGTCAGAGGAGAGAAGAAGGTATGCTGGGTCAGAGGAGGAGAGAGAAGGTATGCTGGGTCAGAGAGGAGAGAGAAGGTATTCTGGGTCAGAGGGGGAGAGAGAAGGTATGCTGGGTCAGAGGAGGAGAGAGAAGGTATGCTGGGTCAGAGGAGGAGAGAGAAGGTATGCTGGGTCAGAGGAGAGAGAAGGGATGCTGGGTCAGAGGAGGAGAGAGAAGGGGATGCTGGGTCAGAGGAGAGAGAAGGTATGCTGGGTCAGAGGAGAAGAGAGAAGGTATGCTGGGTCAGAGTGGGGGAGAGAAGGCATGCTGGGTCAGAGGAGAGAGAAGGTATGCTGGGGTCAGAGGGAAGAGAGAAGGTATGCTGGGTCAGAGGAGAGAGAAGGTATGCTGGGTCGAGGGGAAGAGAGAAGGGATGCTGGTCAGAGGAGAAGAGAAGCATTTCTGGTCGAGAAGAGAGGTATGCTGGTCAAGGAGTAGAGAGAAGGCCTGTGGTCAGAGGAGTAGGAGAAGTATCTGGGTCAAAGGGGAAGAGAGAAGGTATGCTGGTTTAGAGGGAAGACGGTATGCTGGTCAGAGGAGAGAGCAAGTAATTCTGGTCAGAAAAAGGAGAGAGAAAGGTTTTGCTGGGTCAGAGGAGAAGAAAAAGTATGCTGGGTCAGGGGGAGAGAAAAGTATGCTGGGTCAGAGGGAGAGAAGTATGCTGGTCCCGAGGAAGAGAGAGAAGGTATCTTTGGGGCAAGGGAAGAGAGAAGGCCTCTGGGTTTAGAGGAGAGGAAGGTTTTGCTGGGTCCGGAGGAGAGAAGGTATGCTGGTCCAGAGAAGAGAAGGTTTGCTGGTCAAGGAAGAAAAAGTATGCTGGGCAGAGGAGGAGGAAAAAAGGTAGCTGGCAGGGAGAAAGAGAAGGTATGCTGGGTCAGAGGAGGAGAGAGAAAGCATGCTGGGTCAGAGGGGGGAGAGAGAAGGTATGGGTGGGTCAGAGGAGGAGAGAGAAGGTATGCTGGGTCAGAGGGGGAGAGAACGTATGCTGGGTCAGAGGAGAGGAAGGTATGCTGGGTCAGAGAAGGAGGAGAAGGGATGCTGGGTCAGAGGAGAAAGAGAGAAGGTATGCTGGGTCAGAGGAGAGAGGAAAGACATGCTGGGTCAGAGGAGAAGAGGAAGGTCAGAGGGGAGAGAAATATGCTGGTCAGAGGAGGAGAGAGAAGGCATGCTGGGTCAGAGGGGAGAGAAGGTTGCTGGGTCAGAGGAGTAGAGAGAGGCTCTGGGTCCGAGGAGTAGAGAGAAGGTATGCTGGTCAGAGGGGAAGAGAGAAGGTATGCTGGGTCAGAGGAGAGAGAAGGTATGCTGGGTCAGAGGGAGAGAAGGTATGCTGGGTCAGAGGAGAGAGAAGGTATGCGGGTCAGAGGAGGAGGAGAAGGTATGCTGGGTCAGAGGGAAGAGAGAAGGTATGCTGGGTCAGAGGAGGGGAGAGAAGGCATGCTGGGTCAGAGGAGAAGAAGGTATGCTGGGTCAGAGGAGAAGAGAGAAGGTTGCTGGGTCAGAGGAGAAGAGAGAAGGATGCTGGGTCAGAGGAGAGAGAAGGTATGCTGGGTCAGGGGGAAAGAGAAAAGGGATGCTGGGGGCAGAGGAGAGAGAAGGTATGCTGGGGCAGAGGAGAGAGAGGTATCTGGGTCAGAGGAGAAGAGAGAAGGTATGCTGGGTCAGAGGAGAAGAGAGAAGGTAGGCTGGGTCAGAGGAGGAGAGAGAAGGCATGCTGGGTCAGAGGAGAAGAGAGAAGGTATGCTGAGTCAGATGAGGAGAGAGAAGGTATGCTGGGTCAGGGAGAGAGAAGGTATGCTGGGTCAGAGGAGAGAGAAGGGAGGCTGTGCAGAGGAGGGAGAGAGAAGGTATGCTGGGTCAGAGGAGGAGAGAGAAGGTATGCTGGGTCAGAGGAGGGAGAGAGAAGGTATTCTGGGTCAGAGGAGGAGAGAGAAGGTATGCTGGGTCCCGAGGAGGAGAGGAGAAGGTATGCTGGGTCAGAGGGGAGAGAGAAGGGATGCTGGGTCAGAGGAGAGAGAAGGTATGCTGGGTCAGGGGGGAGAGAGAAGGTATGCTGGGTCAGAGGAGGGAGAGAGAAGGTGTGCTGGGGCAGAGGAGAAGAGGAAGGCATGCTGGGTCAGAGGAGAGAGAAGGTATGCTGGGTCAGAGGAGGAGAGAGAAGGTATGCTGGGTCAGAGGGGGAGAGAGAAAGGGATTCTGGATCAGAGGAGGAGGGGGAAAGGGATGCTGTGTCAAGGGGAAAGAGAAGGTATGCTGGGTCAGAACTTGGAAAAGGAAGGTCCTGAAAGATAGATTGAGAAAAGAGAAAGAAAGAACAGGACCAGACAGAAACAGAAAGAAAAATAGGGTGGGGAAGGGGTGGTAATGTTTTAGCAAGGGACTGGTTGGGGAAAAAAGAAACCAGAGGGGAGGGAGGATGACGAAGGGGGAGGGGATGCATCGAGTGGGAAAGACAAATCTGAATTTAAAAATGAAGTCTTGACGTGAAAGTGCCTTAGCCCGCTACTGTTTTCCAGCCCACATTCGCAATTACGAACTCACCGAATCGATCCTGTTGAGAGAAAGAACAATAACAGCTCTCTTCAGGACAGGACACAGTTTACTTCTTAGACACTCTCTGTCTGTCTGTCTGTCTGTCTCCCTCTCTCCCTCTCTCTCTCTCTCTCTCTCTCTCTCTCTCTCTCTCTCTCTCTCTCTCGTCTCTCTGTCTCTCTCTCTCTCTCTCTCGGTTAAACTAATATATGCTCTGTCTTATTCTTTTCTTTAATTGATCACCGAATTACCTCCTGTGGCCTTTGTCAGTCGTGTAAATAGTTGGCGTAGAAGAAAAACAGAAATAGAAACACCCCAAGGTGCTGGGGAGGACCCAGAGAAGCACTGTCTTCACCTGCCTTTAGACCAGTCCTGTACCACCCTTGGAGACCTGCGCTGTGTTGACGATGGGTACAGGCAGTCCTGTACCACCCTTGGAGGCCTGCGCTGTGTTGACGATGGGTACAGGCCGTACCCATCGTCAACACAGCTCCAAGGGTGGTACAGGACTGCTCTAAAGGCAGGTGAAGACAGTGCTTCTCTGGGTCCTCCCCAGCACCTTCGGGTGTTTCTTTTTCTTTTTCTTTTCTGTAAATAGTTGGCGTACACTATATTGTGTATTTATGTTTCTCATACTTTCTTCTTCTTCTCTTCTTCTTCTTCTTCTTCTTCTTCTTCTTCTTCTTTCTTCTTCTTCTTCTTCTTCTTCTTCTTCCTCTTCTTTGCTATACTAGTTACATATATAGACAATTTACTTTCTGCACTATTGTTGTGAATTTTTGTTTAGCCTCAGGGCTGAGTGTAAAAAAGCACACTTGTATGCTTATCTCATATCCCTGAATAAACAAATTTTGTTCGTTCGTTCGTTCGTTCTCTCTCGCTGTGTTCAACATGTGTATGGTGTTGAGTACAGTTTATAAGATATTGACCGATATCTTGTTACTCTTGTTAAACTTTGACTTTGTTGGTATAGCTGTGTCCCA
>CM031610.1:17306442-17310048 GCA_018398815.1 Conus ventricosus
TTGGGTTTTAAACAAGGTACACAACATGAGTCAGATTGCATGCACAATGCTTCTCCCCCTTTCTCTCCTCCTCTCTCTCTCTTCTCTCTCTCCTCTCTTTTCTCTCTTTCCTCTCTCTCTCTCTCTCTTGGAGCATTGCTTTCGATCAAATTAAATTGCTTATCTCTGGCATAAATTTTTTTCCCGTTTTTTTTTCGCTCCGTTTGATTGACAAGCGTCTTTTTTCCACAAATTAAGTAAGCGGTCTTCTCTCTCTTCTTCTCTCTCTCTTCTCTCTCTTCTCTCTCTCTCTCTCCTCTCTTCGATGGCAAGACAGAAACACACACCACCCCACCACACACACACCCACCACCCCCACCCCACACACACACACACACACACACACACACACCGCACGCACGCACCACGCATGCACGCACGCACGCACGCATGCCGCATGCACACAACACAAACACACACACACACACCCCACACACACACACCCCACACACACACACACACACAACACAACCACACACCCACACACGCACCACTGAACCTCGAACGCCCATTGACCTTGCCTGTGGGGCGGTAAAATACCTTTTTCCTTTAAAAAAAAGTATATGGCGGAGTAGCAAGCCCGGGGGGGGGGGGGAGGGGGGGGGGGGGGGGGGGAAAAGGGGGAAGGGGTAGTGAGGGGGAGGGCTGACCAAACTCATCATTTTGACCGGAGGGGGAATGGGGGAGGGGAGGGGGGGGGGGGCCAATGAGTGCACACCTTTGGGCTCGTTCAGGGGGTATTTTTAAATTCCAACAGACCCCACATGCACGCATATTTTGGACGTGGTGTGTGTGTGTGTGGTGTGGTGTGTGTTGTGTGTGTGTGTGTTGTGTGTGTTTTGGGGTTTGCACGTGCGAATACACACTTATGCACACAACCGCTTACACACCATACACAAACCTTGAAGCCGCGCGCGCATGCCCCACACACCCCACACACACACACACACAAAAACCACACACACACAACCACACACAACACACACACACAACCAACACACGCCCACACCACCACACACACACACAACACACACACCCCCACACACAACACAACACCCCCCTGTGAACCCCCAGTCCCGGGGTACAGTTTTTAGTCAAAAGCTGCAGGGGGGGGGGGGGGGGGGGGGGAATGGGGGGATTCCAATCGCATCAAAAGGGCGGGTTTTAACAGTTTTTTCCCCCCTGACGAGTCCCTAACCAACCGTTGAACTAGCGTATACACAAAGGGAAAAGGGCGGAACTGCGCGGTCAATTTTCATTCACCTTATGAAACGGTGGAGAAATGTAAATATCTTTGTTCAAGCTTACCCCCTTTTTTTGCACGAAACCCCCCTTTTTTACAAACAAATCACGCCTTTTCATGTCACTTTTGGCCAAAATTAAAAAAACCCGTTTTACAAACCAAAAATTAACATGAAAAACTGCAAAAATCGATAATGTTAATTTAAAAAGGGGGGGTTCGTGCAAATAAGATATGGGGCGTGAACATAGATTTACTTCTCTCCAGGGGCATAAAAAAACTAAGGGGTTTTCAGAATTAAAAAATTTTTTTTTAAATTTTGTTTTATTTGAGTTTTTTAAAAATGAAGCCTGAAGTAGTACAGAGTTTTTTAATATACTTTCGGTTGGGGGTTGGGGGGGGGGGTTTTATAAAGATCAGTTAAAGAGCAGGGTTTTAAGAATTCATTACTGTCGGGGGGGGCCCAAAATTGGTAGAAAAGCGTTTTAAGCACCCTCATAAAAAAACCGTTCTTGGCCCCAACCCGGGAAAAGTTTTTTGGGCCCTTTAGGAAATAGGTTGAAGTGTAATCTGCTTTTCTAATTGCCTCTGAGGAGTAGCTATTGCTTTAATGAAGATCCGGTTTTTTTTTTATTAAAAAAACTAGTAATTTATGAAATTTTTAAAAAAAAATTTTTTTGATTTAAAAATTGCCGAACTCAGTGAAATTTTTTAAAGAAGAAGAAGAGGGTATTAAAAATTGTTTTAGTTGGGGGAATTTTGGGGGTGAGAATGGGGTAAAAAAGTAAAAAAATCCGTGAAACTATTTAACGAAACAGCAAAGTGATGAACATTGACTGTAGTGATTCGAAAAAGCTAAAAAATTCAGGGTGTTATTGGAAAGTTAACTTGTCAAAGTGTTGCAAGCTTGGGCAAGAATAAAAAAGGGGTTTTATACTTTATTTAAAATTTTTTTTAAATTTACGAAATATTTTAGTTAAAAAATGGCCTCACAAACGAGTCGAGTTTGAAAAACTATAGCCACGCCCGGGAAAGGTAGTGACAAACAATTAAGGAAAATGTTTTGTGAAGTGACATGGACTCTAACCCTCAAATGTTCATGAAAGCGTGACACACGCTATCTTAAAATCCCCCGAGTTCTTTAAACTGACCCCCCACAAAAGTGTTGTTAAACCCTTGATTGATTTTGTAACACCCATGGCAAATAAATAGAAAAATTGGGTTTCAAAAACAGAAAAAAGTTCTCAGCTATCGCGATTTTTAAACCCGCTGGGTGATTACATGCTTACACAGTTTAAAACCCTGCAAGTGGGAGGCTCACTAAGGGGGGTTGGGTTGGGGAAGGAACAGTCCTTTAAATCAAGTTAAAACAAGCAAAAAAATATCCCATAGTTTGGCAATTCTTACCCTTTCCCCTTCCAAGAGAGTTAGTTTTAAAACGAGCAGTCTTAAACATACAAAATCCTGACAACATGTGTTTTATGTGGTGCGTTTTAGCGCATTTACATCCTGTTAAAAGAACGCAGAAAGAGTATCTAATTATGAACAATATAAACAAGAGCTGAACTTTAATACATAACCTTCCCAGTAAGTATAGAAAGCATATTTCAGTTTGAAGAGCAAAACAAACCAATCACCGTAAACGATATACACATGGTCTGCAGTAGCCAATCTAGTGCCTCAAGGGCTTCTCCCAAAGCTCCTACTTTTGGCGATCCACTTAACAAACATGTAGACTTGATACTGTTTACAGATGGTCTAAAGAGTCATTAGTATTATCAGAACAATAAGCAGACTTATGGCCTATACGTCAAAGGATCATGCTAAACAAGGGCTTTGTAGAAGGTGTTTGATCAGAACCCTACTAATAGAAGCAGCTGCCAGTCATAAGAAACATTGTAAAAGTTTTGTAGACTGTGAAACCGAACTCCTCACACCTAAACCAGGGTCTAAAGTTAGTTTAAGAATGTACACAAAATGCAGATGAGCCCATACGTAGTTTATGCTGACTTTGAATCAATCTTGCCACAGTACTACGGCCCACAACAGCAAGAACAAAAAACAAACCTTATTAACCTACCATCAGATCTGTTCTATGCGTTTATTGTTGTTAGGTCAGATGGGACAACACACACACCCAGAGATTTACAGAGGCCCCAATGCAGCTAGTAGATTTTTAGAGCAGATGAAACAACTTCACAATTACTACTCCAACCAACTAAATCTTTCAGACATTGTTATGACTCCTGAGACCAAGAACGTTATGACTCGGCCACTCACTGTTGGATTTGCAATAAAGAATTATTAGGCAACACAGTGAGAGACCA
>CM031610.1:17316048-17338548 GCA_018398815.1 Conus ventricosus
TCGTGTTTTCTGTTGTGATCTGTTTGTCCATCACTGACAATTCTTTTTAAGATTTGTTTCATTTCCGCTTTCAGACACCTCACTTTGGAACTAACCATCCCCTTAGTTTCTTTTAAAACGGTTAATTTTTGGCTGTGTATGTTCAACGAAGAGAACTGGAACTGTATAAAACAACAACAACAACAAAAACCAGAGGGATCTTTGTGTGTGTGTGTGTGTGTGTGTGTGTGTGTGTGTGTGTGTGTGTGTGTGTGTGTGTGTGTGTGTGTGTGTGTGTGTGTGTGTGTGTGTGTGTGTGTGTGTGTAGGGGAGAGAATGAAGGTTGGGTGAAGTAAGGCCTGAAAAGTCGATATCAAAAGCTGGAATTTTTTTTTTTTTACTTTCAAAGTTTCCTGCGGTGAACACAACCCCCAAACAAATTGCACATACTGAAAATTGATCGGCATAATCAATTTGTGTCGCGAAGCTGCTCTGTTCCTCATTCCCTTTATGTGGACATGGTGGTGCAAAAAGAAATTCACCGCCCACAGTTGCCGTCCTTCTTCTGATATTAAATTCCATGCAGATGCTGTTTCCACAGAACACCGTCTCTCGCTTGGATCTTATTTAGTCTAGGCCTACCATTTCAGATTGCTATGGATACAGAATTGGTCAAATTTAAGGTTTTGATTCCAGGATTCATGTCAAGCCTACTGCCGACTTAGAGCCTGACAACTTTGCGTCTACGAAGAAACTTTAGAGAGAGCTTCACAGCAAAAAAATTCAAATAAGACACTCCTCCCGCTTTCCCTTCCTCCCCCCTACCCACTCCCCCCTCCCCCCTCCCCCGCCCCTTTCCCTCCCCCACCCCCACCCCCAGCCGTTTCATCTCTGAACGCGCCTCATAGTTTTCGTTTGTATGGGTGTTTTTTTCTTCTTCTATGACTGAATGTACATGTACTGTAAACTTTTAATGTTAAATTGTCTGGATGCAGCTTGTGTATGTGCAGATAGCAAGATATGAGCATAACGTTTATTTTACGTGTATGAGAATTACATTAACTAGGATCTCTCTCTCTCTCTCTCTCTCCTCTCTCTCTCTCTCTCTCTCTCTCTCTCTCTCTCTCTCTCTCTCTCTCTCTCTCTCTCTCACTGTAGACACATACACACACACACACACACACACACACACACACACACACACACACACACACACACACACACACACACACACACACACAAACGTCCCGATAAAGGGACACTGGTTTGAAAACTCTACACATACTTGTGTACAACAGAAGTGAAACAATCTTTTTTAAAATTTTAATCAACATGCCTACCAGTACACTTCAAAAATCCCTTTTATCGACTTAAAACAACAACAACGACAAGACCGGATCGATCATCATCTCCACACCCTTGATTGTCATTTCCCAGACCCAGGAACAGCGTTGTCTGATGGCGGCAGCACCGTCCCACTTAAAACATGAGATCATCAACGATCAATAATCGTTTGTGTAGACAGGCAGCCATTGTCTGGCTGGTTCCACGGCGAGAAAGGAGAAGGTCAGGGATGGGGATGGGTGGGGGGGGGGGGGGGGGGGGGGGGGGGGGAGGGGGGGGTGGGATAAATAGGGAGGGAGGAGAACATGCCAAGTGTGGTCTAGTCCCAACTCCTATTCCTGCCTGTTTTTTTTTTCTTGTTTTTATTTTCTTCCCCCCCCCCCCCCCCCCCCCCCCCCCCCCCCCCTCCCCCAACATTCCCAACTGAAGCCTTGCCTAAAGACAAGCTTAAAATATCATTCACGTCCAAGCTATCAGACTTGGTGCTGACCTTCCTCCTCCAGTCCCCCCACCCCCACCCCCACCCCTCTCCATCGCCCCCTCGCCCTTCCCGCTCCCCCCCCCCCCCACACACCCCCCCCCTCACACCTACTTCTCTTCCCCCCTACCTTTCAGTAACTTGCCCCGTGTCTCCTCCTCTTCTTCCTTCCCTGTCCTGGCATCGCTCGTGCTCCTGCAGTCTGTTGCGTGGTTGGGAGAGAGAGGCACGTGTCCTGATGATCTCCTCTGTCACTTGGGGGAGGCGCGGTAACACAGTGTTCAGGGACAGCCATAGGCTGGCTGGGTCTTCTGTTGTTAGCACAGGGACCTATCGGCCTGCCTGATCTTCTGCAGATGATGCTGATGCTAAGACAAGGCTTCAAGACTTCATCTTCACAGGGACATTCCAGGGTGTGCATCCTCTTTCCCTTTTTTTTTTTTTTTTTTGGCACCCCCTTTTATACCCCTGACCCCTCCCGCCGAAAAAAGAAAAAAGAAAAGAAAAGGGAAAAGGACAAGAAGAGAAAGGAAGGAAGTAACACGAAGGACATAAACATCTTAAAGAAAAAAAAATTGATAAACTTTCCTGCACAGGACGAGGGAGGGGGACATGGAGGGAGGGGGACAGGGAGGGAGGAGGACATGGAGGGAGGGGGCAGGGAGGGAGGGGGACAGGGAGGGAGGAGGACAGGGAGGGAGGAGGACAGGGAGGGAGGAGGACAGGGAGGGAGGGGACAGGGATGGTGGGGGACAGGGAGGGAGGGGGACAGAGAGGGAGGAGGACAGAGAGGGAGGGAGGGAACAGGGAGGGGAGGCGGACAGGGAGGGCGACAGGGAGGGAGGGGACAGAGAGGGAGGGAGGGGGACAGGGAGGGAAGCGGACAGGGAGGGAGGGAGGGGGACAGGGTGGGAGGGAGGGGGACAGGGAGGGAGGAGGGCAGGGATTGAGGAGGACAGGGAGGGAGGACAGGAGGGAGGGGGACAGGGAGGGAGGGGACAGGGAGGGAGGGGGACAGGCAGGGAGGAGGACAGGGAGGGAGGAGGACAGGGAGGGAGGGGGACAGGGAGGGAGGGGGACAGGCAGGGAGGAGGACAGGGAGGGAGGAGGACAGGGAGGGAGGGGGACAAGGAGGGAGGCGGACAGGGAGGAAAAAGGACAGGGAGGGAGGGAGACATGGAGGAAGGTGGACAGGGAGGAAAAAGGACAGGGAGGGAGGGTGACAGGGAGGAGGGAGTGGGACATGGAGGGGGGCGGACAGAGATGGAGGGGGACAGGGAGGGAGGGGGACAGGAAGGGAGTGGGACAGGGAGGGAGTGGGACAGGAAGGGAGGGGAACAGGGAGGGAGGGGGACAGGGAGGGAGGAGGACAGGGAGGAGGACAGGGAGGGAGGAGAACAGGGAGGGAGGAGAACAGGGAGGGAGGGAACAGGAAGGGAGGAGGACAGGAGAGGGAGGAGACAGGGAGGGAGGGGGACAGGGAGGGAGGGAGACAGGGAGGGAGGGAGACAGGGAGGGAGTGGGACAGGGAGGGAGGAGGACAGGGAGGGAGGGGAAACAGGGAGGGAGGAGGACAGGGAGGGAGGGGACAGGGAGGGAGGGGGACAGGGAGGGAGGAGGATAGGGAGGGAGGGGACAGGGAGGGAGGGGACAGGGAGGGAAGGGACAGGGAGGGAGGGGGACAGGGAGGAAGGGGACAGGGAGGGAGGGGGACAGGGACGGAGGAGGACAGGGAAGAGCAGAGAATGAAGAACATTTTAGTCAGGTCAAAATCTGATAATCACATTTCAGGCACTTTTTATCACGGTTGAAAAAAAAAATCCAGTGACTCAAATCTGTGGTATCTGAAAAGAGTGAAAAAGAAATGAATTTTGTCCACTCTTGCATTTTTACAGAAAGAAACCGACATTCCTGAAGCGTTAATGCGAAATATGCAGAGGAGTAACGATGTGAACAAGGCTAAAAGATGAAATAATTATTACTTCCTTTCTTCTCTTCACTCCCATCATCCATATTCCTCGCAGCTTTACACCTCCCCTGCTACCCCCCCCCCCCCCCCCTCCCTTTCTTGATGATCAGCATCTGAAAAGGTTAGAGAGTCCATCAATTTCATTTCCCATCCCACCCCTCTCCCACCCCCACCCCCACCCCTCCTCTCTTCACGGGCAGCCCCAGGAGAGAGAGAGAGAGAGCCATAAGTGATAGGAAGGCGAGGCGTTATTGGAGTTTATATTTCTCCATTTCAGGATGATGGTGTATCTCTTGTGGGAATCATGTTCCTATTTGACAGGATCGATTCTGTTGTCTTCAGCCTGGCGCTCCCTGGCGGTGCCTTCCCAGTCTGTTCAGCCATCGACTTTCCCCATGCTTTGGTCATTTCCTGGGCTTGTGTTTCACGCTGGGGGGGTGGGGGGGGGGGGGGGGGGGGGGGGAGGGGGGGGATCCTGCAGGATGATGTTGCAAATGGAACCATCTTACTTCGTGGTGCAGACTCATCCCATTCCAGTCTCCAGACTTTTGGGGAAAGCGGAGCATCGTTCTGTGTGTTCTGCAGTGCGCGTAACATCCAGTCATCAGAGCATCATTTTCTGTTCTGCAGCGGGCATAGCATGCAGTCATCAGAGCATCGTTCTGTGTTCTGCAGTGCGAATAGCATCCAGTCATCAGAGCATCATTCTCTGTTCTGCAGCGGGCATAGCATGCAGTCATCAGAGCATCGTTCTGTTGTTCTCCAGTCGGCGCAGGATCCAGTCACCTTCTGCTTTCAAGAGATCTGGTCAAAGTCCACGTTTGTCACATCTGCTTCTCCCTAGCCTGTTTCATCATTCTCTGCTACCACGTCATGTGTGTGTGTGTTGTGTGTGTGTGGGGTGTGTGTGTGTGTGTGTGTGTGTGTGTGTGTGTGTGTGTGTGTGTGTTGTCGTCAGTACAACACTATGTTAATCTGACAGTAAATGGTTTCAGTCAGTCAGTCAGTGTGTGTGTGGTGTGTGTGTGTGTGTGTGCGTGTGTGTGTGTGTGTGTGTGTGTGTGTGTGTGCGCGCGCGCGCGCACGCACGCGCTTGCTTCCTTATCTGATTGTTGTGCTAATGTGCATGTGGCACCGGGCACGTGTATATGATAGTAGGAGAAATTAGTTGTGGTTTTGGTTCTGTTTTTTTGTTTTTGTTTTAAATGAGCGCTTGTTTAATTCATTGTCTGTTAAAAACATCTTCTTTCTTTTTTTTTCTTTCTTTCTTCTTTCTTTCTTTCTTTCTTCTTTCTTTCTGTCTTTTCTTTTCTTTCTTTTCTTTCTCTTTTCTCTCTTTTTCCCTTCCCTTCCTTTTTTCTTTCTTCCTTTCTGTCTTCATTCCATACTTTCTTTCCTTCCTTTCTTCTTTTCTTTCTTTCTTTCTTTTTTTTCTTTCTTTCTTTCTTTCTTTCTTTCTTCCTTCCTTTCTTTTTTCTGTCTTCATTCCTTACTTCCTTCCTTTCTTTCTTTCTTTCCTTTCTTTCTTTCCTTTCCCTTTCTTTCCTTTCTTTCTTTTCTTCCTTCCCCTTCTTTCTTCTGTCTTCATTCCTTACTTCCTTCCTTTCTTTCTTTCTTTCTTTCTTTCTTTTTTTTTCCTCTACTTCTCTTTCCCTTTTATTTCCTACTTCTTTTCCTTCCTTTCCTTTTCTTTCTTTTCTTTCTTTCTTTCTTTCTTCCTCTTTTTTTCCTTCCTTCCTTCCTTTCTTCCTTCCTTCCTTCCTTTTTTGTGAAGGTATTTTGCAGACTGCTGGCCCCTAATTCCCGAGAAATGCAGGTGGGCCAGAGGATCCTTCACCGTTTCTTCTTCATCTACTTCCCTGAGGATTGAGATATTACTTCAGTCAGCCATTGGGTCTCTTCTTCAACGATCTTCTTTGGGATTTCCCCTGAGGATTGAGATATTACTTCAGTCAGCCCTGGGTCTCTTCCTTCAACGATCTTCATTGGACTTCCCTGAGGATTGAGAAAATTACTTCAGTCAGCCACTGGTCTCTTCTTCAACGATCTTCATTGGACTTCCCTGAGGATTGAGAATTACTTCAGTCAGCCACTGGGCCCTCTTCTTCAACGATCTTCATTGGATTTTCCCTGAGGATTGAGGCAATTACTCAGTCAGCCACTGGGTCTCTTCTTCAACGATCTTCTTTGGGACTTCCCTGAGGATTGAGGCAATTCCATCAGGCAGCCATTGGGTCCTCTTTCTTCAACGATCTTCATTGGACTTCCCTGGGGAAATTGAGGCAATTAAACTCAGTCTGCCATTGGGTCTCTTCTTCAACGATCTTCATTGGACTTCCCTGAGGATTGAGGGCAATTACTCAGTCAGCCATTGGGTCTCTTCTTCAACGTTTTCTTATTATACTTCCCCGGAATTCAGGAAATTTTACTTCAGTCAGCATTGGTTCTCTTCCCTTTGGTTTTTTCCGGTGATCCATACACGCTTTCGCCCACTCTTACACACACACCCCACCACACCCCCACACACCCCACACACACCACACACACCGCGCGCGCGCGGCGCGCGCGCGCACGCGCACGCACGCACGCACGCACGCACGCACCCCGCGCCGCGCACACACAACACACACACACACACACACACACACACACACAACGCATGCGCACAAGCGCGCGCAACACACACACACACACACAAACACACACACACCACACACACATACCACTCACACACACACACACACACACACACAACACACACACAACTCAAAAGCACGCAATCACGTACGCAGCACGCATGCACGCATGAACGCACGCACCAGAGAAAGAGACAGAGAGAATGAGAGAGACGGAGAGGGGACAGAGAGGGAAGTCAGACAGACAGACAGACAGACAGACAGACAGACAGACAGGCAGACAGACAGACAGACAGACAGGCAGACAGACAGCAGACGGAGAGAAAGCCGACCCTAATAGCTTTTACATTGACTTTTATCAGCCGCTCAACCCTTATCAAATCAAAAGAGATCCCTCACGAGGCAATTAAGGAAGGGACATTTTCTGATACAGGTCTAGTGTCCCACGCTTTTGAGGTTCACAACTAAACGGGGCATTCCACAGAAACAACATCTGATGAGCGTATGCGATCCTTCAGTGCAGCCTTCAATCAAAAGTATTCGCGAAATGGATCATCATCTTCTCCCATCTGAGAGAGCCTGTGTCTTTGTTTAAGACCAGAGTGTCTTTGTTTAGGATTTTTTTGTAAACATTTCAGCCCAGAGACCGATGAAATTTTATCTTAATTGTACATCGATCCTTACATAACCCCTTTCGGAAGGGAGGCAATCGCTGGGAGGATAAGCGGCAATAGCAAATTATCTCGCAATTGAAGGACTGCTGTTCTAAGAAGAACCGAAGGGTCTTTAGTTCGGCCTTTCGTCAAATTTCAACCCCGGGTCTTTTGAAAATTGAACCGTTAATTAGATATTGATCTTACACACAGTTCTGTGGAATTAATGAAGGGCCAGATCAATAGTTTTTTGGAGAGAGAGAGAGGGCGCGCGTGCGCGCACCGCGCGCGCGCGCACACACACACACACACACAACACACACACAAAACACACACACACACACACACCCACACCCCGGGCGCACGCACGCACGCACGCACGTTTCGCACACGCGTATGTACACACACAGACAAAACCCCACACAACACACACACACAACGCACGCACGCACGCCAGCACGCACGCACGCACACACACACCACGCACGCACGCACCCACGCACGCACGGGGACGCTCACACACACACACACAAACACACACCCCACACACACACACACAACACACACCACGCACGCACGCACGCACGTTCACGCACGCACCACACACACACACACAACAACAACACACAACACAACAGACACACCACACACACCACCACACACACAAAAAACCCACACACACACACCACCCCAACACACCCAAAACAAACACACCACACACAGTCGGGGGCGAAGCACGCACGTGAAGTTTCATTTGCATTATTTTTTGGCCTATTTGGGGCACGAAAAAAAAAATGTTTGGTCGCATCAAAAATTAGAAAGGGAGAGCGCAGAACTCTGTCACGTCGAGCTGTCCCAAGGGCTTTTTTGCAAAGGATACCCCACAATCATACGAACGAAACAAAATAAAAGGACTTTAAGGGGGCGTTATTCTTACTCGGCTTCCCTCATTTCTAAAGCCCTTAACACCCATCTTGCGCTGAATATAAAAAGGACGTCATGTTCGTTTTTTCGTTTTCATTGCCCTAAATGCGTTTGGGTTTTTTTTTTACCAAAAAAGACCTAAGAGGTCGAAACGGGTTTTTTTTTGTCTTGAAATCTGTTTGTCCTTTTGTTTGGGGGAAATCACCCAATTTTTTCAAAAATCAATTTATTTTCTGTTTGTAAACTTTTTAATGGAGATTTTGGGTTTTGTGCAAAGTGAAACAGAACTAATTTTACCACGCTGTGGTCTAGCGAGTCAAGGGGGGTTTTTCATTTTTTGAACCCTTTACAAAAGAAAATGTTATTTTTCAAATCACATGCATATAAAATTTCCCTTTTTTTGCGCCCAAGATTGAGTTCTTTTTGGGTTCAATTTTTGTACATAACCAAAAACTTCTGAAGAGTTTGAAAAAAACCCCGCAGAATGCTTTTTAATCAATTTAAACTTTTTCCCCAAACGATTTTATACAAAAAGTCCCGCTTTGCGTTTTATCTCTGTATTTTTCAGAGGGGGGGGAAAAAAAAAGAAGGACTAACAACTTTAAAGAAGGAAGGGGAAAAAATTCGCAGAGATCCAAACCGGCACAAATGCCGGGCGTAAAACGGAATCTGATGTCTTAGGTATGCCCCAGAGTGAAAGAAGAAGAAAAGAAGAAGAAGAAGAGTGGGGACGAACATATGTATCTTTATGATCCGTGCCCAAAATGACGTTATGTTTGTTAGTACATAACAACAGTGAAAGAGAGAACCCATGTGGTTTTTGTGTGCATATTTTCTCTGTGGAACACTACGTTTTCAAAACAAACCTTTTTTTTGTGAAAAAAGCTACACACTGCCTAGCTGCCACGCCACTGGCTAAATTTTCACAAAATTATTAAGGCTGAACACATGGGGAAAACCAAAAAATTTTTTCCTGAAGTTGCGTGTGTCTGTGGAAAATTCATCTCTGTGCATCACCTTCTATTAGATTGTCCAGTTTTAATTGAAATGAATAAGGCGAAAGGTATCAATCTTGACAAATGTGAAAATGAGAGTCACGTTCTGTCTGACTCATGCATAATTGAGTTTCCCGCCACTTTAGCCAGTTCTGAGGTAGCTAGACTATTATGAGGGTCCTTAACTGATATGCTGTTTTCTTTTTCCATAAGTGTATGCTGGTGTAGGTGTTGAAATGACTTAAGTGGTGTTTGTTTGTTTGTTTGTTTTTTTCCCGTCTATCATCTGCCGGATGAAAATACGTATAATAAACCACCACTTTCTGCCAGTGTGTATACTGCAAATATATTCTTTCTGCCAGTGTACATACTGCCAATTTATTCTTTCTGCCAGTGTATATACTGCCAATATATTCTTTCTGCCAGTGTATAAACTGCCTATATATTCTTTTTGCCAGTGTATATACAGCATATAACTTAATTCCCTTTTCAGAGAGATCGTTCCTGTTTTCATGTTCTACATTTTCTTGTCTCTTTTCAGTTTATTTTTCATGGATGACTTTATATGAATACCTTCTTTAATGAATTTAACTCCTGAAAATAAACTTTTGGACTCGACTTGACGTAAAGCAAAGGAGACAGAGGAGAACACCATGCTCCCCAGACTATGTCTGTTGTAGAGCAAAGGAGACAGTGGACAACACCATGCTCCACAGACTGTCTGTTGCGCAGATAACACAACACAACACAAACACCGAGCCATGACTGCAGCAACCACGCTCAAAGGTATAAAAGAAAATCTTCTTACTCACATCTCTCCCCCTCCCCCCCCCCCTCCCTTCCCCACTCACTCATCACCCACCTCCAATCTATTCCCTGTGGAGACACCCCCGCCCTCTCCCCGCCCTCTCTCTAACCCATCCGCTCCCCATCTCCATTCCCTTGATCCCCTCTCGCATAGCAGCGAACCGAGCGCACGTGGACTCTTTGATACATACAAGTGCATTTGGCACGACCGACTGCTGCTTCTGGGCCTCGCTCTTTACCATCAACCCACGCCCCTCCCATTCCCTTTAACTTGAGAGGGCAAAGATTGCTGAACGTGCCTCCCATCCATCCATCATCCATCCATCCATCCATCCATCCATCCATTCATTCCTTGCTTCCAAATTCTTTCGTTTTCTTTCTTTTTCTTTTTCTTTTGGCTAGAGCCGAAGTACAGAGACACCGTTCAGTCATCGAGCATGGTGATGAGAAATACTTAAGTCTGGTCTTTGATGAAAAAAACAGCGTGGTGGTGGTTTGTCGCTCTTCCAGTTCAGTCGTTCTGTGAGAAGAAGCCAGGTAAAAAAAAAAAAAAAAAAAAAAAGGTAAGGGGAGGAGGTGGATGGGGGTGGGGGTCGTTCTCTTCTCATTTTGTACACGTCGGTTTCAGTGATAGGGTCTTGTTGTGAAAACAGAAAAAAAATGACATTGCATGTCTCTGTAAGATACAGTAAGATACTGCAGAAATTCATAGTCACAAAGTCGAAGAATGATGGAAACAAGAGCACCTGTTGTTGTCCTACCCGAAACCATCAATGACTGTTGTCCTACTGTGAGGGCGGAGGATTATATAAGCCCTGCAAAAGACAGGAGGGCCACCAGACCCACAAAGCCCAAAGAAAACCAAGGTAAGGTAAGGTAACGTAAGGCAAGGCAAGGCAAGGCAAGGCAAGGCAAGGCAAGGCAAGGCAAGGCAAGGCAAGCAAGGCAAGGCAAGCAAGGCAAGGCAAGGCAAGTAAGGTAAGGTAAGGTAAGGTAAGGTTTCTCAGTTCGCGCAAAATAATCATGCTGTTTGAGCATCGGTTTCAGTCAGACAGAAGTGTACAGGTCCCGCTTCTTTTGGCCACGAACTGTTAGACTGAAACAGCCTCATCAAGACGACTGGGGCGTTTAACACTACCTTGTTGTTTAACATCCATCGACACTGGCATTTTCCCGTTTCCTCACAAGGTTAATTTTTTTTTTCCTGTTGGCGTTTATGTACCAGAACTGAGATTTTTGCCAGCTTTCTACATGTAGATACAAAACACGATTTTTTTTGTTCATTACAGAATGGTATTGCCAACTTCCAAATGTAAATGCAAAGCACGAATTTTTGTTCATGTACCAGAATGCTTTTTGCCAACTTTCCTAATGTAGATATAAAACACCGATTTTTTGTTCATGTGCCAGATTGGTATTTGCCAACTTTCCTAATGTAGATGAATTTTTGTTTCATGTACCAGATTGGTATTGCCAACTTTCCAAATGTAGATACAAAACACGATTTTTTGTTCATGTACCAGAATGGTATTTGGCAACTTTCCAAATGTAGATACAAAACACGATTTTTTTTTTCATGTACCAGAATGGTATTTGCCAACTTTCCTAATGTAGATACAAAACACGATTTTTTTTTCATGTACCAGAATGGTATTTGCCAACTGTCCAAATGTAGATACAAAGAGAGATTTTTTCTTTATATACCGGAACTGGTATTTTCCAACTTAATGTAGACACAAAATACGATTTTTGTTTTGTTTGTTTGTTTGTTTTGATACCAGAACTGGTATTTGCCAACTTTCCAGATGTGGAGACAGAACACGATTTTCTGCTACATTCAAGAGTGCTGTCCCTGGGAGAGCTCGTCGCCATTTTTCTTTCTGTCGAAGTTTTGATTTACCTATCAAAGGGGCTTCTTCTGTAAATTTTGCCCGGAACATTTCCCTTGTAGTCGTTCTTTATGTGAAACAAGCGTACGCTACACACAGGACCTCAATTCATAGTCTGATCAGAAAGACTAGCACACAAGCCATCACTGAATGCCTGATGGAGAAAGGGACAGATTAAAAAAGAAATATGACTCGGAGATTTTAGGCACAGATGCAGAATACTCATACGCTTCTTGTATGCTCACCATTAGCTGACACGTATTTTGTCCACACACACACACACCCACGCACGCACGCACGCACGCACGCACATACGCACGCACGCACGCACGCACGCACGCACACACGCACGCACGCACACACACAACACACACACACACACGAACTCTCTCCATCCGTGTCTATCTCTAAGGGCTGTGGGCACATGGATCTGACTCCATGTAAAATAATTGCCCTTTGTTAACATCCCGGCTAAAAAAAAAAAAAGAAGACAGCTGGCGCGTATTCCAGTTTCCCCTCGTTAAACAAATCTCTCTCTCTCTCTCTCTCTCTCTCTCTCTCTCTCTCTCCTCTCTCTCTCTCTCTCTCTCTCTCATCATACACACACACACACACACACACACACACACGCACACGCACACCACACACACACACACACACTTTCATTCAAAATGCAAATGTGATGTTTGCGGCCATATCCCTTTCTCCTAAAACAATCTCTCTCTCTCTCTCTCTCTCTCTCTCTCTCTCTCTCTCTCTCTCTCTCTCTCTCTCTTGTGTGTGTGTGTGTGTGTGTGTGTGTGTGTGTGTGTGTGTGTGTGTGTGTGTGTGTGACTGCATGCGCATGTATGGCTACGGGTTGCGGGTGTGGGTGTAGGTGTCACTGTATGTGTGTGAATGCGTGCACGGGCATACATGTGGACCTGGGTATGTCGGGCTGCCAGCCGTGCAACCACCTGCATGCAGCGTGCAACCACCTGCATGCAGCCGTGCTAACCACTGCATGCCAGCCGTGCCAACCACACCTGCATGCCAGCCGTGCAACCAACACCTGCATGCAGCGTGCCAACCACCTGCATGCCAGCGTGCAACCCAAACCTGCATGCCAGCCGTGCCAACCAACACCTGCATGCCAGCCATGCCAACCACCTGCATGCCAGCCGTGCCAACCAACCACCTGCCATGCCAGCCCACGTGCCAACCAACCACCTGCATGCCAGCCGTGCCAACCAACACCTGCATGCCAGCCGTGCAACCACCTGCATGCCAGCCGTGCCAACCAGCGCATGCCAGCCGTGCCAAACCACCTGCATGCCAGCCGTGCCAACCCTGCATGCCAGCCGTGCCAACCACCTGCATGCCAGCCGTGCCAACCACCTGCATGCCAGCCATGCTAACCACCTGCATGCCAGCCGTGCCAAACCACCTGCATGCCAGCCGTGCTAACCACCTGCATGCCAGCCGTGCCAACCAACCACTGCATGCCAGCCATGCTAACCACCTGCATGCCAGCCGTGCCAACCACCTGCATGCCAGCCGTGCTAACCACCTCTCCCACCTGCAACCACCTGCACCCGCTAACCACTCATGCCAGCCGTGCCAACCAACCACCTGCATGCCAGCCATGCCAACCACCTGCATGCCAGCCGTGCCAACCACCTGCATGCCAGCCGTGCCAACCAACCACCTGCATGCCAGCCGTGCCAACCAACCACCTGCATGCCAGCCGTGCCAACCAACCACCTGCATGCCGGCCGTGCCAAGCATGCCAGCCGTGCCAACCACCTGCATGCGTTCGGGAGGAAAGTATATGTGAGCTCGTTTCCCCATTAAACTTCTGAACCCATAATCTATGCTAAGAAAAGAAAACGAAAAAAACAAACAACCCGCTCACACTCTTCAAAAGAGGGAAAGGATACCAACTGATACCATTGACCTGCGAGAGGGACAGAAAAACAAGAGTCTTTGAGGTGGATGGGGGGTGGGGTGGGGGGGGGTGAAAGAGTTTGGGCCAAGACATTGGGGGTAAAGGAGGGGGCCAGGGCGAAAAAGGTCACAGAGAGAGAGAGAGAGAGATGGGGGGGGGGGGGGGGGGGGGGGGGGCAGAAGGAATGAAGGTGGGAGATTAATGCTTGAAGCCCAGACAGCCCAGTACAGCCCTCGACCGACTGACATCATCTCATCAGTGTGTGTGTGTGTGTGTGTGAAGCTCCGAGGAAAGAAGCACGTGCGGCTCGATTTATGTTCCCTAAGATACACAACGCTACCCACGCCATTTCTTCCCTGTATTACCCTTACCTACCCTCTATACTATTCCGCCAGTGAACAGGGAAATGGACTGTTTTGTGTCAGGGCAAGGCGGGCGAGTGAGTGCCCGCGGTGGCGGGCACCTTTGCTGATGGAATTCCATCAGCATGGAATGCTGTGGTTCAGCAGCAGGCGTTGCTTTCCCTCCACACGGTCCCACAGCCGTCTCCATGCGTGAAACGATTGATGGCGGCTGCTGCTGCTGCTGCTGTGTGGCTCGACCTGTGCTCTTTTGCTCGCAGAGGTACTGAGATCGACAACAACCACAACAACAACAACGACAACAACAACGACGACAATGACGACGACGACAACGACGACGACAACGACGACGACGACGACAACTACAACAACACAACCAGACATTTCTAATTTTGGCTGGAAACCATCTACACTTGCCATTTGTTCCGTTGTCCTCCTTTCTCCCCCCCCCCCCCCCCTCCTACCCCACCCCCCAAAAAAGAAAAAAACAACGAAGAAAGAACAAAGAAGAAGAGAAGAGAAGAAAAGAAATACAAAAAGAAGTCCCCGAAATCAGTGCACACCTTAAAGAGATTTTATACTTTTTTTTTTAGGTGTCTTGAAGATGAAACTCAATGAGTTGAATTTCCTCCTGGTCGCGGAATCAGAGAGTACAGACAGCGCAGTAAGTAAAGTACATAGTCTGCGACTACAATAACGCAGTAAGGCGTACGTCACGGTGTGGTCGTGAAACAATGTTTCTTATGGAAATAAGGTGTGTGGCACACGACGCAATACCCATTCAAAAGGGCCCCCAGACAATTTAGACCAGTGGGAACTTGAATGAAAGCAGTTTCTTTTAATTAAGGAGGTATGTCGCACGGTGGAATACTTACGGCAAAATATCACACGCGATTAAATGATTACGGCAAGATGTCCACACACACACACACACACACACACACACACACACACACACACACACACACACACACTTACGGCAAAACGTCACACACAAGAAATTGCTTACGGCAAAATCTCACACACAATGAAATGCTTACGGCAAAATGTCACACACAACAAAATACTTCCGGCAAAGTGTCACACAAAATAAAAGACTTACGGCAAAATGTCACACAAAACAAAATACTTACGACAGAATGTCACACACAATAAAATATTAACGGCAAAACATCACACACAGTAAAATACTTATGGCAAAATATCACACACAGTAAAATCCTTACGGCAAAATGTCATACACAAGAAAATACTTGCGGTAGAATGTCACACTCAACAAAACACGGCAAAATGTCACACACAACGAAATATTTGCGGCAAAATGTCGCACACAACAAAACACCTACGGCAAAATGTCATACACAGCAAAACACTTACGGCAAAATGTCTCATACAACAAAATACTTCCGGCAAAGTGTCACACAAAATAAAAGACTTATGGCAAAATGTCACACACAGTAAAATCCTTACGGCAAAAAGTCATACACAAGAAAATACTTAACGGCAAAATGTCACACACAACAAAATGCTTACGGCAAAATGCCCACACACAGCGAAACGCCTTCGGCAAAATGTCACACGCAGCAAAATACTTGTGGCAAAATGTCACACACAACGAAATACCTACGGCAAAATGTCACACACAACAAAATACTTATGGCAAAATGTCACACGCAATACAATACTTAGGGCAAAATGTCACACACAATAAAATACTCACGGTAAAATGTCACACACAACAAAATACTTCGGGCAAAATGTCACACACAATAAAATACTCACGGTAAAATGTTACACACAACAAAATGGTTCCAGCACAACGTCACACACTATCAAATATTTATGCAAAATGTCACACAGAATAAAACGCTCAGCAAAACGTGACACACGATCAAATTTCTACGGCAAAATATACAACACAATAAAATACTTACGGCAAAACGTCACACACAATAAAAATGCTTAGGGCAAAACGTCACACGCAGTAAAATACTTACGGCAAAACGTCACACACAATAAAATGCTTACGGCAAAACGTCACACACAATAAAATGCTTACGGAAAAAAATTACCGTTTTCGGGTCGTTGTACTGCACGGTCGACTGGTGAACAACACTGTTGCCACCTGTTTAGTTTTCGCTGCCCGTGTCTTTCTTTTTTTTTTTTTTTTCCCACCACTTCCCCCGCCATTTTTTTTCTGATTTTTTTTTTCTTCTCTTCTTTTTTTACTTTTTTTTTTTTTTCTTTTGGCGGTCTCTTTTCTTTTCTTCTTTTTTGTTACAACACCTAAACGCCAAATCATCTATCATACTTACACACAAACGCCTATCATCTAATCATGCTTACACACAAACGCCTATCATCTATCATACTTACACACAAACGCCTATCATCTATCATACTTACACACAAACGCCTATCATCTATCATACTTACAAAACAAACGCCTATCATCTATCATACTTACACACAAACGCCTATCATCTATCATGCTTACACACAAACGCCTATCATCTATCATACTTACACACAAACGCCCGCTTACGCGCGCGTTCCACACTTTCATTCATGCCCAGTTCCAAGTGTTTTTGATTTTTCTATCGTTGGACAATGCTTCTTTCTCATTTAATGTATACTATGGTACAGTGATGTCTGGGTTTTTCAGTGCACTAGGGGTATGTTGCAATGAGTTTGCTTGCTTGGTTCTTTCATTCTCATTTAAATTTCCCACCCCGGGTATGCGATTTATACCTGACGAAGTTGTGGTAGAAAGAGTAAAGTAGCAGAAGGAGCAGAAGCGATCAGAATGGAACAGAGGGAAATCAAGAACACGAGAGAGAGAGAGAGAGAGAGAGAAGAGAGAGAGAGAGAGGGAGAGGGAGAAGGAGAGAGAGAGAGAGAGAGAGAGAGAGAGAGAGAGAGAGAGAGAGAGAGGGAAAAGAAACAGTTCACAGTCTTAGCCTTTTTCAGTCTCCATATTCCCCTAAAGGGTTTCACATACGAAATCGAAAGAGTGGAAGGGTGCAACAGGGGAATGGAGAGCGAAAAAATGTGTTAATCTCCGTTACTCCCTTCTTTAAAAAGAAGGTAAACTAAAGTAGTGAAATAATACCATAAAAAGAACTACGCTGCAGTGCATCACAATTACCAATCACAATTATTATCGTGACTCTCTGACCGTCGTCTGATTCCTGGGGCCTACAACGTGACCCAATCAGGACTGTTGAGAGTGGTGCTGAAAACACGCGCCTGCGGAGAATGCCGACGGTCCTCGCTACTATCAGAGCACTTGCTATTTTGGGTGCATGTGGACAAAACTAATGGCTGAACTTACCGCGGAAAGATGTCCATTTTTACCCCCCCCCCCCCCCCCCCCCCACCCTTTTAAAAGGACAACATTAATCTTGTTCGTTTCGAAGAGCAAGTTGAATGTTCCCCTGAAATTCGCTGAATTAGACACCTGATCGACTCGGTTAGTCATCTCTCCATCAGCTATCAATCGTCCAGTTTTGTCCATCAAACGATCGAGTGAACGACGAGTTTGGTGTCAACTTGATGTTCCTTCGTACGATAGATTTTCCTGATACATCTTGTCTGGGTTTTTTTGTACTCATGTGTACTGATGCATTCTCTCTGCTTGGAGAGAGAGAGAGAGAGAGAGAGAGAGAGAGAGAGAGAGAGAGAGAGAGAGAGTGGGGCAGAGAGGGAGAGAGAGAGAGAGAGAGAGAGAGAGAGGGGGGGAAGAGAGGGGGGAGAGAGAGAGAGAGAGAGAGAGAAGAGAGAGAGAGAGAGAAGAGAAAGAGAGAGAGGGGAGAGAGAGAGAGAGAGAGAGGGAGAGAGAGAGTACACCTGGTGTACTGATTTTCGGACGCTGATCAATTCTAATTCAGCTTTCTAAGTGACAATTCTTTTTCAAGCATAGTCTTAAGATATAATGGTTTACCATATCTATACTTCCCAATGCACATTTTTGCAATTAATATTAAATGATTAACATACCTTTTCTCTTCACCTGAAAGGTGTGCATTATCCACAATTCCCAAAAGAATATTCAATTCATTAAAATTCACTTTCTTGTAATATTTTCGAAAGAATACATCTTTTACACCATTCCAAACACATGCAATTTGCTTACAATTAACAAAAAAATGCTCAACATAGTCCACTTCATTTACACAGTAGGGGCACTTATTATTTTCTGCAATACCCATTTTACATAACAGTATATTAGTTGGATAAATGTTGTGGAGAATTTTCCATTGTAATTCTCTGATTCTGCTTTCTTTAGTTATTGACTTTATGAGGGACCAGTGTTGTTTAGTAATGGTAATGTTGAACTTATGTCGCCAAAATCTAACACAACATGGCTCTGTGTATCGTTTTTCTTGAAAGAAGTTTGTAAAACATTTTTACTTTTGTCATTGCAGAATTATTAAATAAAAGTGGAAAGTGATCTCAAAAATGTTGCTAGTGTCTAAGTCTGATCGAGTACTCAAGAAAGATGACAGTGCAGAATATACAACATGATATTCCAAAAAGAGGGATGCGATGGCTTTAGATTTGTTTCAATTCATCATATGTTAGAATCTTTTCATTGATTAGTAAATCATGCACGTATGTAACACCTTGCATAGCCCATTGTTTAAAAAAGACAACTTTATTTTGATATCGGATATGAGCGTTGTTCCACAGGCATTCCATTTTTGATTTAGTGCAGTGTGTTTTTTGTTGTTATCTAGCCAAACAGTGGCAACATCTTTCCAAAACACAGCATAATTGTTTCTAACCCTTTAAAACTAGACGCTCCCAGTGTGGAGGTGAAGCAGGCTAGATTTCTACCAAAGATAGAGAAATATTCCTCTGGTATCCAAGACCATTTACAAATATCAGATGCTTTGGACAATTGTCAAACCATTCACACAGAAATGATTTTTGCATCAATTTCAAATCTATCATTTTAATTCCCCCATTTTCAATCCACTAGTAATGACACAACGTTTGACTTTTTCATAAGCTTTTTTGTTGCAATCTCTTTTACGCCACAAAAACCGAAAAAACAGCGTGTTGAGTTTCATTCAGAATATTTTCGGGGATTGAGATTGACTGCATTACAAAAACAAATTGAGATAATAAAAAGATCTTATTACACATATTTTACCAAGTAACCCTAAATTCTCGTTTGCCATGAACGTATTATTTCCTTAACCTTTTAATCCTAGTGTCCAGTTTCTATCTAAACGTGATGCACAACATTTGTTGTTGAAATATATACCCAAAATTTTCATTTCATTTACCCATCGAAGACCAAGCCCTTGCTCTTTTCTGTGCCTGATGAGCCAATCCACATGACTTGTGATTTCGATTTGTTAATAATCAGTTTGGAAACTACTGCGAATTCATGAAGTATCTGTACAACCATTGAACATCAGCTTTATCCCGTAATAAGAGCGTTACATCATCTGCAATACATAAGAATTTTCATAATTTTTTCCAGACCATTTCCTAGTTTTTGCTTTCCGATTTGAATGCCTTTAATATCTTTATTTTGCCTTATCTTTATTGCTAAAAGCTCAATGGCAACTATAAAGGCTAGGGGGAAAATGGGCATCCTTGTCTCACACCACAGTTCATCTCGAAGTCAACGGAGAGCCAACCATTATAACTGATGCAACTTTTTGAATTTGCCAAGATAACCTTTACCCAATTCATGAAACTATCACCAAACCCAAATCTTTTAAAGGAAGTAATCAAAAATTGCTTAGATATACTGTCAAATGCTTCTGAAAGTCCAAGGCAAGAACAAGTCCAGGGTGTTTCCGACAGACGTGAGTATTCAATAACGTCGTCGATGTTCCTTAAACTACCTTTAACATAGCCCACTTGATCTTCATTATTATCGTGGGGATAACCTTTGAGAGTCTTACTGCTAAACATTTTGCCAACAATTTATAATCCGAATTTGTAAGTGAGATCGGTCTCCAGTTACTTAAATTAGATTTAGGAAGATCTTTGCCTTTGTGTATTAAGGTTATGACAGCAGATGTTTGTGTGTATGAAAGTTTTTCCATGTGTGAAAGCGAAATTAAAAGAATCAACAATGACCTGCTTTAAATTTTAACCAAAAAAAATTTAATGAACTCTGTGGTAAGTCCAACTAAACCTGGAGCTGAACCATTTTTCATATCTTTTAATGCTAAAGTGGCTTCATTTAAAGTAATGAGCCCTTCACATTGTATCTTTTGATCTGATGAAAGTTGCGGAGTTACACAATCCTCCAAAAAAGCATTAACGTTTTCTTCTTTTGTTTCGGATGACGAATTTTTATATAAATTTTCAAAGTATTCCTTTTGTGTCTTCAAGATATCAAACTGATCAGTTAGGGTCGTGCCTTCTTCAAGTTCTAGTTTAGGTAAAAGTTTAGCATTTTCCTGTGATTTTTCCAAGTTGAGAAAAAATCTTGTGTTTTTTTCGCCTTCTTCTATCCACTTTATTCTTGCTCTAGTTTGGGCACTTTGAGCCTTTTCCTTCTCTGCTAGTTCTAGCTTTAAACGAGTAGATTCTCTACTTCTAAATATATCTTCATTTTGCGGATCTGTTGCGAGAATTGAGTCAAACTCGTTACATTTGCTCTGTAAACTTATAAGTTCATTCCTCTTTTTGACTGCTATCATTTTACTATGTTGTATGGATTCATCTTTTAAACTTAGTTTTGACTGCTATCATTTTACTATGTTGTATGGATTCATCTTTTTAAACTAGTTTTGACTGCTATCATTTTACTATGTTGTATGGATTCATTCTTTTAAACTTAGTTTTGACTGCTATCATTTTACTATGTTGTATGGATTCATCTTTTAAACTTAGTTTTGACTGCTATCATTTTACTATGTTGTATGGATTCATCTTTTAAACTTAGTTTTGACTGCTATCATTTTACTATGTTGTATGGATTCATCTTTTAAACTTAGTTTTTGACTGCTATCATTTTACTATGTTGTATGGATTCATCTTTTAAACTTAGTTTTGACTGCTATCATTTTACTATGTTGTATGGATTCATCTTTTAAACTTAGTTTTGACTGCTATCATTTTACTATGTTGTATGGATTCATCTTTTAAACTTAGTTTTGACTCTATCATTTTACTATGTTGTATGGATTCATCTTTTAAAACTTAGTTTCAAGAGTTCCCATTTCATGTCCGGGCGTACTTCGGGGATATTTTTAGGAAATCATCAATCATCAAATTAGTTTTTAATCAACAAATGCTTGGTTCTTTAGTAAGGCATTGTTAAATTTCCAAAATCCTGACCCTCTTTCCTGGTTATGGCCTTTCATGTGAATATAGACGCCTCTGTGGTCGGAAGAAGGGAGTGAATACATATCATTCCAGCGTGTCTTCAATGGGACTGTCACAAGAAAAACAGTAGTCTAAAACTTCTGGCTTTGAATTCCTTCGTTTTCCGAGACCAACTGTATTCTTTACCATCAGGGTTAAATAGGCCCAAGTGTCTGTAAGTCCTACGCTTTCTACAAACTTATTAAACTTTTTAACCATATATGTAGGGTGAGGTTCACCACTAATAACATCCAGTTCATTATTCAGAACACAGTTAAAATCACCACAAACAATTTTGTTTTGACAGTCACTTTCATTAACTGTTTTTTCTAACTCTTTCAGAAAGATGGTTTTGTTCTGCTGAAGAGTTTGGAGCATAGACATTAAAAATACACAATTCACTGGAATCTCTTTACCCTTATTGTAATTATTCTGGATGATAGATTTTCTACAGACCACGTAAACGGAAAGTTCTTTTTAATTAAGATTAGTTGTCCTTTACTATGACTAGTACCTTCATGGTATACCATTTCACCACCCCATTCTCTTTTCCATACATCAAATACATTTTGAGTAATATAAGATTCTTGAATACAAGCAATGTCAATTTTATTCTGTCTAAAATATCTGTATAGAGAATCCTTTTTGTTTTAGTTCTCAGTCCATGAACATTCAATGACATATTTTTAAAGAAGCCATTATACAACAAAAATATAACGCGATAACCACATCTGAGCCATAATCATAGTCCCGCAAACAATGCCAAGGTCGTAGGGAACATCAGTACCAGACAGACACAACTTCGTCGTCATCATCCTCAACGGCGGGGTCGGCGGATTAGACGTATCGCTTTTGTCGCGTCGAGCCTGCTTACCTGGTGCCTGGCGAGGGCTGTCTGAATCACCGTCTCGCTGGCGCTTTGGTGTCTCCGATCTGCTCCGGTATCGATCGTCTCGAAAGGGCCCGACCCAAAGTGGTTTTGACGTGAGGGTGCCCGACCTCTGTTATCCTTGGGTGCTGGGGGTATTTTCGGACATCTTTCTGGGTATTTACTTTTGTTGACTTTTCTGTTTTTTCTTTGTTCGGATCGATTTATCCCAGTAACCTGACTCTCCCTACCGGGACGCTGCTGACTGGCAGACGGACTGGGTGGGGGGGGAGGAGACGGATTGGGAGGAGGGGCGTGAGGAGACATGGTG
>CM031610.1:17343548-17346048 GCA_018398815.1 Conus ventricosus
ACACAACCAGCCGTGTCTCCCTGATGAGTCCCGATCCAGCGGGCGAAAGGCCTCGGAGCAGGCAATACAAATATATCTGCCTTCAAAAGGGATTGCGATGGTTCCCTTATGCAGCTAGTGAAGAGTTTTCATATCTGTAACTTTTTTTTTTTTTTTAAATTTCATTTTCCCAGTTTCTCCATCTTCGAACTCCCCTTCCCTTCCCCTCAAGTCCAAATCTTTGCCAGACAGTTCAGTTGTTGGCCTGCGCTTGTTTTTTCCCCCACTATTAGATTGTTCGTCTATGTATTTTGTCTGACTTTATTCAAGTTTAAAAGGCTGTGTGCCAGTCTTGAATAAAAGTTACTCTGTGTTAGGTTTTCTTATGGGAGCAAAACATACCCCACTTGTTTACTGTTTATCGTTTACTGTTACCTACCTCATTTCATTTCCGATATATCAACAAAGTGATATCTTTTCATGCAAACATTGAAACCTTTCTCGAGAAACAAATGTTCATCCTTCCTATTTTTTTTTTTTTCAAATTCTATTGAAAAAGAACACGTAGGAAGGATCCGTTTTCAAGTAAGTGCCAGACAGCACTTCCCTGGCGGAATTATGATGTTTTCACTCATGAACAGACTTCAAGGGCGGATCCAGGATCCGTTCAGACCTGGGAGAGGTCTCCGCTCTCCCCCAGTGCCCTTCTAGTCGTTGTTCTCTATGGTCTTCAACACGACGGATGTTGTTCAGGGCTGTCCCTGATAGGACTTTGTACGATCGGCTGGGCAGTAAGTCCACGGAAACTTAGCTACCCACCTACTTTGCTAGCAGCCAGGGCGCAGTGGATAGTATCATGAGCTTGGGATGTGGAGCTCGTTGGTTTCGAACCTCATCAGACGCACGCCACTTTGGTGTATGATCGGTGCTAGCCAGCCGCTTTGCAGAGTGCGGAGTCTCCGGTGGTGGGTGGCCTCAGGGTGACTTGACGCTGATAAGTTTCCTTGTGGACTGGTGAAGCGGAGACTGTGACAGAATAAAGCCAGGGTGCCTCAATGTACGTGAGACTAAGGATGAATGATGTGGGGGGGGGGGGGGGGGGGGGGGGGTGTGAAGGAAAGAAGCGCCCGGAACAGAGCTTTTGAAAACACATTTTGTGTGTGGGGTGGTGTGTGTGTGTGTGTGTGTGTGGTGTTCAAACTGCGTGGCTAGCTGTAGACTGTGTGTGTGTGTGTGTGTGTGTGTGTGTGTGTATTCAAACTGCGTGACTAGCTGTAGACCCTATTCGTTATGGACCCACTTCCAATGTGTCTGAACACTCAAAGCTTATTCAACAGATTTTCCCATATGCGTGGTTTTTCTTTCAGTTGAACAAATACCCTTTCATACATCCCCTTCAGTTTCAAGTTAATGAAAATGTTCTCTTCGTTCAGCGTACTTAAATCAAAGAGAGAGAGAGGAGAGAGAGAGAGAGAGAGAGAGAGTAAGGTGTATGTATGCGTGTGTGTGTGTGTGCTTGCATGCGGGAGCGCGCACATATGCGTAAGAGAGAGTGCATGTGTGTGTGTGTGCGCGTGTGTGTGTGTGCGCGCGCGCGTGCGTACGTTGTGTGTGTGTGTGTCTGTGTGAGTGTATGCGTGCGTGCGTGCGTACTGTGTGTGTGTGGTTTCATGCGCGCGCGCGCGCGCGCGCGGTGTGTGTGTGTGTTGTGTGCGTGTGTGCGTGCGTGCGTGCGTGTATGTGTGTGTGTGTGTGTGTGTGTGTTGTTGTGGTGTGTGTGTGTGTGGTGTGTGTGTGTGTGTGTGTGTGTGTGTGTGTGTGGTGAGGAGAAGAGAGAGAGAGAGAGAGAGAGAGAGAGAGAGAGAGAGAGAGAGAGGAAGGAGAGAGAAAAAGCGGGCGAGCGCGGGTGTGTGTGTGTGTGTGTGGTGTGTAGGTCAGAGACGTGAGGAGGTCTAATGTTTTGATGTCGCTTACGAGTACCACCGTTACTAACAGGAAATTTAAAAAATTCAGCTGCAAAAATCTGACGTCAAATTGATAATGCATCATTTGCAAACTGATGGATTCGACCATTTCTACACCAAGTCGATGTGATCGTGACAGAGGAAGAAGAAGAAGAAGTACACAACTACAACAACAGCAGCAGCAGCAGCAGCAAGCACAACACAACAACAACAACAACAACAAACAACAACAACAACAACAAAAGAAAGTCATGAAATTACAGTTTAATCGTGGATTTCTATTCCCGTCATCGCGTTTTGTCGCGTGAACAATAGATTTAGAAAGAGAGGAAGATGTACCAATCAGTTGTGAGCTAAATCCTGATGGACATGACGGTTAGAGATCTGCAGTTACACGATTGGCATAGATTACCAACAGAGATTCCCATGGAAGAGATGTGCAGTTTACACGATTGGCACAGACTACTAACAAAGGTTCCCATGTCTTTTTCTGCACCACCTGTCACTTTGTTCCCATTAGCCACGGAACTTACCCTCGCCACCACAAAAATGACTCC
>CM031610.1:17351048-17366048 GCA_018398815.1 Conus ventricosus
TAGGCGAGGGCTGCGGCTGCACGTGCTGCCCGGAGGGTGTGAGGTAACAGTAAGGGGAAAGGGGGTGAAGGGGAAGGGATGGGGGATGGGGGGTGGGGGGTGGGGGGCTTGATCGACCCCGAGGCTGGTGTAACCCCACCCTCGCTGACGTCAGTGCGATCGTTGAGAAGAAAAGCGTGTTCAGTGACAAGCCATTGGAACACCACACGGACAGACAGACACACACACACACACACACACACACACACACACACACACACACACACACACACACACACACACACACACACACACACAACACCACACACACACACACACACACACAATCAATCTGAGCTCACACACACACACACACACAACACACACACACACACACACACACACACACACACACACACAACACACACACACACACACACACACACACACAAACACACACACACACCAGACGAGACGAGAGAGAGAGAGAGAGAGAGGAGAGAGAGAGGAGAGAGAGAGAGAGTACTACACATCATTTTCTGCATACACAGTGCCAAATATTTCTACATACACATTCGCAGTGCCAAACGTTGCTTCCATATACACAGTGCCACATATATTTACATACACATTTTCACATGTTTCTGCATGCACGTTGCCACACATAGTTTTTTTCACGTGTACAGTTTCACAGTTTTTTTTTATATATGCACAGTGCCACACATCACATCCATGTACACAGTGCACGTTTGTACATATACATTGCCATATATTTCTACATACAAAATGCCACATACACAGTGCTATCTATCTGTACATATGCATTGCCACGTATTTCTGCATACGAAGTGCCATACATCACTTCCACATACGCAGCCCTACATGCTTTTACATATACATTGCGACGTATTCATACATACAAAGTGCCACAAATCCCTTCCATATATACAGTGCCACATGTTTTTACATTTACGTTGCCACGCATTTCTAATTACACGGTGCCACAAACCACTCCCACATACATGGTGTTACATATTTTGACATGCACATTGCCACATATATCTACATACACATAGCTACATACACTCCCATGTACACAATGATACATATTACATACACAGTGACACACACCATTTCCATATACACAGTACCACAGATTCCGAAATACACAGTGCTAGGTGTCCTTTTCATACACAAGTGCATATACTTTCACATGCATAATGCTGCATTTCATCACCACACATACCTGTGACACATTTCCACATACACAGTGCCACATATCATTTCCACATATATACATGATAGAAAATTCCTTAACTCTACTATTTCCCGTGACAGAGAATTTTTTTTTTAAAGTTTCCAGATGCGACAAATCAGCATCTTCACTAGTGCCAGGACTAAAAGGGCAGAATCAATCTCTTTGCTTACGATTGTCAAAGACATACACGTCTGATTCATTCCCTTCAATGGGAAAATCAGTCTTTTCGCTTACAACTGTCAGGACCTATACATCTGATTTATCACCCTCCAGTCAAAAAATCAGTTGTCAAAAAAATTAACCAGACGCGATTCCGCCCTTTTTTGATCCCGTCCGCAAACATCAAAATGCAACTTTTAATATCAACCATTCACCGTCAACGAAAAAGTGAAATTGAAAACCCAGTTGGAACATCAGTAAAAGATTATGTGTAAAAATCCTTTTTTTTTTTTAAATGTTGAACTTTAAACAAATGAACCTTTTCTGAATAACAGCAGGTGTAGGGTTTGATATTCCGTTTTTAACCGTAGAATCCACCCCTTTCTGTATTCTGCAAGTGCGTCTCACTCTGTTTTCTGTTCTTGTGTCTTTGCTGATGTTGCTTTAATCTAGATTGATTTCATCCAGTAGTTTTCATCCTGCATGGGTTGAATGAATTGCGAAAGAAGAGTTCACGTTGCTTTAATCTAGATTGACTGTTCATCAAGTAGTTTCTCATGCATGCATTAGTTGAATGAATTGCGTAAAAAGACTTCACGGTATCTCGAACATTCTGAACGCGTTTCCTATCTGCTCTGTCCCCTTTATGAACTTTCTAACTACGTCACTGGGTGGTTGGTGGGACATCGATTTGGACGGTAAATAGTTGAAAGTTCGGGTTCGCTATTTGTCAGAGAGTTCTTTTAAGCTCTTATGACATAAGCTATTGATGAGCATTAATTTGTTTGTGTGGGTGTGTGTGGTTGTGTGTGTGTGTGTGTGTGTGTGTGTGTGTGGTGTGTGTGGTGTGTGTGTGTGTGTGTGTGTGACTGTACATGACATGGATTTTACTGGTTGATATTCTCTCTCTCTGTTTCCTGTCTCTGTCCCCCCCCATCCCCTCTCTCTCTCTCTCTCTCTCTCTCTCTCTCTCTCTCTCTCTGTGTCTGTCTCTCTCTCTGCACACACACACACACACACACACACACACACACACACACACACACACACACACACACACACACACACACACACACACACACACACATACACACACACTCACACACACAGACACACATACATGCACACACGCACACACATATGCACATACACATGCACAAACACCACACACACACACACACACACACACACCACACACACACACACACACACACACACACACACACACACGCACGCACGCACACACGCACACACGCGCGCGCACACACACCACACCACAACACATACACACACACACACACACCACACACACACACACACACACACACACACAGAGACACACACACACACAGACACACACACAACACACACACACACACACACAACACCACACACACACACAACACACACACACACACACACACACACACACACACACAACACACACACACACAGGTATGCGCGCACGCGAATATGCACGCCAATACCACGCAGTCATACTTCAGACACACACACACACTCTTCCCACCGTCCCATATTCCCCCCCCCCCCCCCCCCGGCAAATCCACACAGGCTTCTGCACATACTATTGTATAAGTGTAGAATAGACATAATGTAAACGGACGACTGACTGAAACCATTTACTGTCAGATTAACATAGTGTTGTACTGACCATAATGTAAACAACTATCTTCACCACACACACACACACACACACACACCACACACACACACACACACACACACACACACACACACACACACACACACACACACACACACTGAGACTGGGATCAGCGGCGGGGAGGGGGGGTTATAAAAAAAACTTGGGAACGGATCATTCAGTGCTGAAGCCATAGAAAGCCATAAGAATGGGAAAAGTCAGTGGTGACGTCATAGAAAGCCATAGGAAAGGGAAAAGTCAGTGGTGACGTCATAGAAAGCCAGAGGAAAGGGAAAAGTCAGTGGTGACATCATAGAAAGCCATAGGAAAGGGAAACGTCAGTGGTGACGTCATAAAAGGCATAGGAAAGGGAAAAGTCAGTGGTGACGTCATAGAAAGCCATAGGAAAGGAAAAGTCAGTGGTAACGTCAAAGAAAGGCATAGGAAAGGGAAAAGTCAGTGGTGACGTCATAGAAGGGCATAGGAAAGGGAAAAGTCAGTGGTGACGTCATAGAAGGGGATAGGAAAGGGAAAAGTCAGTGCTATAGTTGTAGAAAGGCGTAGAATGGGAAAATTTAGTGTTGTCACAGAATGGCACAAGAATGGAAATATTCAGTGCTGAAGCCACAGAATGACACAGGAATGGGAAAACACAGTGTTAAAGTCACAGAAGGGCACAGAAATTAGAAAATGCACTGCTGAAGCAATAGAAAGGCATAGAAATTGGAAAATGCACCGCTGACGCAATAGAAAGGCATAGGAATTAGAAAATTCACTGCTGAAGTAATAGAAAGGCATAGGAATTGGAAACTTCACTGCTGAAGCAATAGAAAGGCATAGGAATGGGAAAATTCACTGTTGAAGCAATAGAAAGGCATAGGAATTGGAAACTTCACTGCTGAAGCAATAGAAAGGCATAGGAATGGGAAAATTCACTGTTGAAGCAATAGAAAGGCATAGGAATTGGAAAATTCACTGCTGAAGCAATAGAAAGGCATTGGAATTAGAAAATTCACTGCTGAAGTCTAGAAAGGCATAGGATTGGAAACCTTCAGCGTTAAAGTCACAGAAAGGCATTGGAATGGGTAAATTCAGTTCTGAAGCCAAAGAAAGGCATAATAATGAGAAGTTTCAGTGCTGAAGTCACAGAAAGGGAAAGGAATGGAAAATATCAGTGTTGAAGCCACAGAAAGGCAAAGGAATGGAAAATATCAGTGTTGAAGTCAGAAAAAAGCATATGAATGCGAAAACACAGTGTTGAAGTCATAGAAAGGCATAGGTAAGGGAAAACACAGTGTTGAAGTCATAGAAAGGCATAGGTAAGGGAAAACACAGTGTTGAAGTCATAGAAAGGCATAGGTAAGGGAAAACACAGTGTTGAAGTCATAGAAAGGCATAGGTAAGGGAAAACACAGTGTTGAAGTCATAGAAAGGCATAGGTAAGGGAAAACACAGTGTTGATTTCATAGAAAGTCATAGGAATGGAAAAACACAGTGTTGAAGCCATAGAAAGGCATAGGTAAGGGAAAACACAGCGTTGATGTCATAGAAAGTCATAGGAATGGAAAAACACAGTGTTGAAGTCATAGAAAGTCATAGAAATGGGAAAACTCAGTGTTGAAGTCATAAAAAGGCATAGGAATGGGAAAACACAGTGTTGAAGTCATAGAAAGGCATAGGAATGGGAAAACAGTGTTGAAGCCATAGAAAGACATAGGAATGGAAAAACACAGTGTTGAAGCCATAGAAAGAAAGGCATAGGAATGGAAAAACACAATGTTGAAGCCATAGAAAGGCACAGGAATGGGAAAACACGGTGTTGAAGCCATAGAAAGAAAGGCACAGGAAAGGTAAAACTCAGTGTTGAAGTCACAGAAAGGCATAAGAACAGGAAAGCCCGTGCTGCCTCTGAAATGGATGAACGATTCCAGACGAAGGAATACACACTAGCAGCAGCAGTACCACTAACATACTGTGTGAGCATGGTAGCTTGATATACCCTCCACCCCCAACCCCCCACTCCCTTCCCCCTCTCCATCACCGTGTTCAGGCTGACAACAGTGATGGACTAATCATGAAAACTGACAAAGGTTCCAGAGGCAAACGAGGACACCAGTCACACTCTCGTTTCATACTTGCTCGTTTATGTACTCCCATTTCTTATAGAGCAGGGAGTACTTTAGAATGGGAACGAAGAAATGCTGTCTGTGTGTTGTGTCTGTCTGTCTGTCTGTCTGTCCGTCCATGGTCCAAATGTGTTCCACTCGTCCAGACAAAACTACTGGGCCGATCTTTCTGAAAATTTGTAGGTATGGGTCACGGATAATACCCGATGTGTTATTTTACCGTGATATCCGTTACTAACGGCTATAACGGCCCATAACGGCTTTTCTTCTTTATGGAATATCTCAGAAAGTACTTGGCCGATCTTTCTGAAAATTCGTAGGTATGTTCATTATTGGTCACGAATTATGCCCGATGTTTTATTGTACCGTTATATCCGTTACTAACGGCTGTAACAGCCCATGGCGGTTTTTCTTCTTTATGGAATATCTCAGAAAGTATTTGGTCGATCTTTCTGAAAACTTGTAGGTATGTTCATTATGGGTCACAGATGGTGGCCGATGTTTACCAGAATAGCCGTTACTAACGGCTATAACGGCCCCAAACAGTTTTTCCTCGTTATGGAATATCTCACGCGTATTCAAGGTAAACTGGGAGTACGTTTATACGCTTAGCATCTTGTTTTTGTTTCCGCCTCCTAGGGACGTCAATGCCATACCAGCATAGTCTCCATATCTTCCCCTCTGTGGTTCGTATGGCCATGCCACTTGCTCGATAGACCGTGCCAAGACAGTCTTCCAGGGAGTTGTTGACGGAGGGAGACGGAGGAGAAGACAGAAAAAAAAAGATAAGACTAAAACACAGCAAATGGACAGGGGAAATGACCCAATTGCACCAACCTTGCACGAATGGACTCTACAGCAGGTAAGTGGAGGAAGAAGAAGGAAGAGAAAAAGAAGAAGAAGAAAGAAGAAGAAGAAGAAGAAGAAAGAAGAAGAGAAGAAGAAGAAGAAGAAGAAGAAAGAAGAAGAAGAAGACGAAAAAGAAGAAGAAGAAGAAGAAGAAGAAGAAGAAGAAGAAGAAGAAGAAGAAGAAGAAGAAGAAGAAGAAGAAGGGAATTGGAAACAGAGAAAATGACAATATCCAACGTGACAGGAAGTGAATGTACAAAAGGTCCAAGGCATGTTTTGGATTAGTGCACAGAGGAGACGGAGAATCCGTCAGTCGGAAAGTGGAGTGGACGATTCCAGAATCGTCGAACGACATGAAGTCACAAAGCAGCAGAGAATGTTAAGAATGAATAATAAGCATTTCTAGAGCACAAACGAATTAAATTTTTTATTAAAAAAGAACCGCGATCTCTTTGACAATAGAAAGTTTGAGGATGCTCAAAGATTTTAAAATAGGAATTTAAATCAGATACGAGCCACGAATCGGTCAAACATCTTCAGTCTTTGGAAATCAGATAGGACAATAGTTAGGCAATAACTTCAACAACAAACGTAAACGCGTACGAAAGTGAGTGCTTGTTCTATGTCGTTTAATAAGCATTCTTTCGTGACTGCCTACAACGAATTATAATTTTTTTTATTAAAAAAATTGACCGCAGATCTCCTGTGAACAATAGAAAATGTCTCTGAGGATGCTCAGAAGATTTTAAAATAGGAAAAAACAACAACAACAGAAACCAACGTTTCGGTCACAGACAGTCTTCAGGTCTTTTGTGACATACAGATAAAGACAAATAAATACGTATAGGCAATAACTTATAACAACATATACGTAAACGGACGAATACGTGAGTGTGTGTGTATGTGTGTGTGCGCGTGCGTGCGTGCGTGCGTGCGTGCGTGCGTGCGTGCGTGCGTGCGTGTGTGTGGTGTGTGTGTGTGTGTGTGTGTGTGTGTGTGTGTGTGTGTGTGTGTGTGTGTGTGTGTGTGTGTGTGTGTGTGTGTGACATTTTGAATTTTCACAAACATTCCGCGCATTCGATCGGCTGTGTCATGCCATCCACTCTGAATGAGTTGTCGGTTGTTGTGTCAAAGCGAACGATTCCTAAAGTGTTTTTGGACTTGAAGGACACGTCGACGTTTTGGCACCGCCGCGACGGTCTGATGATGATAGAATTTGTGGATGCTTCACTGGGAGCAAAGACTTCCAACTGGCTACCGAATACGATCGTGTCGCTGACTTCTCTAGCGAAAGATTAAAACCTGCTCTTATCCTTCATCGTAGTCAGCGTATTGCATGTAACCACTTAATTGTCTCTGATAAAAAATGAATAAACAAACAGATAGTTGAATTTATTCTCCGTGACGTAAAATGTACGAAACATGATCATTGATTGTAAACGTTTGATGTTAATAACCTCCCATTCAAAGAAGATCCATTCGTCCAAGTTCATATTTTGCCGCTTCTTGGTATGGATAGCAACAGCACTTTAGGGCCCAGAACTGCTGTCTTTAGTCAGGCAAATTGAACAGAATCCCATAGGAATACCTCAAGGATGACGTCTTTCCCCTGAGGAATGCCAGCTACACGCAATAACAACGGAGTAGCATTCCTGTGTATAGGACCCCTGTTCCAAATCCCACAGGACAAGTTCCCTGTGAAAGATTGCTTCTTCTGTTCAGTATTTCAGCTGGAATATGCAAACGTGAATTCTTTTTAATATTATTTCCTCTTTCTAGAGGCTTTAGGAAGTCTTTTATATTGAATCCACATGACCGGCGAAAGAACATGGATTTAAGAAATCATAATCGAAGAGATCGATGTCGAAAGAGAGGCCCCATTTGGTTCTGCACAGGAAGTTCCCTTGTGATGCGTTTCTGTGCAATGCAGTCATTGTGTGGTATCAGTGCAATGGAATTTGCTTTTCTGTGGCAATTGCGAGTTTTTTGTGTTTTCTGTAGGCAATTGGAGTCTTTAGTGTTTCTGCAATTGGAGTCTTTTGTGTATCGTGGCAAGAGAATTGTTGTTTCGGCAATTGGGAGTTTTGTGTGTTTTCAGGGCAATGGAGTCTTTGTGTGGTTTTTCTGTGGCAATTGGGAGTCTTTTGTGTGTGTGTTTTCTGTGGCAATTGGAGTCTTTGTGTGTGTTTTCTGTGGCAATTGGAGTCTTTTGTGAGTGTTTTCTGTGGCAATTGGAGTCTCTTTGTGTTGTTTTTCTGTGGCAATTGGTAGTCTTTTGTGTGTGTTTTCTGTGGCAATTGGAGTCTTTTGTGTGTTTTCTGTGGCAATTGGAGTCTTTTGTGTGTGTTTTCTGTGGCAATTGGGAGTCTTTTGTGGTGGTTTTCTGTGGCAATTGGGAGTCTTTTGTGTGCGTTTTCTGTGGCAATTGCGAGTCTTTTGTGTGTGTTTTCTGTGGCAATTGCGAGTCTTTTGTGGTTTTCTGTGGCAATTGGGAGTCTATTGTGTGTTTTCTGTGGCAATTGGGAGTCTTTTGTGTGTTTTCTGTGGCAATTGGGAGTACTTTTGTGGTTTTTCTGTGGCAATTGGGAGTCTTTTGTGCTGTTTTTCTGTGGCAATTGGTGAGTCTTTTGTGAGTGATTTTCTGTGGCAATTGGAGTCTCTTGTGTTTTTCTGTGGCAATTGGTAGTCTTTTGTGTGTGTTTTCTGTGGCAATTGCGAGTCTTTTGTGTGTTCTCTGTGGCAATTGGTAAGTCTTTTGTGTGTCTCTTCTGTGGCTTGGAAGTCTTTTGTGTGTCGTTTTCTGTGGCAATTGGTAGTCTTTTGTGTGTGTTTTCTGTGGCAATTGGTAGTCTTTTGTGTGTGTTTTCGGTGGCAATTGGTAGTCTGGCAGACGTGTTTTATCCAAAAACCATGATAGAAAATTAGGGTGGATTCCAGACCTAATGAAAACCAAAACAGGGAGAAAATTGTGAAGACAGGAGGAACACAGACAGAAAAGCAAATCTAGATGAGAGTTTTTTCATGACAGAGGTGGAAGGAACGCGAGAAGATGGAGCAGGAGAGAGGAGAGAGAAGAGAGAGAGAGAGAGAGAGAGAGAGAGAGAGAGAGAGAGAGAGAGAGAGAGAAGAGAGAGAGCGAGAGAGAGAGAGAGAGAGAGATGCATCCTGTTTCTCAAGACACCATGGAACTCAGCCCTGTGTCGTAGTGGGTCTCAGCCAGTTTCTTGCAGATTCTCCTGGCGGATGCCATCTACCTGTCACACCGAGCATCATCAGCCAAGGGTCCATCCGACCACTGGACTAATAACTCACGTGCCTCACCCCAACCGCCGTCTGTTACAATTCTTCAGAAGTAATCAGAGAGGAATCGGGGTGTGTGGTGGGATGAGAGAGAGAGAGAGAGAGAGAGAGAGAGAGAGAGAGAGAGAGAGAGAGATAGGAGGGGGGGGTATAGGGGTATCAGTGCTTCAGGAACCTCCTCGCCCTCCCCCTGGTTTTATTCCGACTGCACCTTAAAAGCATCTTACGAAATCAACCACGACAAACATGAAAAGAAGAACTGGCAGCAAAACTAGAGACGTCACAGCCTCGAACTTCTTCAGCGGTCTAATGAAACCCCAATATCCACCCCCACCCCCTCCCCCATCTCCAGCCTCTTGCCGACGTTAAGGTGATTGCTTAATAATGCATTCACCACCCTCCGGCGTCCTCTTTCCCATTCTACACACAAACACGTGGGCGGGCGCGCACACACACCGCGTGCAAGCACGAACACGTACACACACACACACACACACACACACACACACACACACACACACACACACACACACACACACACACACACACACACACGCACGCACGCACGCACGCACGCACGCACGCAAGCGCACGCACACACACCACACACACACCACCACACACACACACGCACGCACCATCACACACACACACACACACACACACGACACACACGCACACACACACACACACACACACACACACACACACACACACACACACACACACACACACACACACACACACACACACACACACATTCGCGATCTCTGTTACTACTCATCGACTGTGAATTTAGGAGAGTCAGCCTGTAATACCCAGACACCCATCCATCCTCTCCCTACTCATATTCCTTCCCTCCCCCCCCCACCCCCCCCACCCCACCCCACACACTCACCACACACGCACGCACGCACGCACGCACGCACGCACACACACTTCCTGGACACCCATTCTCGAAAGCTCTTTTTCTGTGCTCATATTCTATCAATCATTGATTATGCATCAACCCTATGGGATAACTGCAATGAAACCAACTTGAAAATTATTCATCGAATGTATAAAAGAGCATTAAAATTAGTATTACTAAAATCAAGCACCCTAACAACAGAAGACTATAAACAACTTAATATGTTAACCTTCTACAACAGACTTTTGTTCAACAAGGCAGTATGCATGCATAATGTTACAAACGGATATGCTCCTAAAAAGATAAGAGATTCATTTACAACTAACACTTACAGACATAGTCATTTATTATCCTTTCCTAGACCAAGAAATAATCTTTATAAATCTAGTCTTTTGTACTCCGGTGGAAATGTATGGAACAAGCTTCCAATCACTTTGAAAAACATAAAGAACAAAAATCAGTTTAAGAAAAATCTGAAAAAGCATCTCATGGATGGTTAGCAATCAATATTTTCTCAACTTCCCTTGAAATAACTCTTCAGTGATTTTACATGATGTATCCTTGTGTATATGTTTATGCCTATGTACATGTCTGTTCATGCGTGTGTATGCTTTGTAGACAATGTATTGATATTGTACATAACTTAACTCTATCTCTCTGTCTCTCTCTGTCTCTGTCTCTGTCTCTGTCTCTCTCTCTTTCTCTCTCTCTCTCTCTCTCTCTCTCTCTCTCTCTCTCTCTCTCTCTCTCTCTCTCTCTCTTCTCTCTCTCTCTATCTCTCGTTACTTCCTTGATACGATAATTATAATAGGCTTGAATTCTTTTTATACTCCCTCTCCCTCCACCCCCACGCCTCCATCCTACCCCCTCCCTCCTCCTATTTCCTCTCCCCTCCTCATCCCCTTCAGATTTCACCCCCACCACCTCCCTTGCCCTTTTCCGCTGATTTTCACTCTTTGTATTTCTTCGTTTTCCTTATTTTATTTTTCAATTTTCTTTGTTTTGTTATAATGGCTTGGTGTAAAAAAAAAGCAGTTTCTCTGCTTATTTAATGTTCCATCTGGAAATAAAATTTTGACTTTGACTTTGACTTTGACACACACACACTCACGCACACACACACACACACACACACACACACACACACACACACACACACACACACACACACACACACACACACACACACACACACACACACACACACACACACACACACACACACACACACACACATCACATCACATCACAACACATCACATCACATCACACCACATCACATCACATCACATCACATCACACCCCACCTCTCTTTTTCTTCGCCTGGCCTCTGCTCTTGTTTTTTTTCGCTGATGTATTCTTGTGCAGTCTACCAATCTGGACAAAAATGGACCTTCCTCTTCACACTCACCCTGCACCCTCTCCCTCCGCCGCGACTTCTCTGGGATCCCTATGACGTGAATTTCGGCGCGACGCTATGGGAGTCTTTGGTGTCTCTGCACAGAAATAGTGACGTCATTGGAAAGACTGGAAGACCAACTAGCTATGGCTTGGAAATAAGAGGGAGAAAATCCAGACAGAGATTAAGAAGGAAATGGAGATGATGATGATGATGATGATGGTGATGATGATGATGATGACGATGACGACTATGAAGATGAAGAAGAAGAAGAAGATAATGATGATGATGATGATGATGATGATGATGATGATGATGATGATGATGATGGTGGTAGTGGTGGTGGTGGTGGTGGTGGTGGTGGTGGTGGTGGTGACGACGACGGACGACGACGACGACAATGACGAAAATGACTATGTATTACATGATTATGCTCACGATGACGATAAGGAAGGAGGAGGAAAAGACGAAGACGGAAAAGGAGAAAGAAAAGAAGCAAAAGACTTTTTTTTTAAAAAAGAAAGAAAGAAAGAAAGATAGATAGATAGATAGATAGATAGATAGATAGATAGATAGATAGATAGATAGATAGATAGATAGATAGATAGGTAGATAGATAGATAGATAGATAGAAAGAAAGGAAAAAGGATGACGTGGAAAATTCAGAAAAGAGGAAACGGATTGAATAGAAAGGAACGATATCCTCGTAAACACACCTCCTCCCTTCCTCTCCCCTCTCCAGCATCCCCACCTCAACCTCACCCTCAAAAAAAAAAAAAAAAAAAAAAAAAAAGAAAGAAAGAAGGAAAGAAGGAAAGAAAGAAAGAGAGAAAAAAGGGTACACCAAGCCTTTGAATTTCCTCCTCCACTTGTCTTTCTGGAACTGTTGGCTTTCTTCTTTGCAGAGCACTGGGCCAAAACAAATACTTCCGAGTGTACAAAACGTGAAGGGGCTGAAAGGATGCGATTCCAGATTGACAGGTACATCTGTCTCTCCTTCCTTCGCCACCGCTCCCGTCCTCACCTTCCAGCCACAACATCAGAAGCTCCCCACCTTTTTATCCATCCGCTCTTCCTTATCCTCCCCTCCTCCTTTCCTTTCCTTTCCTTTCCCCATCCATCCCACTCTCTATCGTCTGCTATTCAGGAACAGCGTCAGCGTTTTCATCCGAAAGTTCTGATCGAATTTGATATTCTGGTGTGAATTAAAAAAATTTTTATTGCTTTTTTCTGTTCTTTTAAAAACGAAAGCGTGATGAAGAAGAAGAAGAAAAAAAAGAATGAATGAATGAATGAAACATAATTTATTGATCTATTTCATCTTGAAACCGTCGGTATAGTCTTTTTTTTTATTTTTAAAGACGATCCACCATTCCTCAACCCTTACAGGCCCCAAATGAAACCCCATTCTCAAATTCCCACTTTCACTCACCTCCTTCTGCCCCCACCCCTCACTCCCTGCTCCTCCACCTCCTCCTCCTCCACCTCCTCCTCCTCCACCTCCTCCTTCCGAACCGGGGATCGTGAATACGAGGCACGTCGGTGTAAACAAATACTTCAGTGTCTTCAGAAATGGAAGATGCTGAAACGATGAGCTCCCAGATTTATTGGTTTCCGTGTGTCTCCCCACCCCCCCCCTCCCCCACCCCTCCACCACTCTAACCCATCATATCTTCCCAGCCCAAAATAATGAAAAGACACACCCCCCCCCCCCCCCCCACTCTCTCTCCCTGTTCCCTCTGTTCCTCCTTTTTCTCTCCCCTCCTCACTCCCTCCCCACCCACCCCATTTTTCATCGCCTGCTGTCCAAGAATGGGCTGAATAATTTGATCGAAAATCCCTGATCTGAATTTAATGTTCTGGAATCAATTGGATATCATTCTGGTGCGTTGCTAATGCGCCATCAGAGCGAGAGCAAGAAAGCAAGAGGAAGAGAGACGAACATGAAAGATGAAAATCGAAAGACACTAAACTTGACAGCTTATTTGTCTGTGATATCTTTATTATCACACTGTTCCATATCTTTTGATCTCCCTTGCATCCTTGAATGGATCCTCAAGCATAGGCTCAAAGATTGTCCCCTACATTTTATACTGTTTGCATAATGCTTTTAGTTTTTAAGCACTTTTTTCCTCTCCACATTTTCCTTTTGTTCCATTTACTACCGTTCGCTGGCTGCTTTGGGGTGCTGTTGGATTCTTTTTTGAACCCTTGGTGATGAGAACACCACAGAATTATGGACTTTGGTGTGTCTCTATTTGACACCAAGAGCACAGACACAATCAGCCGTGTCTCCCTGATGAGTCCGATCCAGCGGACGAAAGGCCTAGGAGCAGGCAATACAAATAGATCTGCCTTCGAAGGAAATACGATGGTTCCCTCAGCTGCTAGTGAAGGGTTTCTCATATTTATAATATATTCCCCCCATTTTTTTCATCTTTAATTTTTTTTTTAAATTCAAATCTTTGCCAAGTCATTACTATAATGACTGAAGAATTGTTAACCTGCACTTGTTTTCTCCCACTTTTTAATTGTTCAGCAATATTTTATTTGTAGTCGGATGGAGCAATTCATACTTCTTTTTTTTTTCGATACAACTTTTGAAACTATTTCATTTATTTCCAAGTTTTATTGTAACATGAAAAAATAAGTATCTCAGCTTAATAGATTAAGAATACGTTTTTAAACACGGTATATGATACACTCCATGTACAAACCTAAGCTATGTGATCATTTGTTTCACAAACAGTATTCTGTACACCATACACATGAAACGCATGTACACGCATTATCATGCAAATAAAATGCGAAATTGTAGAAAAGTGAACAGACCATAAAATCACACAAACTAACAAACAAAAGTCAGACACATATTAGATTTCAGACTGGGTTAAACACATTTATTTCCACTTTACGATCACATAGTTTTACAATGAATATGAACATTTGAACACACAACAAGCTAATGCTTATGATGTGTTCAAATGTTTATAAATACACGTGTGATAAAGGAAAAGGCAGGAGACTATTACAGTTACTATTCTAAATAAAAGACGAAAAAAATATACATACCCATGCACGCATGCAAACACACATGCACGCACGCACGCACACACATACACACACACACACGCACACACACATACACATGCACGCACGCACGCACACACACACACACACACATACACATACAAACGTACGCACGCACGCACACGCACGCACGCACACACACACACACACACACACACACACACACACACATTATGCATGCAAAGATTAGCATACTACATTACCTCCACACTCCATACGCTTTTAATGACATTTTAAAAACAACACACATTTATGCCCCCCCCCCCC
>CM031610.1:17381048-17386048 GCA_018398815.1 Conus ventricosus
CAGCCTTCAGACGGGTCAACAGTACGCACACAAGAAGCACAGCCCCAGAACGATAGATGTTTAGCAGTGAGCTGCAGCGGCGGCTGCTGCTGCTGTACCGTGCCGCTTGTTTGTAATTCTGTTGAGAGGTGTGCAGTTTCCATGCCTTTTTTATTTTTTTTTTTCCTGTTTGTAGATATATGGTTTCTAGGTGTGGGTGTTGATTCTTGTATTTGTTCTTTCGTACATGTAGAAGTCGGTTTTGATGAGGGGGGAGAAGAGGAGAGAGAGAGGAGAGGAGAAGAGAGGAGAGAGAGAGAGAGAGAGGAGTAGACAGACAGGACAGACAGACAGACGACAGACGAGAAACAGACAGACAGACAGAGACAGAGACTGAGAGCAGAACAGACAGATAGACAGAGATGGGGAGGGGTTATATTTTGTAAATTTCGATCAGAGCGGATGCAGGAAGACCGGTAACAGACCACCAGTTGGACGTTGGAACACGACTGTAAAGCTGTGGTACAGGAGAGCTGTAAAAGGAGGGTGGGTGTGAAAGGAGGGTGGGTGTGAACGGTACACAGACTGTAAAGCTCGGGACAGGAGAGCTGTAAAAGGAGGGGGGGGTGCTGAAAGGAGGGTGGGTGTGAACGGTACACAGACTGTAAAGCTCGGGGACAGGAGAGCTAAGAGGGGTGAAAGGAGGGTGGGTGACGGTACAGACTGAAAGTGGGACAGGAGAGCTGTAAAAAGGGGGGGTTGAAAGGAGGGTGGATGTGAACGGTACACAGACTGTAAAGCTCGGGGACAGGAGAGCTGTAAAAGGAGGGGGGTGTCTGAAAGGAGGGTGGGTGTGAACGGTACACAGACTGTAAAGCTCGGGGACAGGAGAGCTGTAAAAGGAGGGGGGGGGGGGGGTCTGAAAGGAGGGTGGGTGTGAACGGTACACAGATGTAAAGCTCGGGGGACAGGAGAGCTGTAAAGGAGGGGGGTCTGAAAGGAGGGTGGGTGTGAACGGTACCAGACTGTAAGCTCGGGGACAGGGGAGAGCGTGTGAAAGGACACTGAGGGAAGGGGCAGAGGGGGGGTCTGAAAGGAGGGTGGGTGTGAACGGTACACAGACTGTAAAGCTGTGGGACAGGAGAGCTGTAAAAGGAGGGTGGGTGTGAATGGAGGGTTGGGTGTGACGGTTACACAGACTGTAAATGCTCGGGGACAGGAGAGCTGTTAAAAGGAAGGGGGTGGGGTGAGAAAGGAACACAGACTGTAAAGCTCGGGGACAGGAGAGCTGTAAAAGAAGGGTGGGTGTGAAAGGAACACAGACTGTAAAGCTGTGGGATAGAGAGAGCTGTAAAGGAGGGTGGGTGTGAAAGGAACACAGACTGTAAAGCTGTGGGACAGTAGAGCTGTAAAGAGGGTGGGTGTGAAAGGAACACAGACTGTAAAGCTGTGGGGACAGGAGAGCTGTAAAGGAGGGTGGGTGTGAAAGGAACATGATGTAAAGCTGGGGACATGAGAGCTGTAAAGGAGGGTGGGTGTGAAAGGATTACAGACTGTAAACTGTGGGACAGGAGAGCTGTAAAGGAGGGTGGGTGTGAAGGTACACAGACTGTAAAGCTGGGGACAGGAGAGCTGTAAAGGAGGATGGGTGTGAAAGGAGGGTGGGTGTGAAGGAACACAGACTGTAAAGATGGGGACAGGAGAGCTGTAAAGGAGGGTGGGTGTGAAAGGAACACGACTGTAAAGCTGTGGGACAGGAGAGCTGTAAAGGAGGTGGGTGTGAAAGGTACACAGACTGTAAAGCTGTGGGACAGGAGAGCTGTAAAGGAGGGTGGGTGTGAAAGGAACACAGACTAAAGCTCGGGAACAGGAGAGCTGTAAAGGAGGGTGGGTGTGAAAGGTACACAGACTGTAAAGCTGTGGGACAGGGAGTGTAAGGGAGTGGGTGTGAAAGGAGGGGGTGTGAAAGGAAACAGACTGTAAAGCTGTGGGACAGGAGAGCTGTAAAGGAGGGTGGGTGTGAAAGGAGGTGGTGTGAAAGGACACAGACTGTAAAGCTGTGGGACAGAGAGCTGTAAAGGAGGGTGGGTGTGAAGGAACACAGACTGTAAAGCTGGGGACAGGAGAGCTGTAAAGGAGGGTGGGTGTGAAAGGAACACAGACTGTAAAGCTGTGGAGGAAGTGTAAAGGAGGGTGGGTGTGAAAGGAACACGACTGTAAAGCTGTGGGACGAGGTAAGATGGTGTAAAGGAGGGTGGGTGTGAAAGGAACACAGACTGTAAAGCTGTGGGACAGGAGAGCTGTAAAGGAGGGTGGTGTGAACGGAACACAGACTGTAAAGCTGGAGGACAGGAGAGCTGTAAAGGAGGGTGGGTGTGAAAGGTACACAGACTTAAAGCTCGGGGACAGGAGAGCTGTAAAGGAGGGTGGGTGTGAAAGGTACACAGACTGTAAAGCTCGGGGACATGAGAGCTGTAAAGGAGGAGTGGGTGTGAAAGGAGGGTGGGTGTGAAAGGTACACAGACTGTAAAGCTGGAGGACAGGAGAGCTGTAAAGGAGGGTGGGTGTGAAAGGTACACAGACTGGTGGGACAAGCTGTAAGGAAGGGTGGCTGTAAGGAGGGTGGGTGTGAAAGGTACACAGACTGTAAAGCTGGAGGACAGGAGAGCTGAAAGGAGGGTGGGTGTGAAAGGTACACAGACTGTAAAGCTCGGGGAGAGGAGAGCTGTAAAGGAGGGTGGGTGTGAAAGGTACACAGACTGTAAAGCTGTGGGACAGAGAGCTGTAAAGGAGGGGGTGTGAAAGGACACAGACTGTAAAGCTCGGGGACATGAGAGCTGTAAAGGAGGGTGGGTGTGAAAGGTACACAGACTGTAAAGCTCGGGGACAGGAGAGCTGTAGAGGAGGGTGGGTGTGAAAGGTACACAGACTGTAAAGCGGTGATGCTGTAAAGGAGAGCTGTAAAGGAGGGTGGTGTGAAGGGACACAGACTGTAAAGCTGGGGACAGGAGAGCTGTAAATGAGGGTGGGTGAAAGGAGGGTGGGTGTGAAAGTACACAGACTGTAAAGCTGTGGGACAGGAGGTGTAAGGAGGGTGGGTGGAAAGGAACACAGACTGTAAAGCTGTGGGACAGGAGAGCTGTAAAGGAGGGTGGGTGTGAAGGAACACAGACTGAAAGCTGGGACAGGAGAGCTGTAAAGGAGGGTGGGTGTGAAAGGAACACAGACTGTAAAGCTGGGGACAGAGAGCTGTAAAGGAGGGTGGGTGTGAAAGGGTGGTGTGAAAGGAACACAGACTGTAAAGCTGGGGACAGGAGAGCTGTAAAGGAGGGTGGGTGTGAAAGGAACACAGACTTAAAGCTGGGGACAGAGAGCTGTAAAGGAGGGTGGGTGTGAAAGGTACACAGACTGTAAAGCTCGGGGACATGAGAGCTGTAAAGGAGGGTGGGTGTGAAAGGAGGGTGGGTGTGAAAGGTACACAGACTGTAAAGCTGGAGGACAGGAGATCTGTAAAGGAGGGTGGGTGTGAAAGGTACACAGACTGTAAAGCTCGGGGACATGAGAGCTGTAAAGGAGGGTGGGTGTGAAAGGAGGGTGGGTGTGAAAGGTACACAGACTGTAAAGCTGGAGGACAGGAGAGCTGGAAAGGAGGGTGGGTGTGAAAGGTACACAGACTGTAAAGCCGGGGAGAGGAGAGCTGTAAAGGAGGGTGGGTGTGAAAGGTACACAGACTGTAAAGCTGTGGGACAGGAGAGCTGTAAGGAGGGCGGGTGTGAAAGGTACACAGACTGTAAAGCTCGGGGACATGAGAGCTGTAAAGGAGGGTGGGTGTGAAAGGTACACAACTGTAAAGCTCGGGGACATGAGAGCTGTAAAGGAGGGTGGGTGTGAAAGGTACACGACTGTAAAGATCGGGGACATGAGAGCTGTAAAGGAGGGCGGGTGTGAAAGGAGGGTGGGTGTGAAAGGTACAAGACTGTAAAGCTCGGGGACATGAGAGCTGTAAATGAGGGTGGGTTTGAAAGGAGGGTTGGTGTGAAAGGTACACAGACTGTAAAGCTCGGGACATGGAGCTGTAAAGGAGGGTGGGTGTGAAAGGAGGGTGGGTGTGAAAGGTACACAGACTGTAAAGCTCGGGGACATGAGAGCTGTAAAGGAGGGTGGGTGTGAAAGGAGGGTGGGTGTGAAAGGTACACAGACTGTAAAGCTCGGGGACATGAGAGCTGTAAAGGAGGGTGGTGTGAAAAGGAGGGTGGGTGTGAAAGGTACACAGACTGTAAAGCTCGGGGACATGAGAGCTGTAAAGGAGGTGGGTGTGAAAGGAGGGTGGGTGTGAAAGGTACACAGACTGTAAAGCTCGGGGACATGAGAGCTGTAAAGGAGGGTGGGTGTGAAAGGATGGGTGGGTGTGAAAGGTACACAGACTGAAAGCTCGGGGACATGAGAGCTGTAAAGGAGGGGGGTGTGAAAGGAGGGCGGGTGTGAAAGGAGGGTGGGTGTGAAAGGAGGGGGGGTGTAAAGGGAGGGTAGTGTGTGTGTGTGGGGGGGGGGGGAGTCAGAGTTAAGCGGACTAACAGGTCTGAAGGAAGGAGCAAGGGGGTGAGCATGTCGTCCAAGTACAGACTTTCCCCGATTCCAACTTGTTCGTAGTCAGAGTGTCCTTTTTCTGCTGCCGCCCTTCCAGAAAGCTGGTGTGGACTGGAGGTGGGATCACAGGGCCAGCAGCTTCTTGGTCGGTCACTTTAGTTTAGCGTTCGTGGCACATCTCTGTGACTGTCCTCCATCTTGCTCACAACTGCTTCAGGACTCTGTCTGTTCTGTCTGTTTGTCTGTCCCCCCCCCCTCTCTCTCTCTCTCTCTATCTCTCGCTCTTTTCTCTCTCTCTCTCTCTCTTATGTCAAAGGTAAACAATCTACAAGTTCAGGGATTTCATCTAACAAGCCGAGTATGTTTTATCGCCATCTGTGCAATACTTTTTTTGTAGAAGTGTCCAAGAGTACAAAAAAGTCTCCATGTTCAGA
>CM031610.1:17396048-17402195 GCA_018398815.1 Conus ventricosus
AAACATCTTTGCGAATATCGAAAATTTTCCCACATAACAGTCTTTGAAATACACGTAAAATTCCCCTAAAACACCTTTGAAAAACGAGAATTTCCCACTAAAAACATCTTTGCAATATCATCTGTAAATTTCCCACTAAACATCTTGCAATATCATCTGAGAAGGGCCCACCTATAACGGGTCTTTGCAATCATCTTAAATTTCCCACTATAACATTTTTTGAAATATCATCAGTAAATTCCCCAAATAAAGCCCCTTTGCAATATCATCTTAAATTTTTTCCACTATAACAGTCTTTCAAATCACATTAAATTTCCCCCCACTATAAACAGTCTTTGCAATACATCGTAGAAATTTCCCATATAACGTCTTTGCAATATCATCATAAATCCCCACAAAAACGTCTTTGCAATATCATCTTAGTTTTTCCCTAAAACGTCTTTGCAATACACTGTAAATTCCCCCTATAACATCTTGCAATATCATCTGTAAAATTTTTTCCACTATAACAGTCTTTGAAATTTTCCTGTAAAATTTCCCCTATAACATTTTTTGCGATACTCTTAAAATTTTCCCACCTAAAACATCTTTGCGATATCATCTGTAAATTTCTCACTATTACAGCCCTTTGCAATACATCTGAAAATTTTTCCACTATAACCTCTTCGCGTGTGACGAATGACCACGGAAAGGACCAGCCCAAAATAAAAAAAAAATAAAAGAAGAAGAAAGGGACCCCATTGCGCACTTCCGTTGCTGAAGTCCGCACGCTGCAAAGGCTGCCAGGGCTGGACCCAAGGTGAAGGGGGCCCGTGGACCAATTTCGATTCGAGAACGCCAATCGCAAGAAGTTCACAAACGTGGTATAATTCCTAGGCGGTTCTACTTAAAATGTATGTACTGCATCATGCGGACAGGGTTCGGAAAATTTCGTCCCTCTCAAGGATTTGTTGTTTCGTTTTTTGATTAATGCAGCCTAACAAGAAAACACGGAGTTGTTTAAAAAAATTTTTAGAAAGAAAAGAATTTAGTCAACCACAGTAACGGGTTTTCGCATGGATTCATGAAATTCCCAGACCCCTTTTCAGGGATTTTTTTGCATACGATTTTTAGCGGTGGAAGGTAAATCACGAATTTTTTTAAAATTTTTAAGGATTTCATCACCACTATAAAAAAATTCCTCAAAAGTTTTTTTTCCAATCCGTTAAATCAATACAAGAAAAAAAAATATAATTCCTCAAATTACTTTCTTCCAGACCCTACTAATCAAAACAAACAACAAAAAATATAAATCCTCATTTAGCTTTTTTTTAAACAATACAATCAATACCTCAATACAAACAAGGCAGTCTGCAATTTGGGAAGTTGCATTGGGCAAATTTTCTTCTGGATTTCTTTCCAGCAGGGCAAAAAATCCCGAAAAATTCTCGTCCAATTTTGTAGGCATTATTTCCCCTGGCACTTCCCACCTCCCTCTACCCCCGGCGCCAACATAGTAAAGACCCCGATTGGGATTTAGTTTGGCACATTCATATTTCCCGTGATTAAAAATTCCAGGTTCCTATCAAAGACTATCAGGTTTACACAAAATTCCTAGAGAGAAAAAAAAAGTTCAGGAATTTTTTTGCATCCCCCGGTCACGATTTTTCCTTGGCATGCAAAAGGGCGGGGGCCAGATGAAAACCAAACGACCATGTTTTAAAAAACAAGTCTCTTGAAAGCAGTTTCTTTTCCCTTAAAAATCCGCTTCCATAATCCGGGATGAGAATGCGATTTGCGCACAGGGGAAAAGGGAAACTTTCTCTTGGTTTGCTTGCTTGTTATTTTCCCACGTATTTTCTGTCTGTCTGTCTGTCTGTCTTCTGTCTGTCGTCTGTCTGTCTGTCTCCTTCTCCTCTCTCTCTCTCTCTCTCTCTGTCTGTCTGTCGTCTCTGTCTGTCTGTCTTCTTTCCCCGTTTGGTCTGTCTTCTTCTCTCTCTCTCTCTCTCCCCTTTTCTCTCTTCTCTCTCTCTCTCTCTCCTCTCTCTCCTCTCCTCTCCTCCTCCTCTCTTTCACAACAAAGTACCGTGTCTGTACTTGTGGTGTGGTGTGTTGTGGTGTGTGTGTTGTTTTGTGGTGCTGTATGTCGTCTGTTTCTTTTCTCTCTCTCTCTCTCCTCTCTCTCTCTCTCTTTTCTCTCTCTCTCTCTCTCTCTCAACCCCCCATAACCCCCCTTTTCTGCACAGGCCAGAGAAAGAGAGAGAGAGAGAGAGAGAGAGAGAGAGAGAGAAGAGAGAGAAGAGAGAAGAAGACAACGACAGAGAGAGAAGAGATAGACAGACAACAACAGAGAGAGAGAGAGAGATAGACAACAGACAGACAGAGAGAGAGAGAAGATAGACAACAGACGAGGGGGGGAGGGGGGGGGGAAGGGGGGTGGGGAAAAAGGAAAAAACACACCCAAACGTACAGTCAGATGGGCACAAGAACGACGTACAAGAGGAGAAAGGGGAGAAGGAGAGAGGAGAGAGAGAGAAGAGAGAGAGAAGGAGAGAGAGAGAAGAGAGAAGAGAGAGAGAGAGAGAATAAAACGGACCCATCTAGGGGCGTGCTGCATGCATGGGAGAGAGGTGTCCTTAAGGCAAAGTGGTGTCCTTAAGGGAAGATGGGTCAAAAATACGAGAGTGGTGTCCTTAATGGCAAGAGTGGTGTCATTAATGACAGAGAGTGGTGCCCTTAAGGAAGAGGGGGTCCCCCAAGCATAGTCCTTACCTACCCCCGTACCAACAGGAAGAAGGCAAACATCAGCAACGGCAAAACCTTCGCCGACACAGGCCCTGCTTTTCCCACACTTTTGTGTCGTCGTCGGCTGTCTGGGTGGGTTCTGTCTGCGCTACTGCCTGTCTGTCCAACTGTTTTTTTTTATTTCTTTTAAAAAAAAACCTTTCCTCGTTTTTCTTTTTCTTTGTCCCTTTTTTTTTCTTTTTCTTTTTCTTTCTTTTTTTTTTTTTCTTTCTTTCTTTTTTTCTTCTTTCTTTCTCTTTTCCTTTTCTGTTTTTTTTGGTTGTTTCTTTCTTTCTTTCTCTATATTCGTTTGTTTTTGATTTTCATCCTTACCTTTACTATTCTCCCTGCAATTTTCACCCCCCTCTTTCCCCCTTCCCTTCGAGTCCGGGCGAAAAGGACAGGGCCCCAAATGTTGTTCGCCGTTTAAATTTATACAAAAATCCACATTTGTTTTCCCCCATTGTTGTGCATTAGGCTTTTAAATGTCTGGCGAAGAATTTTGTTTTTTTTTTCTTTTTTCCCGCAACTCCCCGCCACTCCCCCAAGACCTCTCTCCCCTCTCCTTCTCCTTTTCTTTTCCCCCTCTCCCCCCTCTCTCTCCTCCCTGTCTTTGCTCTGTCTCTCTCTCTCTCTCTCCTCTCTCCTCTGTCTCTCTCTCCCCACGTCTTCTGTCTACTTTCTCTCTGCTGATGTTTGTCTATCTCTTCTGTCACCAAACTATTAGTGCCTCCCCCATCTACTAGCAACAAGCTAGCTATCACTTTTTTATTTGGGGGGGGGTGGGGGGTGGGGGGGGGGGCAGTTAGGATATATACCTTCTTTTCCCGGGGCAAATAGAAAGTTACCCCCTTACGTAAAGACTTTATAAGGGGCCCTTTTTTCCCAAAAAAAAATTTTTTGATTTCGCCCCCCTCTTCTCCCTCCCCCCTCCCTCCCTCCCCTTTCCCCTCTCTCTCTCTTCTGGCTTCTCTCTCTCTGTCTCCCCCTTTTTCCCCTCTCTCTTCTCTCTCTCCCCTCTCCTCTCTCCTTTTGCCCCTCTCCCCTCTCTGCCTTCTCTCTCTCTTCCCCCCCCCCCCCCCCCCCCCGATACTTCCCTCCGATCCTGGGGGACACGTTTACTCAGACACACTCTCCGAGAGAGAGAGAGAGAGAGAAGAGAAGAGAGAGAGAGGGAGAGAGAGAGAGAGAGAGAGAGAGAAGAGAGAAGAAGAGAGAGAAGGAGAGAGGCGAACGTCCGCTCATTAAACGCATCTCGTGATTTTCGGCACCGCTGACACTGGGGACGGAAGGACAGAAACCCGGGGAGAAGAAAAGGGGGCCGAGAACGCAAAGTCCCAGCCAATAAAAAACCGGTACGTCAACTCGCCCAATAACGGGCCGCGCCACCTGTGGCCGCGCCTAGGGCCTGGGCGGTTTTTGTTTTGATGAACTAAAAGGGGGGCAATACGGGGAAGTGCCTTTTTTTCTTTTTCTCCTAATTTTGCCTGCCAGTTTTTCTTCCGTCGGTCGTGTTTTGGGGCGCTTTTCGTCCTGTCTTTCTGCCTGTCCCTTTTTTCTTCCTCTTTTGGCCCTCTCTCTCTCTCCTCTCTTCCCCCCCTCTCTCTTAAGCGCCATAACAAACTAATAAAAAAAATAAAAAAATATAAAATATAAAATAAAAATTAAAAAAATATAAAAATATATAAAATAATAGTTAAATAGAAAAAAAACATTCAATGACACTTCGTTAAATATTTCTTTTAACAAATGGGCCCAAAAGGGGAATCTGAAAAACAAGTGAAAATCTCTAACGACAAGAAGGGCACTTTTGAAGAATTTTTAGCATAAACCCATGGGACATACCTTTAAACAATTGTTAGAGAAAAAAAAAGACATGTTTGATGATATCTGATTCAGGGAGAAAGACAGTAGTAACCAAAATGCTTATGGTAATCGCTATAGTGCTGTCATCCATGATAATGGTCATGACGATGATGATGATAAGAACGACGACTGCGATGATGAAAAATAGTTTTAGTCGACCTATGTAAAGAAAGTCCCAGATAGACAGAATAAGGATTATGTATAGATGCTTGTATGTGTGCCTGCTATCTGTACTCTCTGTCTCTCCAAATCAGACAAACACGTTCACCCACTGGGGAAGGAAACTAGGGTTGAAAAACTTGTTAAGCCACACCCTTTTATTTAATAAAAGAAACACACGCTTTTTCTTTGTTTAGGCCTGGGTACGGACAGAGGAGGGGAAACACGATAAAGTCACCCCGTGTGAAGACACCGTTTTAGTTCCTGTTGCATTTCACTCCAGGCAGCTCTCGAAGTCACTCTTGGGCGTTCCTCGACTGTCCGACTCGAACATTTCTTCCCAGCTCCTGGAAGAAATCACGCCCGTACCCCGTCGACACTCGACGTCAGTCTGTGCCATTTCCTGGAAACCAACAATATGTGCCCAGTCCCTGGCACTGGAAGCCTGCACGGTTGACACTGTCTTTCAGTACTGTGTTTATCCTTCCTTCAGTGTCCATGGCCATGAAACCTTTTAGTCCTTTTCAAACCTCCCCTTCTTCCCCAAAGCCCAAATCCACAGGCCATGAAAATTAATCCTCTTCTCCGAAGTAGACAAACACAACGACATAGACACCATACCTGTACATGAAACACTATCCAAGGAAAGATTTCGATTCACTACCATTTGTTAGGAACAGTAAAAACACAATTCCACTTTGTAACCCTCATCAATAACATGTAACAAGAAAGGAATTCCTTTTTGCTACCCTCGTCATAACCATTTCCTTTACATCCCCTTTCTTGAAAGATCAACCACAATGATTTCAGATAAATTTGCAATTATAGTTGATGACAATTTATAGACACAAACATACACTTCTGTAAAATGAATGATTGTCGTATTAACTATAACATTATATCAAAAACATCACACAATAGCATATCATTTTTCGAGAGAGCATAGAATGTGTGTGTGTGTGTGTGTGTGTGTGTGTGTGTGTGTGTGTGTGTGTGTGTGTGTGTGTGTGTGTGTGTGAGATTGCGTGTGTGCGTGCGTGCGTGCGTGCGTTGTGTGTGTGTGTGTGTGTGTGTGTGTGTGTGTGTGTGGTGTGTGTGTGTGTGTGTGTGTGTGTGTGTGTGTGTGTGTGTGTGTGTGTGTGTGGGTATTATCCATCAGCAAAATATTTCTCATTCAACTTCTAAGTAAAACTACTGACTGAAGGGAAAAATAACATTCTTTTTATCTGTTAATTCCAACTGAATACATCACATTCACAACATAAATACCTCATCCCTTCATCAAAAAGACTGTCGCTTGGGCTGGTATTCTGCAACAAGCATATCTAAAGGTTGTTTAGTTTGCAATACATGATTATT
>CM031610.1:17402295-17404795 GCA_018398815.1 Conus ventricosus
CCCAACGCACACCGCATCACGCACTCAACCGGGAAGCACACCACCACATCAACACACCCCGCGCGTCACAAACCCACACACTCACACGCGCGCGCGCACTCGACCGCGAACAACACACACACAACACACACACACACACACACACACACACACACACACACACACATTCCCTGTCTGCTTTTTACATAGCGTGGCCCTGATGGGGGTGGTAGGCAGAAACTGTTCAAACGGGTTGGTCGTCTCTGTCCCCCGGCAATTGTCACTGTCTGCTACAATGGCAGGTCAGTCCGTCTGGGGTTACTTTGTAATCCGAGACATCCGCACCATAGATGCCTTCCCCCCACCCCTCCCCTTTCTCCCTGTCTTTCTAGACAGTTAGTTCCATCGGCCGTTTCGCACGAAGCGTTTTCATTCATTTAAAGACCTTGCCCTTTCTCTTACTACAGTGAGAGATGGCGCTGCAAAGCTACATACAGTGAATTGATTCCACCGCAGAATTCTTCGGTAGAACCAGACTATGGGGCGGGGTGGGGTTGAGGGGAGAGAGAGAGGGGGGGAGAGGCGCAGACGAGAGAGAGAGAGAGAGAGAGAGAGAGAGAGAGAGCGAGAGAGAGAGCGAAGAGAGAGAGAGAGAAGAGAGAGAGAGAGAGAGAGAGAGAGAGAGAGAGAGAGTCCTGTCGACGACAGACTTCGAATAAAGCAGGAACAGAACAACCCAACCAACAATGAGATGAATGCAGAGAAAGCTCCCAGCAAGCCACCAGCAAGACGACCCCCCCCCCCCCCCCCCCCCCCACACACACCACACACACACACACACTCCCCTTTCAAGAAGAGAACCAGGTGGTCTGCCATCCGCAGATTATGTGTGATTTCCAGTACCAGACGTAGGCTGTTTCTGAACAAGTCCACACCAGACCACGGGACTGAAATGAGATCGTGACGGGCCACGACAGACTCGTCATCATCATCATCATCATCATCATCATCATCATCATCATCATCATCATCATCATCATAAATTCCTGTGACCTAAGTGGTGGTAGTGGGGACATGAGGGACGACTCCGTCAATCTTCTTCTCCATCGCGGCCTGTCCTCTGCTTCTCGCAGGAGTTCTGGCAGCCTGAGGTTTGTCCGTTCTATCACGCTCTCCGGCCGCCTCTTCTTTCCAACCTCTGCCTGCCTCTGCGCCTTCCTCCTTCAAGCGTGCCTTGCATGACTGTCTTTGCAGCGGGTCGTGTTGGTCTCGTGGCCAAACCACATCAGCTTTCTCCTCTTGACCGAACCCAAGCGGGGTTCCTGTGGTCCTGCCAGTGTGGCCACCTGCTCTCGGACAGAGTCGTGGGTTGTGTGCTCTGTCCAGGAGATGTGGAGCAGTCTTCTGTGTGCCTTCATTTCAAAGGCTTGATCCTTCTCTCCAACCCTGCCGTCAAGGTCCAGCTCTTACACCCGTACAGGAAGACTGAGAGGACGAGGGCTTTGTATAGCTTTGAGTTTCGGCAGACTCAACTAGCATTAAATATGAGCGGGAAGTTCCGACTGCCCCCCCCCCCCCCCCCCCCCACCTCCCCCCTCTCAAACTATGACCCAGTGTGGAGGAGGCAGAGCAGACGACACGCTGACGCAGCATCCTAAAGACTGCCCCAAGTCGTACAAAACTCGGGGGATGCAGTGCGGTCTGTGGCACCAGCACTTGCGAGCAGGCTGTACATGAGAAGAGAGGATTCACACAGGACGGTCAGGGTGTCTCACCACCGCTGGTTTAAAAGTGTAGTCCTCACTTTTCAGAGAGACAGAGAGAGAGAGAGAGAGAGAGAGAGAGAGAGAGAGAGAGAGAGAGAGAGAGAGAGAAGAGAGAGAGAGACGAGAGAGAGACAACCCCCAGAGAGACAGAGCGAGAGAGAGAGAGACAGACAGAGAAGAAAGACCTCCAAGAGAGAGAGAGAGAGAGAGAGAGAGAGAGAGAAAAGAGAGAGAGAAAGAGAGAGAGAGAGAGAGAGAGAGAGAGAGAGAGCCCAGACAGACAGAGAAAGACAAGGCGCACAGAGGGAGAGGGGGGCAGGGAGGGGGGAGAGACAGGCACGCAAAGAGAGGGAGACAGACAGACAGACACAGAGAGCAAGACAGACAGAGTGACAGACCACAGAGAGAGAGACAGACAGACAAACAGACAGAGACAGAGAGATAGATGGGCAGAGACAGCGACAGAAAACAAGTTAGCGACAGAACCACTGGAGAAAGCCAAAACTAGAGAGAGAGAGAGAGAGACAGAGAGAGAGAGGAGAGAGAGAAGAGAGAGAGAGAGAGAGAGAGAGAGAGAGAGAGACAGACAGACAGACAGGCAGGCAGACAGACAGACAGGCAGGCAGGCAGACAGACAGACAGAAAAGAGAGAGAGAACGTGCAGTGTACAGACAGAGAGCGCGCACTGAGACGGCGAACCTGAAACGGAGATACACATGGATACCAGTGGACGATTAGTGACCTGCTGCCACTCT
>CM031610.1:17407295-17438877 GCA_018398815.1 Conus ventricosus
AGAAGAAGGAAGAAAAGAAGACAAGGAAAGAAGATGTGAGAAGAAGAAGAAGAAAAAAGAAGAGAACGAAGAAGACCATTCTTCCACTGTCTGCTGGTAACATCAAATTTTCCCTCAGACCCGGTATTCTTTTCCTACAAATTGGGACATCAAATTTCCTTCGGAGCCAAAGAGTTTTTTCTACAAAATTGAAACACCAAATCCCCCCCCAACCCCCCCCCCCCCCCCCCCCCCTTCTTTTCGTTTTCTCTTCGGGGGCAGGGAGGGCACAAAGAGGGAGGGGGTGGTGTGATAAGGAGGGAGGGAGAGGGACGGGAGAAGGGAGGATGGATGGAGTGAGTAGAGAACGGCTAGTATCTGATAGTGAAGCGCGTGCTTGCTTGCTCTCTCTCTCTCTCTCACTCTCTCTCTCTCTCTCTCTTCTCTGGTGTGTTGCTGGTTCTTCCTCCGAGTACAACTCCACAGTTATCATCTATCTTCCAACCCATAGTTATCGTCCATCTCCAAATCTGACATGGTGACTCGTTGAGATATTGAGCAGACCAAGAACGATTCGCTGTTGTGGTATAGACAGTCGAAAAAGTCGCCTTTCTTAACGCGAGAGTATAACAAAACGAAGCAATGTCGGTTTCCGAGGCACACTTTTTAGCACCCCCCCCCCCCTCCCCAACACACACACACACACACACACACACACACACACACACACACACACACACCACACAACACACCAAACCCTATGATTAGACCCATGACCAAAAAGAGTGTCGGGAGGGTGAGGAAGGGGAGGGGAGGAAGCGATAGGTAACTCAGGGACAACTGCAGAGGGGGTGAAAGGGTGGAAGAGGTGGGTGGTGGGAAGGATAACGGGCAAAACTGCTATCTACAAATACACACGTTAATGTGTCAGACGTGCACACCAGGATGGTTGTTTGTTTGGCTCTCTTTGTGATGGTCGCGGATCTGAGCGCCCAGCGCCCCCTGTCGAGTGAAATGTAGAGCTGGAATGGCCTCATCTCCCTGGTCCACTACGTGCAAAGCTACTGGTTACTGACCCCCCCCCCCCCCCCCCCCCCCCCCCCCCCCCCATCGTGTGAATGACGAGAGCAGAAGATCATACGCGCACATAAAGACGCAGCAGTCTAAGCCAAACTGGGTGCGTTGTGAAAGCAAAAAATATCTAGCTTGCACCACGTACTTGGGGAGGGATGGGCACTGCCAAGCACTCCCCCGTTGTCCCCCACTGAAACACCTGACAACACCATCGTTGCCAGGCTCTGTCGCCACACCCCTCCATGACCTACTGCTCAGCGACTACAACTTCCGTGCAGACGCGTTCCCTGTGATAACGGAGTGAACCAAGGCCGATCTTGGCTCTCTTTCTTTCTCTCTCCTCTCTCTCTCTCTCTCTCTCTCTCTCTCTTCCACTTTGTTTGCAGAAAGGCTGATTTCCGCCTGGGGAGACTCGATGAAGGATGGGGTGGGGAAACGATATCCAGTTTGCATGTATGGCCAAACTTACACGGGAGCGCTTCTGTTCAGAACGAAAGTGTCTACGGCCATCACTAGAGTTCCCCTTGTTCGGCCATTCAGCTAGAGTTCCCCTTGTTGGGACGACTGCCTACAAGCCGCGACTCCCCATGAGGACATGAAGTGCGTGACAGACTGCGTCACATCAACCTGCGGAACGTCTGGGCCTCACCAACGGTCTCGCCAAGACCGTCCGTTTCCCCCCTGCTTCACCACCGCAGCATCAGCGCTTCACCTCTACCTGTCGCATCAACAACACGGTGAACAAGACCTGGGACAAGTTGTGCCATCTGGGTAGTAAACTGGCTGCAGCCAAGGATCTCTCTGGTCGGTAGTAAGAACTGGCTGCAGCCAAGGATCTCTCTGGTCGGTAGTAAGAACTGGCTGCAGCCAAGGATCCTCTGGTCGGTAGTAAGACTGGCTGCAGCCAAGGATCTCTTCTGGTCGGTAGTAAGAACTGGCTGCAGCCGCAAGGATCTCTCTGGTCGGTAGTAAGAACGGCAGCACCAAGGATCTCTCTGGTCGGTAGTAAGAACTGGCTGCAGCCAAGGATCTCTCTGGTCGGTAGTAAGAACTGGCTGCAGCCAAGGATCTCTGTGGTCGGTAGTAAGAACTGGCTGCAGCCAAGGATCTCTCTGGTCGGTAGTAAGAACTGGCAGCAGCCAAGGATCTCTCTGGTCGGTAGTAAGAACTGGCAGCAGCCAAGGATCTCTCTGGTCGGTAGTAAGAACTGGCAGCAGCCAAGGATCTCTCTGGTCGGTAGTAAGAACTGGCGCAGCCAAGGATCTCTCTGGTCGGAAGTAAGAACTGGCTGCAGCCAAGGATCTCCTGGTCGGTAGTAAGAACTGGCTGCAGCCAAGGATCTCTCTGGTCGGTAGTAAGAACTGGCTGCAGCCAAGGATCTCTCTGGTCGGTAGTAAGAACTGGCAGCAGCCAAGGATCTCTCTGGTCGGTAGTAAGAACTGGCTGCAGCCAAGGATCTCTCTGGTCGGTAGTAAGAACTGGCTGCAGCCAAGGATCTCTCTGGTCGGTAGTAAGAACTGGCAGCAGCCAAGGATCTCTCTGGTCGGTAGTAAGAACTAGCTGCAGCCAAGGATCTCTCTGGTCGGTAGTAAGAACTGGCAGCAGCCAAGGATCTCTCTGGTCGGTAGTAAGAACTGGCAGCAGCCAAGGATCTCTCTGGTCGGTAGTAAGAACTGGCTGCAGCCAAGGATCTCTCTGGTCGGTAGTAAGAACTGGCAGCAGCCAAGGATCTCTCTGGTCGGTAGTAAGAACTGGCAGCAGCCAAGGATCTCTCTGGTCGGTAGTAAGAACTGGCAGCAGCCAAGGATCTCTCTGGTCGGTAGTAAGAACTGGCAGCAGCCAAGGATCTCTCTGGTCGGTAGTAAGAACTGGCTGCAGCCAAGGATCTCTCTGGTCGGTAGTAAGAACTGGCAGCAGCCAAGGATCTCTCTGGTCGCAGAGGAGACAGGTCACAGCAGGAACTGTGGAAGGCCAGCTCAGGCTTTCAGGACACTCATGAGGAAACCTTCCAACTGCGTGTACACCGCAACCTCAGGGTGCTCTACTGAGACATGGAACATCTACTCCAGGGATGACTACTCCTGGCAGAACTACCCCTGTGAAGGAAAACAAACCCAAGACACATCATACCACTGGGACCGAGTCCACCAGCGGTCCCTGCGCAAGATGTGCAACATGCAAAGTCCAGACAACGTCTGCCCAACTTCAGTCAGGTCCTGGAAAAGCGTGGACTTCCCACCACCGAGTGTCCGTGAATCAAGAATCAGCGGTGACAACGGGCAGGACAGGTCATCATCCTCATGACCCCCAGAATGCCCCTGAACCGCCAGCTGAAGCCAGTGGAAACGTGACCAAGGCCGACCTCTCATGAGGCTGAGGCACATGGACACACTGAAGGCCAATCTCAAAGAGCTCCGACACAGACAACTAGGAGGAACACGCTGCCCTTGGCGCACCTGGCTGGAGACACCTGTGCCGTCAGAGCCCACACAAGGTCAAGGTCAAAAGGTCAACCAACCATTCAGCGGCCATTCAGACACAGAGCAACGGCAGGAAGCAAGGCCCAGTCACTCCCCCCCCCCCCCCCCCCCCTCCCCCCGGCCAAACATCTGCGGCCAGCTGTGTGACTTCACTCCCACATGACACGTTCTGCAGGTGGCCCATCTCTCGTCTGTCTAACCGACAGGAGATTCCGTCACTTTTCATACACACACACACGCACACGCACACACACACGCACACGCATACACGCGCGCGCGCGCGCGCACACACACACACACACACACACACACACACACACACACACACACACACACACACACACACACAATTTCTGTAAACTGTGCACCGTGTTTCTGAGGAGCCCACCACCAGTTTCTGTCTTCTCCCTAGTCCACCCCGTTTATTAATTTGAACACACGACCACATGCCAGAGATCATTACATTGTGCCGCCCCCCTAGTCCGCCCTGTTTATTAATTTGAACACACGATCACATGCCAGAGATCATTACATTGTACCGGAACCAAAAGCACTCGCATCTTATTTTCTTCTTTAAAGACACCAGAGAGAAGATGAAGGGTTGAAGGGTTGGGGCCAGAGAGAGAGAGAGAGAGAGAGAGAGAGAGAGAGAGAGAGAGAGAGAGAGAGAGAGAGAGAATACGAATGTTTAACCAGTAAGGCCAAGGCCCCATTCTGAAGAGAGAGAAGAGAGAGAGAGAGAGAGAGAGAGAGAGAGAGTAAAGGGTTGGGGCCAGAGAGAGAGAGAGAGAGAGAGAGAGAGAGAGAGAGAGAGAGAGAGAGAGAGAGAGAGAAACATTATTAGATCAGAGTTCGAACGTAAGGTTGAGGAACTGTTGGAAGGGCTAGATGGAAATAGCCCTGCTTACACGAAAAGAATTCTTCGAATGCGAAAAAGATGACTTTGTCCTTGGACTTGGGATAAATCAATCCATCCAGCGATGGGTTTCATCAACGAGAGTGCAAATGTGCGTGACTTGCTGACTCCTTGTCCCTTCTACCCTTTTGCTTGGACAAAAGGATTTGGGAGTAAGCCACACGTCTAACACTAACATCTATAGGACAAAAAAAACCCGGGGGGGGGGGGGGGGGGATCACACAAATCGTGCTTACGCATAAAATCAACAACACACTGAACCACCACAGAGTCAGGCAGTCACAATCATGAACTGAGCCAATGAATTCGTCTTATTTCATGAAAGCTGATCGTCTGATGATGTCACATGCAGCTTCGGACTGTCCTAGCATTCTAGAATACTCAGCGCTTGAGGCCTACGGCGTATCTCTGGACTCTGGCCTTACGACCTGCAGAAGACAAGACTCGGCAGATGAGATGGACAGATAGGACAATATAAAGGGTTAAGGCTGAAAAGAGGACTGCCACTGGGGGAAGGGTGGGTCTGTGCATAGGAAAAGATAACGGGTGAAGGCTGAATAGGCGACTGCCACTGGGGGAAGGGTGGGTCTGTGACAGGAAAAGATAAAGGGGGAAGGCTGAAAAGGGGGCTGCCACTGGGGGAAGGGTGGGTCTGTGCATAGGAAAAGATAAAGGGGGAAGGCTGAATAGGCGACTGCCACTGGGGGAAGGGTGGGTCTGTGACAGGAAAAGATAAAGGGGGAAGGCTGAAAAGGGGACTGCCACTGGGGGAAGGGTGGGTCTGTGACAGGAAAAGATAAAGGGGGGAGGCTGAAAAGGGGACTGCCACTGGGGAAGGGTGGGTCTGTGACAGACAGGAAAAGATAAAGGGTGCAGGTTGAAAAGAGGACTGCCACTGGGGGAAGGGTGGGTCTGTGACAGACAGGAAAAGATAACGGGTGAAGGCTGAAAAGGGACTGCCACTGGGGGAAGGGTGGGTCTGTGACAGGAAAAGATAAAGGGGGAAGGCTGAAAAGGGGACTGCCACTGGGGGAAGGGTGGGTCTGTGACAGACAGGAAAAGATAAAGGGGGAAGGCTGAAAAGGGGGCTGCCACTGGGGGAAGGGTGGGTCTGTGACAGACAGGAAAAGATAAAGGGTGCAGGTTGAAAAGAGGACTGCCACTGGGGGAAGGGTGGGTCTGTGACAGATTGGAAAAGATAAAGGGGAAGGCTGAAAAGGGGACTGCCACTGGGGGAAGGAAGGGTCTGTGCATAGGAAAAGATAAGGTGAAGGCTGAAAAGGGGACTGCCACGGGGAAGGGTGGGTCTGTGACAGTCCTGATCTCTCTCTTGTGTAGCCAGTCCTCCTCCCCCCCCCCCCTCCCCGCCTATTCCCAGACATGTCGTTGTCTTGGTATTATCCAATACCTTTTAGAAAACCGAGGGCTACGACGCTCTGTCCACGCTTGTTCAAACTTCTTCCTCGGTAGGCGACAAAAAGGACCACTTAGCTTTTTCCCTTACCCTCCTCCAGTCCACCCCCCCCCCCCTCTCTCTCTCTCTCTCTCTCTCTCTCTCTCTCTCTCTCTCTTGCACCAGTGTCTCTCTGTCCCGCCATGTTCTCCCCCCTCCCCCCCCAAGTTTAACCCCCCCCCCCCCCCCCATTCCCTTTTCCAGTGACACAACCCCCACCCCACTTTCACGCCTCCCCTCCCCTCCCCTCACACACAAACAGTTTCGTCCCCTCTTCTTTCCATGGCTTTACTCGGATTGTACTAGAGCTCCCATTTCTCGCTCTAAGTTTCGAGGACGATCCTGTCAGAGATATTCAATACACCAGTCCCGTTGACAGGGAGGGGGAGAGAGAAGCTCATTATTTAACCCGGGTCACAAATGACCGTTTGGAAGTGACAACAATGTCAACCCTCTGATACCTGACAGTTCCTCAACCCCCACCCCCCACCCCCGCCCACCGAATCGAATCAACCGATCACACACACACACACAACACAAGAGAATGGAAGGTGTGAATATATACATACTGAGTTGACAAGAGATAAGAAATAGAAGAGTCACACAGAGAGAGAGAGAGACAGAGAGAGAGAGAGAGAGAGAGAGAGAGAGTGTGTGACACGGGTGTGTATCTTTTGTGTGGGGGGGGGGGGGGGGGAGAAGAGAGAGCAAGAGAGAGAGAGAGAGAGAGAGAGAGGAGAGAGAGAGAGAGAGAGAGATTGTGCTTGTGTACGCGCGCGCGTAGACACACACACACACACACAACACACACAACACACACACACATACAGTGGGACAGACAGAGACAGTGACTGGGTAAGTTCGACACAGAGAGTTCTTTGTCTTGTCAAGAAATGCGTGTTAACAATACTAACAGCAGTGACCGCTACCACTACAAGTACCACCAGACCCAGCGCCACCATTACTAACTGACACAACTTGCATGCTACTAAGTACATACGAACAGGGGAACAGAGATACCTCTTCATACATGACTCCCGTGTGGGCACACACACACACACACACACACACACACACACCCCACACGCACACACACATACAAACACGCGCGCGCAAAACGCGCACACACACACATAGACACACACACACACACATGCACACACGTCCCCACTCTGACATCCATTTTTTAATTCATTTGCACTCGCCGCCCTCCACACCCCTTTCCACCCCACCCGTTTCCTCCCCCCCCCCCCCCCCCCCCCCCCCCCCCCCCCCCCCCCCCCCCCCCCCCCCCACCCCCCCCCCCCCCCCCCCCCCCCCCCCCCCCCCCCCCACAAAACACACACATACAGGCGTGCCCCATTCCCCAAGAAAAAAGAAAAATCGACGTGAAAAATAGGACACAGGATGCAACAGAAGGCTTGGACAAAATGAAAAAAAAAAAGAGGAAAAGGAAAAAGCCCTCACAACGGTGCCCCTGACGGGATTTTCGTGTCAATCATAAGACGTTTCTTCACGACCTAAAAATTTTAAACCCTTTCGCCAACCCACCCCCAATCCCCCATTCCCCCCCCACCCCTCCCCCCCCAAAAAACCAAACACTCCCTTACCCAAACCCATCTCCCCCCTTAAAATAAAACCCCCTTTTCCCTCCCCCCCTTTAAAACTCACTCCTACGAGGGGGGGTGGGGGGGGGGGGGGGGGGGGAGGGGAACTTTTTCCTTTGCTGACGTCAGCCTAAATCACTCCACCCCCAAAACACACAACACCAAAACACTCACACACCCCCACACCCCTAAAAGTGCGCCCCCGGCGCAACAAAACAAACACACATTTTGGGCCTTTGCCGGGGGCCCTTTTTTGGGGGCCCAAAAGGAAAAGGGCCCAAAGTGTGCGCGCGCGCGCACGCACAAAACACGCGCGCACGCACACATCACAAAACACACGCACGCAGCACGCACACCACACACCCCACACACACACCCATACAAACACGCCCCGGGGGCGCCGCACCACCACAACACCCACACACACACCCACACACACCACAAGCACACACACACTCACACACACACCACACACACACAACCACATACAAACACACACACACAAAACACCACCCCACACCCCACAACACACACACCCCTCGCCCCACAACCACACACTCCAAAACAACACACCCCAACACACACTCACACACACACACACACCCAACAACACTCACACACACACACACACCACACACATCACCCCACTCACCCACACACACCCCCCACTCACACACAAAACCAAAAACCCCCCAAAACCCCGTACACACACCCACACAAACACACCCCACACACACACACACACACACACACCCGGCGAGGGGGGGATGGGGAAAGGGACGGAAAGGGGGGCGGGGGGGGGAGGGGGGGGGGGGGGGGGAAGTTGGGCGCCTGCGCCCTAAAATTTCCCCGGGAACTGAAGTTTTTGAAAGATTTTCAAATATTTGCCCCGGAAAACGGCGATCTTCAAAGTCAGGTACTTTGGGGTTTTTAAAAAATTTAAAAAAAAAAGAAAGAAAAAAAGAAGGCTGGGGGAAGGGGTTTGGATTTGGGGTTGCGGGTAGGTGCATGGATGGGGGGAAATGGAGGTGTGAGGGGGGGAAAGGGGGAGGCGGGGGGGGGGGGGGGGGGACGACGCAGATAAAGGGGGAGAGAGAGGGGGGAAAAAGAAAAGGGGAAAAAGGGGGGGGTTGAGGCTGGTTGGATCGGAAGTGATGGGGTTTTTAAAAAAGGGTTTTTTATGAAACCAAAAGTTTTTAAAAAACGAGAAAGGGAAAAAAAAACACTCAAAAAAAAAGGAAAAAAGAATTTAAAAAAAAAAAGAGGGGGGGGGGGGAGAGGTTTGTAACATCATATTTAAACGGCTTCCCCTTTTCTTATTTATTTCTTTCCTTTTTTCCCTTTTTTTGGGAAGTTTTTTCTTAACTTCTTTTTTTCTTTCTCTCCTCTCTTTTCTCTCTCTCCTCCCCTCTCTGTGTGTGGTGTGTGTTGTGTGTGTGTGTGTGTTGTGTGGGGTGTGTGTGTGTGTGTGTGTGTGTGTGTGGGGGGCTTTAAAAAATTTTTCCCCGTCTTCACTATAGGGGGGGGAAAAAAACTCCGGGGAACCCGGGGGCCCTGACCTCACCCAAAGGGCCCAAATCTGCCTGATTTCGTAAGGATGACAATGAATCTGTTATCGCGTTACAAAAAAACAAAACAAAAAACCATTCACCCGCACAGATGTTGTCAATAACTGTGCTGTGTGTATCGCTGTTAGTTTGGGCTGGACAGAACTTCCTTTCCCTACGTACGTGCCGACAGCACTGTACGCTTGAGTAACACCACTAGCGCTGAACCTAAGCTCTGCGAACTGCCCCCCCCCCCCCCCCCCCCCTCCCGCCTCAAAAGCTGCTCGGAACACGCACTCGCTGATTGGAAAACCCTTTCACGAGGGATCTCGACCTCCCTTTTAAAAGGCCCGAACCTTTTTATTTTGAGTCACGAACTCGACCTTCAAACGACATGAGTCTGGCGATGTCGACAATCCGTCTCCTGCTTCTTCCTTTGCGGCACTTGGCAGTTCGCGACCTCAAACAGCTGATGCTCTCTTCTCTCTCTCTCTCTCTCTCTCTCCACGTATCTCGCCAATCTGAGGTTCCCGGGAGAGGTGGGGGAGTGAGAGATGGGGCGGGGGGGGGGGGGGGGGATAGATGAATATGGTGTAAAAACTTGGTACACGTACAGTGAGAATACCAACGCTCCTCGGTGTCATGGACGTCAGTGTCGGTTGAGGAATCCAAATTTGCACGATTCGCAAAGTAAAACCTAAGACAGCTGAGCTGCGTGGTTCTCTACACGATTTACGCAAATTCCAGGTTCTCGGAGGAGGTGGAGGTTGGGGGGGGGGGGGGGGGGGGGGGGGGGGGGGTTGGGCAAAGACAAGCTCGATTTCACAACCTTATCTACATTATTTTATGAACCGCTATTTAACTCAGTAAGGCCGAGCGATGCATCTTCGGTCGAGCATCAACGAGCAGGGTTTTTTTGTTTCGTTCGGTTTGGTTTGTTAGTTTTTGTGCAAGGTGGGGGGGAGGGGGGAAGCCGAAGGGGTGGTGGTGAAGGATGGGGTTCTCTCCCTTAGCAAACAACAACTACAACAAACAAACAAATCTCTGGAACACCGCAACACAACCATCTGTGGGGAACACGGCCGTGTTAAGCAAAGAGTTGAAAAAGAGGATCGTCGTTGAATTCGCGCCATCTAGAAAACACCACGCTCGTGCTTTCCGAACTGCCTTTAAGGATGCTGGAAACCAAAGTCGTGATCCTAATAATAATTATTATAATGAGCTGGGTGACTTTATAAACAAATTATGAAGCTGAATCACTTGGTTTAACAAATTATTCAATTGGATGGTTTAGTTACGAAATCATGAAGTTGGGGACTTGATTAATAAATTAGGGAAGTTCAGTGGTTAATTAACACATTATAAAAACTGGATGGTTTAGTTAACATTTTAAATGAAGTTGTTATGACTTAATTACCAATCATTGAGTTGGGTGAATTTTAATTAACAAATATGAAGTTGGGTCACGTAGCTAACAAATAATGAAATTGGATGATTGGGTAATAATCATGAAGCTGGGTGACTTAAATAAAAAATTATGAAGTTGGGTGTTTTAAATCAACAATTATGAAGTTGGGTGACTTATTTAAACAAATTATGAAACGGGATGGTCTAGTGAAGAAAATTATGAAGTTGGGTCACTTGCTAAACAATTTATGAAGTTAGATGACTCAGTTCACAAATTTTGAGTTGGGTGATTTAAATTTTAAACAAATTATGAAGTTGGATAACTTAGTTCACAACTTCGAAGTTGGGTGACTTAATTATGAAGTGGGTCCTTGGTCAACAAATTATGAAGCTGGATGGTTTAGTTAACAAATTATGAAGTTGGGTGACTTACTTAACAAATTATGAAGTTGGGTGACTTCGTCAACAAATTATAAAGTCTAGTTACTTACTTAACAAACAGAGCATAAAAAGCCATAAGCGAGGAAGGATAATATGAACGTGCGTACTTAAGAAAGTACATGTGCGAAAAATGTGTGCGCATGAGCCTGCGTGCATACCCCCCCCCCACCCCCACCCCCCACAACCCGCACGTGCGTGCTTGCGTGTTCCAATCCAAGTACGTGGCCAACAGCCACAGCCAATCTGACGCAAGTTCAGGGTAATCTTTTCCAACCCGATCATTTCTTTTTTGTTCCGGGGTTTTTTATCAAACCGGGGTCCCCCACCACAACCCCCCACCCCCTCTCCCCCGTTTTTTCCCCGTGTGTCTTTTGGGCCCCCCACCACCCAGTCCCCCCCCCCCCCCCCCCCCCCCCCCCCCCCCCCCCCCCCCCCCCCCCCCCTTTTTTCTCAAGCTTGCAGTTACCTTCATGTTACGAAATTTGATTCTCCACCCCCCTCGTCCTTCCCCATCTCCACCGTCTCCTTTATTGTTTCGGGAAAGTTTTTGATTTCATCAGCATGACTTGGCGTCAGAACTGCGTCAATCTCCCCAGGAGGGGCCTCTAGGGAGGGGGCGGTGGGGGGGGGGGGGGGGGGGGGGGGGGGGGGGGGGGGGAAGAAAAGTGGAGAGGGCCGAAAGATTGACGTCACGGGAAATTTTTATCCGCCAGGGGGTGTTTATTTTTCTAATAATTGTTTTTGGCACTTGTTTTCTTTTCTTTTTGGTTCTTCCCTCATCAGTTAATTCGTTTAAAGGGTGAGGAGGCACGCGCGCGCGGGCCGCACGCACGCGCACATACATACTGGGATGCCTTTCATGTATGCTGCACGCGCCCGCAAGCACCTGCGCCCGCCCGCCTGCATACCCACACACCTGCACTCATACACATGGCACACACACACACACACACACACACACACACACACCCCACACACACATACATACATACACGCGCGCAACATGCAGCACACACAAACACACACATACAGACAGAAACATAATATGCATACACGCACGCATGCGCGCGCACGCACACACACACACACCACACCACACACAACACCACACACACACACACGCTCTCTCTCTCTCTCTCTCTCTCTCTCTCTCTCTCTCTCTCTCTCTCTGTGATGCATATACCCATGCACGCATAGACGGAAGCATTATATATGCCAACACGCAAATATGCACACACTCAAAAACACGAAAGCTACACACATACATACACACGCAAAGACACAGTGACACACATACACACGCACGTTCACACATACATACAAAGTAAGCCCACGCGAGCGCTCACAAATAGAAACATACACACGTGCACGCCCACATAAATGCACGCGCACACGCGCGCGCACACACACACACACACACACACACACACACACACACACACACCACACACATTCCTTCCAAGACACCCCCCACCCACCCCCACGGTGACGCAATGTTTAAGCTGGAAGGTGTCTGTCTGGCGGGAAGGGCGAGCACTCCGACCTCAACAACGGTTCGTTCCTCTTCCACTGGGGAGTCGAGGGCACGGGAGGAGGTGGGAAGCCATGACCCCCCCTTGGGAGGGCGCCAGGCGCCAGACTCGGCCTACACAGGTTGTGCGCGGACTGACACCAGCAGGCCGGTGGCTGCGACTGACGAGTTTCACCCAGGAGACGAAAGGCGAGTCAAGACAGGCGTTGTAGTAAGTAACCAACGGGTCTGATCGCAAAGGAAACAGCTGGCTGGCTGGGGTAACGTGGCGAGATGAGCGAGTGCGTTAGCTTCGGTAAGCCCAATAACAGTGCCCCCCCCTCCCCCCCCCCTTCCCTCCCTCCCCCACCCCCCCCCCCCCCCCCCCCCCCCCCCCAAAAACCCTGCCCCCCCCCCCCTCCCCCCAGGCAAAAAAAAACTCAGCTAGTATCTTACGTCACGACAGAGCTAAGTTTGTTTCCTGGAACTCACAATGCTTTTCCCCAAGGATAACAGCCGTTGTACTTTTTCTTCTTCTTTTTCTTGAGGATCGCGACTGCTGTTTTCCACGTTTTCCGTCGCGTAAACAATTATCATCACTGTTATTTCTGTAGACAAAAAAGAAATGCACCCCCCCCCCCCCCCCCCCCCCCCCCCCAAACTCTGCTTTTCGCTGGGAGAAGAGCTAGCATCCTTCTCAGGAAAACCAAGGAATGCGAGAAAGAGAAAAGTTGTGGTCTTCTGGACCTTGACTAGTTGTTTTCCATCCGCTTGTCACAAGCAAAACAGCGCTCACAGCTGTCCTCCTGTTAACGACCGTTTTCCTCCAGAGGATATCCTTTTCCAACAGGAAAACAAAGAGATAATCATATCATCTCAAGAAAAATCTTCAGCCCCCAAAAAGGAGGGGGGGGGGGGGGGGGGGCTAGTCTTTGTCAGGAAAACAGTTGTAATCCTAAGGAAAACATTTGTGACCCTTTGGAAAACAGTTGTGATCCTAGGGAAAACATTTGTGACCTAAGGAAAACAGTTGTGACCCTATGGAAAAGTTTTGATCCTAAGGAAAAAGTTGTGACCTATGGAAAACAGTTGTGATCCTAAGGAAAACATTTGTGACCCTATGGAAAACAGTTGTGATCCTAAGGAAAACAGTTGTGACTCTATGGAAAACAGTTGTGATCCTAAGGAAAACAGTTGTGACCCTATGGAAAACAGTTGTGACCCTATGGAAAACAGTTGTGACCCTAAGGAAAACAGTTGTGACCCTATGGAAAACAGTTGTGACCCTATGGAAAACAGTTGTGACCCTAAGGAAAACAGTTGTGACCCTATGGAAAACAGTTGTGACCCTATGGAAAACAGTTGTGATCCTAAGGAAAACAAGTTTCAAACGGAGTGACTGAGGGCAGAAAATGAACAAAATGTAGAAAAAGAGGGGGTTAGTTAGCGCCAAGGACAAAGACAAAACAAAATGTAGAAAGAGAGGAGGTTAGTTACCGCCAAGGACAAAGACAAACAAAGCATAGGACAAGACACAATGCACTTCGACCTCTTGGGTCTTCTTCAGGAAAAAACACAAAAAACATTTAGGACAGTGAAAACGAAGAACGAGAAACCACTTATCTTCTCAAATTCGCCGCACGACCAAAATGGCCGCCGGACGGAAAACAAGGCCACCCAGAAGGGGATCATGGGAGAGGAAATACTGAGAGAGGGGGGGGGGGGGGTGGGGGGAAAGGGAGGGGTGTGAAACAATGGGGTTTGTAGCTTGTTTTGTAGAATAATATTAGTGACGGTAGTGTATTACGGTGGATTGATAATAGTGCTTAGTGGGGGAAAAAAAAAGAAGAAAAAATGATAAGGAAAAAAATAAATAATATAAAAAAGGAAAAGAAAAAAAAAAAGAAAAAAGAATAAGGAGAAATAAATAATATAAAATAGTTGTGATCCTAAGGAAAACAGTTGCGATCCTATGGAAAACAGTGACTCACAGGACGACAACTGTCGTCTCTTTTCCGCTGTTTTACCCTCGCATTACAACTGTTTTGCCCAAGCAAACCGCAGTTCATAATAACTCCTCAGATGCTGGTCTGCTCCCCTAGATTACCTCCCCTATACTGTCCTCGAAGAGTGTTAATATTTACATTATAACGCCCTCATCTTCTCGCCCCCCCCCCCCCCCCCCCCCCCCCCCCCCCTACCCACATCCTCACCCTGCCCCTTGTCCCCCTACTCATCACCTATCCCGCCCCTACCAACGTAGCACTCCTCCACGTTCCCCTCTACCTGTTTTCAACCCGTACTGGCTGTGATGATAAGCGCATGCCCGTAATGGGTCCGACACTAGAGCAGACCTTTTCACCCACACATTGCTATTGGTGTTACTTTGCCACACTAAAAATTAGTGTATTTTCTATTAAACACAACACACACACACACACACACACACACACGCATGCACGCACACAGACACACACAAAATAACAACAACAAAAAAGGTACAAAGCTTCCAAATGTTTGTAAAAGTGGAGGAGGGGGGGGGGTTGGGGGGGGGGGGGGGGGGGGGGGGGGCAGGGTCGATGTTCCTTTTCATCTGCCTTGGGCAGCAGAAGGCAGAAGGATACCTGACCGTGTTAGCAACTACAGCAACAACAACAAAAAGACAAAAAAACAAAAACAAAAAAACAGCTCTTCCAATACACATTACTCTGAAACCCGATTCATCAGCATACCTTGGCACAAATCTACGCCCTCTCGCCGGTTCTTTCCATGTTTCTGGCACAAATCTACCCCCTCTCGCCGGTTTTTTCCCATGTTTCTGGCACAAATCTACGCCTCTCGCCGGTTCTTTCCATGTTTCTGGCAAAATCTACGCCCTCTCGCCGGTTCTTTCCATGTTTCTGGCACAAATCTACGCCCTCTCGCCGGTTCTTTCTATATTTCTGGCACAAATCTACGCCTCTCGCCGGTTCTTTCCATGTTTCTGGCACAAATCTACCCCCTCTCGCCGGTTCTTTCCCCTGTTTCTGGCACAAATCTACGCCCTCTCGCCGGTTTCTTTCCATGTTTCTGGCACAAATCTACGCCTCTCGCCGGTTCTTTCTATATTTCTGGCACAAATCTACGCCCTCTCGCCCGTTCTTTCCATGTTTCAAGGCCCTTTAAAGTCGTCGCTAATTCTTCCTAGGGATCGGCATGTTGTTTACAAAGCAGAGCCGGCATGACGTTTATAGAACAAGAATCGGCATGTTGTTTACCAAAGCAGAATCGGCATGTTTCTTTCCAAAGCAGAATAGGCATGTTGTTTCCAAAGCAGAATCGGAAATGTTGTTTACAAAGCAGAATCGGCATGTTCTTTCCAAAGCAGAATAGGCGTGTTGTTTACAAAGCAGAATCAGCATGTTGTTTACAAAACAGAATAAGCATGTTGTTTACAAAGCAGAATGGACATGTTCTTTCCAAAGCAGAATTGGCATGTTGTTTAATTAAAAAGTAAAAACTGGCATACTGTTTTAAAAGCAGAATACACCCACACGCGATTTCAAGGGCGAGACAGGTTAGGTAGCATGAGTTTAGAGAGAGATTCTTTCTCCCATTTCTTTTTTAACTTCGTTCGGCGTACTCCTCGTGTTGTCATGAAACATGTGTACAGAATACGGACAAATTCATATGAGTAAACAGATCTGCTAGTGCGATGTGTGATCTCTACCTACACCCGTCGAACCAAGGACAAATGCCTTTAGCTTTGTTAACCGATTTCGTATCTTTTTCATAATCCCCTACCCCTTCCCACCCTACCCCCTCTTCCTTGAGGAGAGAGAGAGGAGAGAGAGAGAGAGGGGAGAGAGAGGAGAGAGAGAAGAGGGGGGGGGGGGGGGAAGGGAGGGAGGGCGGGAGTGGGGCAGATTTTACGGAGACAAACTGAATTTTCACTTGACAATAGTTACATAGAATCAAGAAAACAGAGAGGGGGGAAAGGAGACGGGGAAGAAAAGAGAGAGAGAGAAGGGGAGACGAGAAAAAGGGAGAGAAAAGGAAAACAGAAAGGGGAGAGAGGGGGAAAAAGAGAGAGAGGAAGAGGGGGAGAGAAAAGGAGAGGAGAGAGAGGAGAGAGAGAGAAAGGGAGGGCGGGGGGGGTGGGGGGAAAGACAGTAGGGGAAAAACTAAATTTTTCATTTGACGGGGTTTAATGGGAATCAAGTACGAGAGAGAGAGAGAGAGAAGGAGAGAGAGAGAGAGAGAGAGAGGGGGGAGAGAGAGAGACAGAGAGAGAGAGAGAGGGGACAAAAGAGAGAGAGAGGAGAGAAAAGGAGAGAGAGGACGAGAGAGGGGGGGGGGGGGCGGGGGGGGGGGCCCGATAGTACGGAGAAAAAATGAATTTTCATTTGGGACAGGGGGTTTTAATAGAATAAAAGTACGAGAGGAAGAGAGGACAGAGAGAGAGAGGGGAAGGAGGGAGGGAGGGGGGGGTAGAGGAGAGAGAGAGAGGGAGAGAGAGAATGGGAGAGAGAGAGAGAGAGAGAGAGGGGGGGGGGGGGGGGGAAAGGGAAGGATAGAGGTATTTGGGAAAAGGAGGTAGAAAGGGAGAAAAAAAACGAAAGTCACTTAATACAATACAATAAAAATTCGTTTTTCCCCAAGGGAGGTAGATAAGAAAATGCATGTTTACGGTTTCCCCCCTTTTACGTCCCCCAATTAATAAAAAAAAACTACATTAACCACTTGCCCCCTTAAAAATCAGAAAACCCCACGGGGAAGGAAGGGGAAGAGGAGGAGGGAAATGGGGGGGAAAGGGTTTTTAGGGGGGGCTTTCGAAGAGGGAGGTGGGGGGGGGGGGGGTTTGGGAAAAAGGAGGAGCGAGTCAATCAGTGCAGACAAATTTAAAATCCGGAATCCCCTTTAGAAAAAAACATTTGGGATTTTAAAACCCATGGAACTTATCCCCCAAATTAACAGTAACAATTTTGCCCCCGGTAAAATTTTGCTCGGCGATTTACAGGGGGCCACAAAAAAAGGGCCCCCATCCCCCCCTCCTTTCCCAGGGTTATTTTTTGAGGCGTTGCCCCCTCAGGTGGGTTTTTTTTTTGGGTTTTTTTTTTCACCCTTTTGGGTACCATCCCCGGGCTCGTGAAATAACAATAACACCCCTTTGATGCTCTTCTTTGCGGTTAGGGCGTCATTCCCATTTTTTTTTAAAGCGTTTCAAAAAATTTGAGACTGGCTTGGGACGTCACGCCCAGAAAAAGCGCGAAAAAGGGTTCGAAAATCCATCGCCGCAAAAAACACTCCGCCCACTCTCCAGAAACGTCTTTCGGGACAATTCACCAAGCAACCCCATTTATGCAATCCCCTTTTTCCTCTTTTCTGTGCTGTTGAACCCCGTCTCCCCTCTTTTTGTAAACCCTTTGGATGTTTTTCCCGTGACCGGGAATACTTCTTCAAGAAGTACGCACGCACCCACGCACCCCCGGCACGCACCCACCCCAAAAAACGTGTAATACCCCCATTCCCCTCTCCCCCCCCCCCCCCCCCCCCCCCCTCAAAAATTTCCCCCTAAACTACGGAACGGGGCCCTTGGGGGCCCGAAAGAGATCAGAAAGAACATGAAAAATTTCCCGATGGGGAAGAAAGCCCCCGGTTAAAATTTGCCCATCCAAAAGGGCCAAGGGCCCGATTTGATTATAGGAAGGAAAGGAAAGAACGGCCCATGAAAGTCCGTTGAAATCTATTTGACGTGAAAACATGTGTGTTAAAGGTTTGTTTTTCTGTTCTTTGGGCTGAAAAACCCTTCGCAATGTTCCCTTTTAACCCCCCTCTCTCCCTCTCTTTTTCCACCCCCTTCCAAAACGATGCTTGATTCGGGCGCCACGTTTCCCCCTTGGGGCCATGGATTTTTCAACCTGGGGTGGGGGTTTGGGGGGGGGGGGGGGGTGGGGGGGGAGGGGGGGGGGGAAGGGGGGGAGGGGGGGGTTTTCGTTTACACTGACAGCTAGCACTTATTTCGCTATCTTTGCTTCGATGCGTCATATTCTCTCGGTCCCCATCAAAATGTTACAATCCGTTTAGGTAGTGGGGGCCCCAAAAGGGGTAAAAAACGCGAATCCCCCCCCCCCCCCCCCCCCCCCCCCTTTTTCCCCCCCCCCTCCACCCCCCTCTTTCTCTCTAAAGGGGCCTTTTTTACCAAACAAACGTTCTCTCTCTCTCTCTCCCCACAACAACCCCACACACACACCCGTGCCCACAGTCTGATGTTTCCCTTTTTTGTGTATGTTTTCTGGGTGTTTCGTGTATACGTTTGTACGTATACCAGGAAAAAAAATTTTTACAATCTCCCGTCACGTTTTTGGCGTTACCCCTTCCCCCCTTTTCCCCCTACCTCCATTCCCCCCCACCCCCCCCACCCAAACCTTTTTACCCCCCCCCCCCCCCCCCCTTCCATTTTGCCAAAAAACCTTGGGCGTCACGTTTACCCAAACGTCCCCTTGTCCGGTTTTTCTTCCCGCTCTGACGTCGATACTTGATGAAGGCCAAAACCCCGTACACGACACAGTATCGATTGTTGTGGCCCCACTGCTCCTCCCGGGCCCCCTGCTGAACACTGCTAAAACACCAATGCCCGAGGTTTGGGTCTGTTTTGTTCCGCTCCCGTTTCCTTTTTTAGGGCTCGGCCCCTTACATTCAAATTTTAAAAACCACTCCCCCCCCCCCCCCCGCCCCCCCCCCACCCCCCCACCCACCCCAAACCCCCCCTTCCCCCCCAGGTCAAAAGAGGCCAAACTTGGAGAACAGAGGGAGGGGGCAGCAAGGGGAAGGGGAGGGGAGCAAGGGGGGGGAAAGGGGGGGGCGGTCTTACCCTCACAAATGGGCAACTCACTCTCTCTCTCTCTTTTCTCTTTACGTTTATGCAGAAATATTGGGAAAGCCCGTGCCCCGGGGCTATGTCGCCTTTAAAAAAGTAGTGTACGCCTTTGGGCGCCCTGGCTTCGTCATCTTAATTTGTTGGGGAGCAAAAAAATAAAAAAAATATCACCCCAAAACCATTCAAACACACGACGGGGGAGAGAGGAGAGGAGAGAGAGGAGAGAGAGAAAAGAGGGGGAGAGAGGGGGGAAAAAGGTTAGGGTTTTGATGAACAATGGAAATCCTGACATTTCACTTTTTTCTTTTGTTTTTGGTCTTGTTGTTGTCGTTGTTTCTTTTTCCTTTGCTGAGTTTATTTTTTTTTTCCAGATTGAGCATGGCGTGTAGTATCCCCTAACCAGCGCAATGGGGCCCAAAAACCCCCAAACCAGTGCCCAGTGAATGACAGCACAGGGCCCTCCCCTGGAAATTTTGATGCTCTTGCCCTGGCGGGCAACCAAAAGACCCCCCCCCCCCACCCCCAAACCCCCGGGGTGCTTCCCCGTTTTGCCTGCTTTGTTTTTTCTCTGTTTGTTTGTTTGTGTTTGTCCCCTCTTTTTCAGGGCCCTTTTTTTGTGCTTCCTGTCCCTCTTTTCTGACTCCCTTTTTTAGTTTCTTCCGGTCCCCTCTCTTTCGATCTTTTTTTGTGCTTCCCGTCCCCTTTTCTTTCAGACTTTTTGTTAGTGCTTCCCGTCCCTCTCTTTTAGAAATTTTGTTATTAAATTCCGGGCCCCCCTCTTTTTTAGCTCTTTGGGGTTTGTGCTTCCTGTCCCCTCTCTTTTAGGGCTCTTTGTTAGTGCTTCCCGTCCCTCTCTTTTAGACTCTTTGTTAGTGTTCCTGCCCCTCTCTTTCAGGGTCTTTTTTAGTGCTTCCCGTCCCCTCTCTTTGACTCTTTTTTTAGTGCTTTGCCCCCCCTCTTTCCCGGGCTCTTTGTTTGTGGTTTTCCCGCCCCCTCTCTTTTAGATCTTTTTTAGTGCTTCCCGTCCCCCCTCTTTCAGGGTCTTTGTTTGTGCTTCCTGTTTCCCCTTTTCTTTTAGAAATCTTTGTTAAAGGGGTTCCCGTCCCCCTTTTTTTCAGGGCTCTTTGTTTTTGCTTCCGCCCCCCCTCTTTCAGACTCTTTGTGCCCTTTCCCGCCCCCCCTTTTCGACTCTTTGTTTGTGCTCCTGCCCCCCCTCTTTCAGACTCTTTGTTAGTGCTTCCTGCCCCCCTCTTTCAGACTCTTTGTTTGTGCTTCCCGCCCCCTCTCTTTCGACCTTTTTTTTGTGCTTCCTGCCCCCCCTCTTTCAGATCTTTGTTAGTGTTTTGCCCCCCCTTTTTTCAGGGGCTCTTTGTTTTTTCCTCTGGGCCCCCCTTTCAACTCTTTGTTTGTGTTGCCTTCTTTTAGACTCTTTGTTTGTGCTTCCTGCCCCCCCTCTTTCGACTAGAGAAAAAGTAATATGCCAATTCCCGACTCAATTCGTTTCCCACCAAGTTCCGGACGAAGTGGGCCCCGGGGTTGGCATATTCTGTTCTTGAAAATAAGACTTCAATTTAAACCCAAAAAAAAAACGATTTTTCTACAAACAAAATTTTCTGTGTAGGAATTTTCGTTTTTAATACTAATTTTCTAAAATTTTTTAGGGTTTCAGTTTTTCTTAATTTCCCATTTTTTTCCCGTCATTTTCAAAAACAAACATTTTCCCGGGGATACATTCATCAAAAAGCATTCGGTCTTTCATGTGGGAAAAAAAACTCATTTTTTAAATGGGTTTTCTAAAGTCTTTTAAAAATGAAATTTTATTTTTGGATAAAAAAACAACTTATTCCGCATGTCTTCCCTGAAAAACAAGTTTTTGGTTTAAATTTTTTTTTTCTTGTCTTTTCTGCCGAACAGTTTATCTATTAAAAATAGGGTCTGCGTTCCTTCAAAAAGTCTATAAAAAAGTTCTAAACACTCACTTAGTTTATTGTAGGATCCAAAAATAAATATATGTTTTTCATTTTGCCCCTTTTAAAAAATTTTTCATGATAGGGTTTGTTCCAATTTAAGGTTTGGCCCGAAAAACCCCAATAGGAAACAAATTATAACGAAAACTGTTTGTTAAAAAGGGGGGAGGATAAATATTTTTTTTCCCACAACCTTTTGTCCACAAATTTAAAGAAAAAATGAGGGGTTTTTGTCATAAAGTTTAAAAGTCCCTTGTTTTATAACAGAATTTAACTAATTTCCCCCTTTTTTATTTTTATCATGCTCTCTTTTCAAACTTGTTCAGTATAATAAAACCCTATGAGGCCTAAATGTGTAAGATTAATCCAATTCAGTTCTGTAAGATTGTTTCTATTTAAGTCAACATTGATTTTGTTGCTTGTTGTTATGATCTTATATCCTCGCCATTGTGAAGAACGACGACAACAACGTTAAGGCGTTTAACGTCTAAGTTTTGCCAGCTAATATTAATTCCTTTTATAAGGACGTCACTAACGCCCACAACCCCATCCCTCTCCACATCTTTAAAGACAGAAATTTCAAATATCATTGTGAACGTGTCTCCTAGTTTTCTGCTTGGAAAGAACTGTAATTTTGTAGAAGCTTTTTTTACAACTGTTTCTTTTCTGTGGAGGATGTACTGTTTTTTCCCATACGGCGTTATTTCAATTTCTTTCCGACTATTGTCGTCCGGCATAAGACTTACATGTAAAGGGCCAGAGTTGAATGCTTTTCTGAAACTTTTTTGACGGCTAAAATATGTAAATGGGCTTATGAATTCAAATTTTATTTCCATTCTAAATATGGTTCTAAGTGCCATTTGAGGTCAGGTTTTCGAACTATTTTATATTCATACTGGCCAACATTATTTGCCTCTAGATTGCGCCCCTCCGGGGGGTTGCGACCTTGTCGTGGTCGGAGGGTTTGCGTGGTCCAGTGATCCTTAGGCTTTGCTGGCGGGGGCATCAATACTTGGCGATAGGCTGTTTTTTTCACACTGCTTCTAGGCCTGAGAGGTGCAGATGCTGTTTGGCCTAAGCGTAACGTGGTAAGGAGTTGATGCCCCTGGTAGGGCTTCCCATGTCAGATAGGCTAAGGGTGAGGATCCTGACTAAGAGTAACCACCTTTCTCCTTTTCTTGTTTTCTGCCTCCCTTATTTGGCCCTTTTCTATCTTCGTCTCCCCTTCAAGTCTTCTTTTCCACACTCCTTTTCTCTCTGTGGTCTCCTTAAGATCCGCCGCGTTTGCCGTGCGGTGCGACCTGTGTCGGAGGGGAATGAGATCCTGGTGATTGAGAGGGCCAGCGCTCTCAACACATCACTTTGGCTCGGACCTCTCCTAGACAGGGAGTACAAACTTTGGCCCGGGTGTACTAATCGACTTCGGCTCCCCTCTTGGGTTGGTCAAGACGGGGGCATTCCCCAGCTGGCCAAGTAAACCCCTGCAGATGCTCATCTCACTGTTTTCCCTGGGAGATTTGAGCATAGATCAGGGGATAGGGTTGGTTGCTTCCTGTCTGCTTGTCGTATGTCTCTCTCTCTCCCGAACCTGGCGGGGTCAAGACAATGGTTTTCTTGGCCCTGGCCCCTTAGTTGGACTCCAAGGTGGGTGGGTAGAGGGAGGGATGAATTACAATAAATTAACTATGAATCTTTCTTAAAAAATATCCCCCCCAAAAGGAAGAGGGATAGGCAGTCCCCTCCCTGTTTCAGGGGATTTCGAAGGTGACAGCGATTCAGATACGAGGTACGATCAGAGTACAAGGTTTCTGGGCTCCTGGCTCGTGGTGGAGAGGGACAGAGCAGGAAAGACCCCCACTTTCAGAAGGCTCTGAGCCCCTTTGTTGCGTCCAAAAGGGCTTTCATGGTAATAGCAGGTGAACCTAGTCCATAAAACGGTTGAGGAATGTTCATTTCTTCTTCCAAGTCGATCACAGAAGCAATCCGAACAAAGCTGGCAGAAGGCAAAAAAGCCTGTAGGATAAGGGAATCAGGGTGACTCCCCATTAAGCAATTAAAATTAAAATTCATCCAAAGGTGTGATTAGATGCAGAGATTCAGGCGGTGTTTTTCAGAAGCGGAAATAAAAAACGGAGAGGTGCGTCCCAGGGTGTGACGGAGGTGCGCACCGGGTGACGGTAAAGAAGGGTTCAGAAGAGAGTGAGGCCACACCAACACCCTCTTTCTCTGACCTTCTGCAACCCTGTGCTGGCTGCCTCCTGTCCATCAAGGTTGGTTACCTAAAAATGTTCATGTTCAGCTCTATGTGCCGTTCCCCATTAGGTGCATCAGGAGCCAGAAGTTTTGGCCATGTCAGGACCGCGCTGTTCAGGCAAGGAGGTATGCGGAGATAGCAGCAAGGCAACCCCATATGGGACTGTCAAAATCCGGCACAATGTGCTAAGCTGCGGTGGGCGACCATCCTCCTCTTCACGAAGCTTGCCCCCTTTGAGTCAAGAATCAGCTATACAACGAGTTAAAAAAACGGAAAAAGAAAGATCTCATTTTTGAAGCCCGAAAACAGGTTGTGGGCAGTCAGACCGTCCCAACAGTTTTCATATGCTTCGGCTGTAAAGACGGTTTCCCACATCACACATCGATCAGTCTGCCCTGTTCCAGACTTTTGAATATTTTTTACGTTTTCAAAGACACAGCAAGTCAGAACTGTCAACCCTGGTGGAGCAGGTCCACCAACCTTTCCCAACCCAAGGTGACTGCCCCGGTGGAGGACAAAAAATCCGCCACACCTCAGACTGCCCAGCAGTCCCTACAACATCTGCAGCTGGCATATTAAAAATCTCAGCTATCCTCCCCCCGGTCGCCCACTCTCTGTCCAGTGCCCGTGCGGGCAAGGGAGATCAACCCAGTGTAGATGGTGGAGTTGAGGAAGTAAACCTCCACATCCCCCAAAACCAGAACCTCCCACCATCTCCAAACACCAGGCTTTTGGTCACCTCGGGCAAGTCCTGCCAGCAGGTCCAAAGACCACCACCCAGTCCAGGTTAAACTAAATAATAAATTCTCTCCATTTGGACGAGCAGATGTTGAGGAGGAGATGACCTTATCTCTCCTTTTCCGCCTCTCAACCATGGATATACCATATCTCCATAGGAATATCCGTTGGATTAAATTCCAACTTTGAGGAGCTGCAGCTTCTGTGTCAGTCTATAAAACCATCCGTCTGCTCTTCAAGAAACTCAAATTCCAAAGCCAGAAGACCTTTACCCTCTTTCTGCTTTTATATCCTTTTCAAAAATCCTCACAAACCATCCACGTTTGGGGACATGTCGGGCGGTGTTGCCCTTCTCATCCCATAAAACTTTGTTTTTATAGTCCTGTCGCATCTGTCTACCCTCCCTTCAAAAGCATGTAGGCTGCGAGAGTCACTCTCCTCCACAAGACTTGTGACATACTGATTTCCCTTTAATCTCCACCTTCTGTCCCGTTTGTCGTCAGGATACCTTGTCAATCTGTTAGGGGAACTTCCTGCGCCCTATTTTTGCTGTTGGTGACTTTAAAAAAAAAACGGTCACAACCCTCTTTGGGGTAGTGCCCGGTACGTCATCCAGAGGTCGCTGATTATGAGGATAACCTGTCGGATTTTGGATTGTGTTGTCTGAAAAACGACGGATCTGCAACTTACTTACCTCCACTCTTCCACAGGTTCACTTTCGTGGCTTAGATTTGGTGTCCGGTTTTGTGACCCCTATTCCTGGTCCTGGACTATGATGGTCTGTCCCATGAGATCTGCATGGAAGTGGACATTCCCCTGTTCTTTTACAGCCCTATTAACCGAACCCGCCTCTCTGACTCTCAACATCTCAATTAATAAGAACGCAAACTGGGAATCTATTTGCGCCACTATTTCAAAGGAGTTCCAGGACACTGAATTCTCCATCAGAGTCCGACCCGGCAGAATCACCTGACTACCCTGTGATCAACTGCTAAAACCTGTATTCCAGTGTCTTTTTCCGACAAACTTCCAAATGCCAAAAACCACCCTTTCGATTCAAAATGCCAACAAATTTCCAAAGTTAGAAAGAACGGGCTCGAGCGTCAGGTATACCAACGCCTTCGGGTCCATCGCTAGAGCCCCATCAGAAACCTCCGTGCTAAATAAATCAAGACAACAGGGGGGGGGCTTTTAAAAACATTAAACGTCGGTCCCTGAGAAGCTTCAGCTCAGGCGACATCAAAAAAACTTCTAAGAAGAAAAAGTGTGGAACATCAAAAAGAAAAACAAATGGGAAGAACACCTGTCACCACTGTGCACCATCTCGAATTTTTCCGGATTTCTAATAACAGAAAAGACAGCAGTTGCTAAACTGCTTGCGCTCCAAAAAAATTCAACAACCATTTGAAAAAGAATTCCTCCCTCTTCTAAATAAACAGTCGCATTTTCAAACACGAAAGCCCTAAAGAAAAATCATCCCTGCAAACTTTTTCGTCCGAACAACATGGAAGACAACAACTTCCCTTTCACGTTAAAACGAGCTGAAACTGCCTTGCTTTCCTTGCAAGCGATTCCTCTTCCAGGTATAGAAGAAATCATTATCAGCTGTTAAAACATCTCCGCTAGAAGTCTGAACATACTGCTACAGGTCTTACAAACATTGTGTGGACTACAGGTTTATTTTTTTTTTTTTTTTCCACCCTCTTGGCGAAATGCCCTCATTATCTCCCCATTCCCAAACCTGGAAAGATCTTTCTAAATTAATCCTTCAAATTAACCGTCCCATAAGCTTTGACCAGCTGTGTTTGTAAAATTAATGGAAAAATGAGGTCAATGCTAGGCTCAGTGGAAACTTAAACGATGGCCTTTTGGGAAAGAACATGAGGGTTTCCTCCGCAAACGATCGGACTAAATATATGAGTAATATATAATACTAACCGTGATCCATTTGATTCTTCTGGAATCTACACTTCGGAAACGCCTTTTTTTCTGAACAAACAAGCATGCAGTGGCAATTTCTTCTTTGACTTGGAAAAGGCCGTTCCGATACCACATGGAAGTCGGGATACTTCATGATCTCCACGACTGGGTTTTTCCGAGGTCACTTATTCTATTCCCCTTTTTTATTCAAAATTTTTTGGCAGAACTCAGTTTCAGGTCCGGGTTGCAACCACTCTCTCTCTGATGTCCACGAGCAGGAGTTGTTGGGTGTTTTCCACAGGGGAGCATACTATCTCCTGCCCTCTTTAGTTATTAAGATCAACAACATTGGTTCAATCATTCAGCAGGGGTTCAGACTGCTCATTGTTTGTGGATGATTATAGCTGTCCTACGCAACTGGAAGCATGTAACCCCCCCCATGAGTGTCCAGCGCAGGCTCCAGCTTAATGCGTAGATAAAATCCATCGGTGGGCGATGAAAACGGTTTTCCTCTAACCTTTTCCTGCTTACAAAAACCAGTGTATTTCAATTCCATAATTTCCGTCCGTATTTTTTTCCAGATCCGGAACTTCAAGTAGGGAAATCTCCCATTCCAGCTGTTAAAAGAGGAGGCCCAATTTCGGGAGTCATTTTTGGAACCAAAAACTAACTTTCTCACTCAGCCATATTAAAAATACCTCAAAACTGCCTGCCAAAAGAGGCCACTGAATATATTCTGCGGGTCGTAGCCACACGCACCGACTGGGGGCGCTGATAAGAAAACTTTTGTTTCACACCTCTACAGAGCCCTGGTCCGTGTCTTAAAACTGGACCTAACTATACGGTTTTTGCTTGTGTAAGGCGCCGCTAGATCAACTAACCTCAAACTCTTGGACCCTAATCCACAATCAAGGGCTTCGTCTTCTGTCTTGAGCGTTCCGCACCACCCCAGTGTAACAGCCTGTACGCAGAGGCAGGTGAAACCTTCACTGTCTCCAATGTCGCTTGCTGAAACAGTCTTTGCATTATTACATCCGACTGTTCTCCAGAACCACCGAATCCTTATCCCTGCCTATGATGTGTTTTTGACCCATCCGTCCAAAGTAAGTTTGCAACAAACCCGAAATGTATTAGTCCCGCGCCGTTTGGGCTTTCGTATATGCGACCTCACGTGCGGAATGCAGGTATAGACAAACCTGGGAGTAGTTTCCCCGATTTTTTCCCAAGTTTCCGGATCAAAAAACCTCCATGGACCTTTTTCACACCAGAGAATTGTTTGACTCGCAGCTTTCCCCGTAAGGATCTAACCACTCTCCTGCGTACAAGGCTTTGTATGCCTCGAGCTCTGTTTCAAATTCTCATCCTATCAAAACGTGTTTCACTGACGGTTCCAAGTCTGGTGGATGGAGTGGCCTGTGCAGAGGCCTAAACTGCCCGGGGCTTTCCTTCTCCACAGATATTGATGGAAACATAAACATTCAATGCTTCTGTCTTTTCTGCCGAACTTACTGCTCGAGTATGGCTTTGAAGATAATCTCCCCATTCTTCGAGGAGGACTTTTCTGGTTCTGGCTGTTGGATTCGCTGTCCAGCTTTGGAGGCCATAGCAGCTGGCCGCAACCTTCCGCATCCAAACTTTTACACTTTTTTTTTGAACTTTTAGCAAGTTGAAGCGGGAAACGGTTTTACAACAACAACATTGAACTCTTGCTTGGGTTTCCTGGCCATGTTGGCATCCGGCGGGAACGAAATGGTTTTGATCGTTTAGCCAAGAACTGCCCCCACAAGATAGAAAAACTGTCCAACACTGATATCCACCCAGCTTCAGCATTAGAAACGGTGAAACCGCCAAAATTAACGATTATGTGAGTGACCACTGCAGGTAGGATTGGAACACAACAGACGAATAACAACTCTTTCAGATCCATCCAAACCTTAAAGACTTCCTCCCATCTACGTCGGGGTCGGGTGGTCGTAAAGAGGAAACGGTGGTATCAGTGCCTGCTCGCGTCAAACCGGCCATCGTAATTTATAATAAACCCATCTTATTACCTATTTAAAGTAGTGAAGAAGCTCCGTGGAGCATTCCATGTCATGCACCACTCCACAATGGAAACATGTTTCATTTTAGAGTGTTTGGACTGCACGATGTGAGACCAACAAACCTTTTAATCAGCGGGAGTCCATGGCAGATCCTGTTCCAGGGAGTCCCGCCTGACTGACGATGATCCTTGGGTTTTTGAGAGAAATTAAAAAACAAACATTTTTTTCCATCTGATTTTGAGATTTTACGTGAAGAAGGATTTTTAACAAAGTTTCTGGTTCGTTTGTAGACGATGGACATTTAAACGAGATGGTTGAGGGTGTTTTTATATTTTTTTTTTTTTTTTTTTTTTTTTTAATATATTTTAATTTTTTTTTTTTTTTTTTTTTTAATTTTTTTTTTTTTTTTTTTTTTTTTTATGACTGGTGAGTTGATTTCATAACGTGGTGACAGCCCTGATGTGCCCTCTGCGGTCGGCTGGCTATAAGCACCTTATCTTATCTTATCTCTAGATTGCGCATGTTCTATTTAGGAAACATTTTTGTAGTCGCCAACCCTCTTTGCGTTTTATAATCACCATCTTTAGTGTACTCAAAAAACCAATACAAAAGCGCTCTAATTTCACCGTTCTGTTTCAAAGTCCGCTAACATCTGCAAGGTCTTTTAAATCTAAGTATACACTTACAGGCGCTAATGTAACTCCTGATTCTTCCTGGCCCACGCGACCATTATTTTTTAGTAACGAATTATTTTATTTCCAAAACAAAGTGCAGGTTATCCACATTTCACAACTTTCCCGCTTTGTGTCTTTGATTATTATATTAAATGATCCGACCCTCACCACAAACAATCTTTTAAACGTAAATTAGGGGAATTGTATAATTCATAATCGCAATATGCTGCTTATTCCCTGACGAAGAGCTTCTTAAAAACAGTTGAGGTCTTCCATCATATATTTTCATCAGTGCTTACTCCTCCAAAAGAATATAGAGTAATGAATGTAATTGCAAGATCGGCCGGATTTTCCTCCCTCATAAGTAGTTTTGTTTGCGTGCAACTCTAAACTATGAACGGGCAGATGGGTAGTGTAAAAGCCTAACAAATTTAGCTAGCTCTTTATCAAAAAGTAACCTACTTCTTCTCTTCAGGTTTGAAGCCACATTGTTTTTTAGATTTGCATTGTTAAGTTTAGAGCAAATGTTGAAGGTTACTCATTGCTTTCCTTTTGCAAAGAGCAAAAACCCCATAAATAACCATCAGTTAATGGTTAACTGGCTAACTAATAGAGCCTCATATTAGTAACTTTTCTCATCTTATAATCTCCTTGGCTTTGCTTATTTAAACCAAACGACTTTGTAGGAATTTTCAATGAGCGCGCGAAATAGGCGCGTCCGTCTGGTTCCGCATGTTATTAATAGCATGTTTCTAAAAACGAAGGACTGTCTTGGTTGGTTATTGTTACAAACATTTTTATTAAAACAAATTAAAAATGAGTGCTTTCAAATTATACTGATGCAAAATATTCTGTTGGGGCGCACTACAATCTTAAAAATATAGCAACTGATACTCTTGACATTGCTGTGACCCAGACTGCCTCTTTTCATAAAAAGGTGAGTACTCCATTGAAGAGCTATCTTAACCCCCCTATTGAAAACGACCACATCAAGAAAGCGTGGTTAGTCATCCGATGCAGTTTTATCAGAACCAGTTAAACTTTGCTGTGTTTTGCGCATCAACTGGGTGTGGAGTGGCGTATGCTGATCATTTAAATCACCATGATCCTTTGGTGAGGTCAGTGTACAGATTTCATTTTCTATTACACCTTTAGACGTATTTTGGCTGAATTGCAAGCGCCATTACCAAATGACAAACCGTTTAATCCATTCAGCAACAGAATAGACATGAAGGCTTTGAAAGGATCTGTAACGAATTCAATATTAACATCAAGACAGACTTTAGACAAAAGTTGGATCTTAATCATGGCCTAGGCGACCTTTATTTTCGGGGCACGCACAGAAAGTATAACTATGACTGCATCCTCCTTTCAAATCTTCTTTTTTGGCACAACTGTTGAGCCCGGGTCCCTACAGCAAGAGCATAAAACAGCATGGACAACATTTATCTTAGACACTTCTAAGGGCCTAACTAGGGCGGAATAGAACGAATAAACGACTCTATTCGTACTTACGTTTGGTGTTTGCTAGGTTCGCAAGCACAGGCAAGATCAAGCATAACTGATCCTTCTACTGGCTTTGACGCGACAAAAACAATACTTAGCAAATTTAGAGGACGCCATTAATTCTACAGTTGATTTACCTTCAGTATTCAAAGGTACCAACATGTTTTACAATACGCAAGATCGAAAGTAGACTTTGCTGTTGGCACTGGTTTATACATGCTGCCTTCTGACCTCAGACTCCAGATAGGTACAATAATAAACTACAATAATGAAATCCTTGTGGCAGGCAATGAACAGAAGGTCGGAAAAAACGACATAAATTCTGGGCCAGTAAATATACAAACAATAAAAGAACACCCAAGATTAAGTCATCCAATCCCCGAAGTCCCAAACCCCAAAAGTCAATTGAAGACTCAGCAAAGCTCGCGGACTCTGTTCGCGAAGTCAAAAATAATGACCATGAATATGAAAAGACAGCGCTTGTTCTGGATTAACTGGCATAGGATTACTTGGTCTTTATCTACTAAATAGTAACCCAACTATTACAAGAACTAATGTCCATAAGTGCTCGGCCATAAAGCCAACTACTTTGCTTGCAGTAGACAAAAGCCAGCTGACAATACTCCCCAATATTCCTGGTAAAGCGTCCACGGCTTTACCAGCTAATTTTTTTAATAAACTTGCAAGATGATCAAGCTGTTTTTTTACCCATGATTTATCAGCGGAGATGGAGGCGATGGCGGTGGAGGTACTGAACTTTGGCTACCGCCGCCTGTAATAGCCAACACCAGCGTGCTTATTACAAATCCTAAGGCCGTTATAACGCTTGCTAATGTGACGCCTGCTCTCTAAACAGCGTTCGTATTCGTTCTGCTAGCGTTGTGTCTTCATATAAAATTTTCCGGATAGTTTCTCTTATTCTATTCACTTGAGTTCGTAATTGGTCTCGGTTAGTAGTTAGCGCTTCTAGTCTTGCTGATCTCTCTTGTTCAAGATCTTTTAGTCTTTGGGTTATTCTTTCTTTAATATCAGGCCCTAAGTTGGCGTCATCAGCCTCAACGAGTTTTTTCTTTTCTCTTTTTTATATGCTCATCTAGTTCACCTAGTTTTGCTAAATTGTTTGTTAATTCGCCTTTGATGTTCTTAAAGCATGATCAAGGGCCGTTATTTCTCGCATGGGCAGCGGTGAGTCGTGTATAGTCTTTAAT
>CM031610.1:17439877-17454877 GCA_018398815.1 Conus ventricosus
TTCTTTCACAAAAATTTTTGAGGAGCTGGTGTTTTGTTGTGTCAGTTTCTCGTAAATAATACACGGGCGGATTCATTTTTACAATTTTTTTATTTCTAGGGTCAAACTCCAAATGGGATCGGTTGCCCTGTGCGAGTGTCCCCTTCTGTTTTCCCCCGGGTTTAATAAAGGTACCTTATTTTTAAAACCAAACGGTTAATAGTTTGCCGGATGAAAACTCTACTTCAGCAAATTATTGTTTTTTTTTTGATTGCTTTACGGGTTTTAACCCTTTAAAATTCTTCATTATTCATTGCGCGCAAAACTGAGGGCATTTCAACCCATTCTGTGTTGCGTAGAATTGCCAATGCTCTCTGTGATACTGGTAGGAAAAAAGTCTTTCAGCTAACTGTTTGTTAAAGTTTTCAACTAAAGCCTGTGATCTGTGAACTCGGGAATGCCTCTTTTAATGGTAACTCTATGTTTTAACATAATTGATTCACTTGCCTTTAAATTCTTTTCCATCATCGACTTGAATCATGCGAGGATAAGTTAAAGGGCCCTCGTTGTATATCAGTGTATGGCAACAGCAACAGCAGAAGCACTCTTTTGTGTTAATGGTTCGCATCTTTGTATCTTGAAGCTATGTCAATGACTGTGAGTGCGTACTTAAATCTTTTTCGTCTAATCCTATCAGAGGGTAATATAGAAGATCCATTTGATGGGTGTCGTTTGGAGTTGTATTGACAATAGTGTGGTCTCTGTATTCGTCTAGGGCAGGTAATAAATTTGCCAAATCGCTTGTTTAGATAACCATTCTTTTGCTGTTTGTTCACTGATCCAGCTGCTTGGGCTTAGCTTTTGATTGTGCACCCCCTTTCCCAATATCTTTGGGCGAATAATAGATTTTGTTCATTTTTTATTCAGCCAATATTATGCGCAACAAAATACACAACGGCCATCCCAACGCCCAATAAAACCCGATTTCTTGCATTTTTGTTTTTCTGATGGTTGATAAAAGTCAATGAATTTTGGTGGGGGCAAAGACGGGATTGGTTTGCCTGTTACTAGAAATATTGTTTTAAATTTCTTGATCAACATTTTAAATGTGTAAGCTGCATGCCCTGTCTTTTCAGTGTGTCATTAATAAAAACTAACTGCTCAAGTCTCTGCCTTTTTATAGGCGTCTTGTGCAGCTGCTAGTTGCTCCCTAGCTTTGTTATGTCTTTTTCTCTCGCCCTCCCCCCCAGTTTACTAATGCGAATTACTTCGCTAAAAGCAAGCGCATTCACCACGGCCGCCTATCATTATTGCGAGTGAACCATTTTTATAAAAGTATTTTTTTTTACATTTTATATTTTCTGGAATTATTCCTTGCTTGACTAGAAAATCTTTCGTGGCAAACGAAGCTGCAATGATTGCAATCAGCTTTGCTGAAACCCCAAAGTCTAGTTTGCCAAGATCTGCTGGTTTTTAAATTTTTTAACAGGGTTTTACCAAGCATTGAGTATCCTACCTTAGTCCTCCAAAAACAGCAGAATGGTATACAAGGTTGGTAACAGTTTTTTCGGTGCTCATTTTTTTAAAATAAAATAATTTAATTAATAAAAAACATGAACAGTGATGATCTACTACAGCTACAAGGCAGCCTAAACCTTCCTGAACTTTGAATGACCAAGTTGATGACCAAGCTTTTTATGCCCAAAAAGGGAAGGTTGTATTCTTTGGCAGCATGTGGAAAAACAAAACAGTTCCTCGGGAAATGAATTCAGCATTGAACAGATTCAGCAGATGTCCCACAAGACATTATAAAGTATCATAACAGGTATGAAGCGCAGCTGGGGTCTTGAATGGTGAAAAGTGTGGGCAAACGGTTCTTAGTTTGTACACAAAAATAGTCAGTAGTTTTCCCCCCTTTGATTTGAAAAGTTTCGTATGTTTTAAACCCGAAAAGACCCGGGTTTTTTAAAAAAGTCATTTGTCTCTAGGGTGTGATCGAAATTTAAGTTTTTGGAAAATTGTTTTTTGCCATTAATCATGGGATTAAAAACCCTTTTAATCATATGGGATTTTGTTTCCCTTCAAAAGGAACGAGCGGAAAATCACCCAGAATAAAAAACATTTAAAATCAGGTGGGAAAGTAAAAAAGGGGGCCCCCAAAAAAATCAGCAGAAAAGTTTGGAATCAGGGGTGGAGACCTTTAAAAAATTGGGGTGTTGAAGCAGGAAAAAAATTAGAAGAGTGGAACGGGCCCAAAAAAAATTTAAATGTTCCCAGAATAGGGCCCCCATCATAAAAACAAAACCCCGGCCAACGCCAGAACAATTTAAATTTTCAATGCCAGTTTTAAAAATTTCCATTTGATTAAAGGGGCCCCAAAATTTTTTTTCATGGTATATTGAATTTAAAAAATGTTGCCATTTGGGCCCCCTTTGCTGCTGCTGGGGGTGTTATTAGGTTATAAAATTTATACAAAAATTGGAAACAGAAACAAAAAAGCAACAAAAAAATTAAACCCACTAAAAAAAGGGAAAAAGACAACTGCACCCCGCACCGCAAAAACAAAAGTTAATTTTGATCCATTTCGGGGGAAAAATTATTTTAAAAATTTAAAATTTTAAAATTTTTTTTTTAAAAAAAATAAAACAGGGGGTATTTATAAAATGATGGGGGGTCAATAAAAAAAAAGACGGGAGTCTATAAAAGAAATTTCCATAGCCCAGAATTGAAATTCAATCCCGGTTTTGCTTGGGGATTTTTAAAAAACTTTTTTAAAAATCTATGTGCCCGGATCTTGCGCAGAGAATGCTGGAAAGTATCTCAGCGATGAGGGCTTTTTTTGAGGCTTTGTGGGTACTTATTAAAATTATTTTTAAGACAAAAAATAGAACGAAATTTTTTTTTGGATAAATTATAAGTTAATAAATTAAAGAACTTGGTTGTACTTAGAGGAGGGATTTTAGTTAGGGATCTTAGGTTAACTTGGGTAAGAAACTTGAGGTAACTTGGGGGAAATTTAAAATAAGAACTTAGAAGTGACTTGAGAATAATTTGAGGAAAAATTGGGTAAAAACTTGGGGGATAAATTGAGGATGCCCTTCGGGATGATTGAGGAAATTTTGGAGTAAGAACTTAGAAGTGACTTGGGGGTGACTTGAGGATAAACTTGAGGGCAATTTGTGGATGACTTGGGGGCCCAATTGAGTAAAAAATTTAAAGAAGGGACTTGGTGCATGCTTTGGGGTTTTGGGGGGGTGTCATGCGTGGGGTGGGTGTGGGGGTGGGGGGGTTGTGATGGTGGGTGGGGGTGGGGGGGGGGGTTTGGGGGGTTTGGTGCATGGGGGGTGGGGGTGTGGGGTGGGGGGTGGGGGGGTCCCATGCGGGGGTGGGGGGGGGGGGGTGGGGGTGTCTGGGGTGGGGTGGGGGGGTGTGGGGGTGGGGGGGGGGTGCAGGCGTGGGGGGGGGGTTTGTGGGGTGGGGTGTGGGGCATGCGGGGGGTTTGTGGGGGGGGGGGGGGGGTTTGTGTGGGGGGAGTTACCTCCCTTAGGGCCCCCGAAATTTGCAAGGTTACAGGCATTTCCCGGGCAGCCCCCCTTGCTGCTAAAAATAGGCGTTCCCCGCATAAACGGTTATTTTTAGCAAGGCGGTTTTTTCCGTAGCCCCCCTTGTACTTTAAATGGGCGTTCCCGGAAATGCTTTTATTTATAGCAAGACGGTTTTTCCCGCACCCCTTTCTTGCTACAAAAAAATAAGGCTTTCCCACGGCTTGAAGGTATTTTTTGTAGCAGTCGCAAGGCTAATTTTTACGGCAGTCCTTTTTGTACAAAAATTAAGGCGGCCCGGGCCCTTTTAAAAAGGCTATTTATGTAGCATTTAAGAAGGCTAATTTTACTGCAGTCTTCCTTGCTAGGGAAATAAGGCTTTTCCAGCAGGGAACGGCTATTTTTAGTACCCAGTCAGAAGGCTGACTTCCCCGCGGGTTCCCTCCCAAAAAAAAGAGTTTCTTTTTTATTTCCTTTGCAAAAAAAAAAGGTTTAACCACCCCCTCTTTTTTTTTCTGCATCAGTTTTTTGCTTAAAAAGTCATAAATTTTAATGTGGTTCTTTTAAAAATGAACGCCATGTTTTCAGTTAGTTTTGATCTTTGAAAATTGTTTGCCCCTTTTTCAAAGGTGACCCTAATCAGAGCATGTTGGATTTTTTTTCTTTCCCCCAAGTTTTGGAAAGAGCCCCAATTTTGAAAAAAGGTCTTTTCTTTCAACAGCCCAAAAGGGTTTATAAAGGGCCCCATCAAAAATTCTTTCAGTAATATTGCCCAAAATCTCTTTTAAATCTCTTTGGGGAAAACCCAAACCCAAGTTTTAAAGGTAGCTGTGTAGTTTTTTAAGGGTTTGTTCTCGTTTTTCTTTCACCCCACCTTCCAAAAAACCCCAATACTGCTTTTTGGCTTACAGGTAAAAAAACGCGGTCACCCCAGGTTTTTTTTTTTTTTGTTTATATACTCCCTCATAAGCTTGTAGTATTGATTTTGATCCTCCATAACAAGAAGTTGTTCCTTGTAAAAAAAAGCACGTCCGTTTTCCATTTGGGAAACCATTTGGGTAAAAAGGCCGGTCGTGTAACCCCTGCCACGGGCGGGCGTTTGTACTTTAAGAATATTCGAGAACATTTTTTTGATGCAATTTTTTGAAGTTGGGCCTCGTGTCGCTCGGCCTGCGCGGGGTTCTATGTGAACGAAAAAATCTCGTCTGCGCTGGCCGTGCCATAGCATAAAATTTAGTGATCAGGTTTAGCCCCCGCGTCTGCCTGTCTGGTGGGCAAAAATTTTTAGGTAGGGAAATTTTTAGAAGAAGTGTGCGGATTTTATTTAATTTAATTGAGAGAGAAAGAAAAGAGAAAGAGTGTGTGTGGTGTGTGTGTGTTTGTGGGGTGTGTTTGTGTTTTTTTTTTGGGGGGTGCCCGCCCCCTCTGTCTGTTTTGGGCTGTCTGTCTCTCTCTGTTCTCTTTCTTGTCTGTCTGTCTGGGCTGTCTGTTCGAGGGGAAATTAACCTTAAAAAGGCTTTTGTCAGGGTTTCTCTTCCCTTTCCCCCCGCTGTAATTAAAAAAAATGCGAAAATTTAAAAGGATTAGCCTAGTGCACCCCGTGTATATGGGGGCCCTCAGCCACAATGCTTTTCCCCCGCGTTTTCTCTTTGGGGCGTTTTTCAGTTCCCCCGTACTTTCCCCTACGCTTCTCTCTGAAAACTTTTGTAAAATTTGTATTTAAAAAGGGATAACCCTGCACGTATGTTTGTTGTTGATAATCGTTATTTTTGGGTTTTTAAGTCTTCTTGTCAGAGAAAAGTAAAATGCCAAACCTAGGGGACTTTCGCCCGGGAAAAATGGTTTGAGGGCGAAAGTGGTTAGGATTGGCATATTATGTTCTCAGACTCTTTGTTTGTGCTTACTGCCCCCCCTCTTTTAGAATCTTTGTGCCCTTTCCCGCCCCCCCTCTTTCAGGGCTTTGTTTTGTGCTTCCCGCCCCCCCTCTTTCGGGTCTTTGTTTGTGCTTCCTGCCCCTTCTTTCAGACTCTTTTTTTGTGCTTTTTGCCCCTCTGTTAAGGCTCTTTGTTTGTGCCCTGCCCCCTCTCTTTTAGGGCTCTTTGTTTGGGGCCCCCTGCCCCCTCTCTTTCAGACTCTTTTCAGAAATTTGGGGCCCTGTTTTGAGGTGGGTACCATGCAAAAACGGGGCTGGAGGACTGCGGGAGAAGCGGGGAAAAATGTGTGTGTCTGTGTGTGTTGTGTTTTGTGTGTGTGTGTTTTGTGTGTGTTGTGTTGTTTTTTTGTGTGTGTGTGTGTGTTGTGTGTGTGTTTTGTGTGTGTGGTGTGTGTGGAGAGAGAAAAAAAGAGAGGGAGAGGGGGGGGGGGGGTTGAGGGGCCGTCGCTCTCCCGGAGGGGGAGTTTGTGGGGGGGGGGGGGAGGGGGGGGGGGGGGGCAAAACCCAAAAAATTTACACAAAGAAATCTGTGTTGTGACGGGAAAAGGTTGTAAAAATACACCCCTGCCCCAAAAACATGTACTGTCTATACAAATTTTCATTTAAAAAAAAAAAAAAAAAAAAAAAAAAAAAAAAGCAAACCCTTTCAAAAGTTAAAAATTCCTCTTCGTTCGGGCTTCCAAAAACGCGGTCAGGTGTTTTTGGGGTTCGAAAACGTGCCGGGTTTTCCCAAAATGAAAAATTTCCCCGGTTTGCCGGCCCCATTTACTTTTTTCCCGTTCTGGTGGGTGTGCAAACAGTGGAAGATGTATCCCCCCCCTCCCCCTCCCCCCATCTCGGGGTGTTAAACTCCCGTAAAACCTGCCCCTCTTGGTGGTGTAACGGTTTAAAAATAGAGTATAAAAAACCATCAAAACCGGCCCCACACGGTCAGAGGATGGGCGGTAGGGGGTTTAAAACGAGAAGAGGAAGGGGGGGGGGGGGGGTAAGGGGGGGGGGGGGGGAAGGGGGGGGGGGGGAAAGGGGGGTAAGGGGGGGGGGGGAGGGCGTGTTTACTTGGGGGAAAGGGAGTAAAGTAATTCACGATTTAAAAATTTGGGGGCGGGATGGGGCGGGGGGGGTGGTTGGGTTTGGGAGGTGGGGTGGGGGTGGGGTTTTTGGGAAAATTCAGGCGAAGGGGGGGAATGCAACTTCCGAAACAAAACCTTCTCAAAGTTAAATTTGGGGCGAGGTTTGGAAAGGGGGGGGGGAAAAAGGGGGGGGAGGGGGGGGGGGGGTGGGGGGGGGGGGGGAAGGGGGTTCAGGCGAAAATGACGGAAAGTTAAAATTCCCAACAAAAAATTCTCAAAATAAAGGGGGCGAGGTGGAAAAGGAAGGGAAAAAGGGGAAAGGGGGGGGAGGGGGGGGGGGAGGGGGAAATGGGGGTTAGGCGAAGAGGGAATGTTTAAATTCCGAACCCAAAACATTCTCGAAGTTAAATTGGGTTTGGGTGGAAGGGGAAGGGAAAGGGGAAAGGGGGAGGGGGGGGGGGGGGGGGGGGGTTTTAGGCGAAGGGACGAATGGAACTTCCGAAACAAAAAATTTCCCAAGTAAATGGGGTCGAGGGTTTTGGGGGGGGAAGGAAAGGGGGGGGAGAGGGGGGGGAGAGGGGGGGGGGGGAGAGAGGGGGAGTGTACGAGGGCGAGGAAGGAGCTAACAAGCGAGAGGGCAGGGGAGGGAGGAGAAGGAGGAGGGGTCGGAGGGATGAGAGGCGAGGGGAGGTTGGGGAGGTGTGTGTGTGTGGGGGGTGGGGGTGGGGGGTGGGGGGGGGGGGGCTCCGGGTGTCATTATTGTTAAAAAAAAAAGAAAAGAAAAAAAAAAGTCATGTAACAAAGGTGAGAAGGTTGGCCCCCGTCCAAACGAAGGCTTGATTAATTCTATTGGCCCTCACCCATGGTCACAGGAAACAAAGCCAACAGAGCAGGTAATATCTGTGCGTGCGTGCGTGCGTGCGTGCGTGTGTGTGTGTGTGTGCGTTCCTGCACGCGCCGCACAAATGTGTAGTGTGTGTGTGTGTGTGTGTGTGTGTGTGTGTGTGTGTGTGTGTGTGTGTGCGTTCCTGCACGCGCCGCACAAATGTGTACAACAGTAGTTGTTGACACTTACTTCACATGACGGGGGCTACCGTCCCACCGGTCCGCCATACAACCCATCCACTGCTGACCCGCCCCTGTCCACACGTACAGTACTCGGCCACCTCTCGTTCCCCTACGGGTCATCTTGGAGAGCCTGAGCACTGGCCTTTGTGGGTGTTGCTTGTCCTTCGCCGGCGAAGATGACCACGACTTGTACTAGTGCTATGACTGTGGGCGGTGGTGTGTGAAGGAAGACGGCTGATCAGGCCGATCCTGGCACTGAACAACAGTCTGTTGCGGTGTGGACAGGGCAGACTCAGAGGCGAGCCAGGCTGAACGGTGGCGTGTGTGCTTTTTTTTCCCAAGCCGACGTTTTTTGCTTCTGTACCTCCACTCGCCTCGTTTTAAAAGTCTTTCACTCCGGACGGGATCATGGTGCGCCAGGTTGAGCGATCTTGTGCTGCTTCTTCCCAGGAGGCGGGGCGATGCTGCAGCATTTCAGTGTCCGCTGGCTGCTGTAGTGAAGGCCATTTGCAAACTGCTCCGATTGAGCTTAAAGCCCCCCCTCCCCACTCCTTCTCTTTCTCCCGCCGGAATAAATTATATATCGTCAATGTCAGCGTAGTCAACTATCCATTATTTAAACATGAACAACCAAGCGGCAAATGCTCCAGTGAGTGGATATCAGAATGCATGGTAGACTGGACTTGTATGTATGTCTGCGATCACTTTAATAAAGGTCAGAAGCAGCAGTGTGGTAAACGACTTTAAAAAAAAAAAAAAGGGATCAGACGTTGATCATTTTGGGTTTGTCGTAAACGGCGAGTGGCCACAATAGTCCCTTCAAAACAGCAGCAGTATAGAAAGACAGGCGCAGCAGTATAGAAAGACAGGCGCAGCAGTATAGAAAGACAGGCGCAGCAGTATAGAAAGACACGCGCACAGCAAACTATAATCCGCTACACTTTTTTTTTTTTTTTTTAACAAACTTTGGTGTAATTCAGATAAGCGGGAGGGAGTGTGTTCAGAGGGCTGTGGTTTTATTCGTCGTTGTTTATGGACAAAAAACGGTACCCCCCCCCGTTTTCATAAGTTGGTCTGGCGCTCTGTAAAACCTAATGTGGTAGTTCTGTATTGTGTTAGAGAAGAGAGGTGATCTAACGGCGTTTCTTTGTCATTATTATTATTGATTCACACACCTGCGCGTGAGTTTCCCAGACCTTCATGAGCAAAACCCCCCCAAAAAAAATCCTAAACAAAACAAAACAACACACCACAAAAAGAGTAGAGTAGTGGCGGTAGAGTGCGCTACCTTAAGCAGTAAACACAGCTGAGAAGTCTCCGATGCGAGCCAGATAACGTCTGTGTCATGAACGTGTCTAAAAATAGGTCTCCTGTAAGCGGGACAACGCGCCACCCTTCATTCCATTCGTTTCTTTTTCAGCATAGTAAAAGTGAAGGATGTGAGTGGCGACTCAGTGCGCTATGTGTTGGGTTAGCGCGCCAGGCGCTGGGGGTTGTTGCGCTAGTGGAGGGTGAGCGCGCCAGGTCATGTCGGCTATTGCGCTACTTGTCTATAAGTTCATTATTTCTTCACGACAATTAGATGTTTAAAAAACACATTAAACATTTAGCAAAGCATATTCCTACTTTCCATAGGCAATACCTTGACAGACAGACAGAAGATAAGAAAAATATGGACAAAGAAAACAAGCCAAAATCGTCGCAATAAGGCTGAGAAAATCAATGATTTTACAAGGTTTAATCAATCATGCGATTGAAAGCTAACTAGCATGCAAACGTTTCTAGTACAGTTGGACACGCCCACTAGAAATGGCAAAGATGCCGGGGCAACAACTGCAATCTCACATCTGCCACTTGAACATTTCTCACAAAAAAACTCCACGTCCATGGCTTCGATGTCTTCCTGAGCCTTCCCTGTCAGGTCCATGTGAGACACACATTCTGTGTGCCACCAACTGTCAAACAACACACACTGTACTCTCACATTGGCCCTTGTGTCATGCTTGCATTTCATGCACACATCATTCATCCGTCAATCATATCATCGGAATCATCATCCAGCACTGGCTCAGCTCCACTGTCAGAAGAGTCACTCTCTTTCTTCGTTTGCTTTTGGGAGGCAGCTAAAATTTTCTTCATTTCTTTTGCTTCTCTGTTTCTCCTCTTCTTTTCCTCTTTCTCTTTCTTGAGCTGTTCCCTTTCCTTTTTCTTTTCTTCCATTTTCCGTTTCTTTGTCACAGCAGCCTCTTCCCTTCCTTCTTTCTCTCCTCTCGTTTCCTTTTTCTTTCTTCCTTTTGTCTTTCTTCCTCATCTTTCTTCCTCTGTTTTTCTTGAACCATCTGTCTGTACTCCACCCCACTGATGAGAATGGCATTGCTGCGCTTGCTTTCTTCACCCTTTTCTTTTTTGGAACGTAGGCAGAACCAGGAAATCGTCAATTGATTTTGCTTTCTGAACTGGACAACTCAGTGGTCTTGGAGATGGAGACTGAGCACCGGGAAAGATTTAGAGTTGGAAGTCTGGGTGTCTTGGAAAGAGGTGGAAGGCTGGGTTCTTGGGTAGAGTTGGAAGGCTGGGTGTCTTGGGGAGAGGTGGAAGCTGGTGTCTTGGGATGAGGTGGAAGGCTGGGTGTCTTGGGGAGAGTGGAAGGCTGGTGCCTGGGGAGAGGTGAAGGCTGGGTGTCTTGGGGAGAGGTGGAAGGCTGGGTGTCTTGGGGAGAGGTGAAGGCTGGTGTGTTGGGGAGAGGTGGAAGGCTGGGTGTCTTGGGAGAGGTGGAAGGCTGGGTGTGTTGGGGAGAGGTGGAAGGCTGGGTGTGTTGGGGAGAGGTGGAAGGCTGGTGTCTTGGAAAGAGGTGGCAGGCTGGGGATCTTTGGCTGGGGCAGGAGGCTGAGGTGGCTGATCAGTGATTTGTCCACCAGAGATTTCCATGTCATATAGGTGGAATCTTGGAGGTTGTACTGCTCCTCGTACCTCTTCATGTACTTCATCACCATTTGTTCCCAAGGAGAAGTTGAGTTTCATCAACTGGAAGAGGTTGGAGACTCCCCCAGCTGCTGGTGGGATGGTAGGTCTCAGCTGAGAACAGGTGGGTAATGCAGGATCTCCTGAAGATGGTGAATTGGGGGAGGAGACTGAGGCAGCAGGCATGCTGATGAAGCTGCAGCTTGTGCGAGCTTGTCAAGCTCAGCACAGTTCGGGATTGAAAGGGAAAATCCCAGACTTGGAAAAGCCCTTCAATGCCAGCTCTGGCCGAGCGGTGGTGTCCCATGCCTTTTTAAGTGTACGGGCGAAGGTTTTCATTGTCACGCTTTCGCCAGTGTCGTACTGGAACTTCTCACAGCTTCATTCCATGCTGGTTTAATGGCCCAAAGAATGCTGGTCCAATGGCTGGATGAGATGACTGGCATGCGATTTGAGGCAGTAGAGGATGATGCCATTATCTTCACACAGGGTGCTGATGCCATAGAATGGTGACTGGAATGGCCATCAACAAATAGCACCACTGGCCGTTTGGATCCGAGACCAGGATGAAGATGTCCCTCAGAAAAGTGAAGAACACCTCCTCAGTAATCAGCCATTGGGTGTCTTCTGGAAGAAGGCATCCTCAAACCCCTCCAGAGCATTGAATCGAGGTCTCGAGTGTAGGGAAAGATCAGCAATGGCGGATTGTATTGCCCTACTGCTGAAGCACAGGCAAGCACTGTCACTTGCTGCCGAGTGCCACTAGTCACTGAGTATACATGCTTTGTTCCCATCATAGTGATAACCTTTCTTGTTTTGGGCAAATACTAAATCCTGACTCATCAGCATTAAAATGCAGTCAGGGGACAACAACAGAGTTGGGTCCATAGCGTCTACGAATTTTTCATCTCCTCAAACCAGGCTGACAGCCCATCTCTTGTCACTACTGCTCTCTCCCGGCCCATGGCTGGGCCATTCTTTGAGCCACCTCAGATGCCTCTTGAAGAGGCCAGGATCCAATCCTTTCCAGGGCGGTTGTTGGTGAAGACGGTCTTGGCTCCTCGATCATCAAGAATCCTTTTTACCATGTCCTTGAGGTCATCTTTGGTGCGGCCAAAGCCTCTTCTTGCAAGCTCCAGCAGCCACTTGACCAGCTTCTTCTCCTCCTCACATGACAGCACAGTTTTGGGGGCAGCCTTCATCGGTCTTCGACCACGCACTTTGTCCCCCAAAGTGGCATAAGGATGCCGAATGCTTTGGAGGCACCGTTGAGGGACATCTCCTTTGATCTCACCACCTCCACAGCTCTCTCCACCTGCTCTTGCGTATATCCATGAGTGTGATGCCATTTCAACAGATCTGCAAAATAAACTAATATTCAAGTACAGGTTCCACACACACACACACACACACACACACACACACACACATACACACACACCACACACACAACACCGTCATATGCTCACACACACACAAAGTATGTTATTTTCCTTAGATAAAAATACAGAACAATTAAATTTAACTTGCAATTCACGATTTATGCTATTCAAAAACATTTGTGAAAAGGCAGTGATAAAAATGATTGTGAGCGCATAGACACACGATGTTATTTGGTGCGGATGACGCGCTAACCCACGTGGCGCACGAGACGAAACCAGTATTACTGTCGGCGTGTGCGCCACCCCCCCACAAAAGCTCACACACTGAGGTTAAGCCTGTTTACGACCAACTGAGTGTTACTCACGCTCTTTAAACTACAAATCTATCAACATGCACTGTTTGAGTTCGAATCAAAATTGACCATAGTGACTATGGCCTTCGGCAATGTGCATTACGGAAACCGTTAAACAAATGGCAGTGAAATGCAACTTACCTCGCCACGGGAAAACAAACACCGCGTCACTCAGGCAGGCCGGCGCAAAGAAGGGACAACTTTGGCGGGAACGCGGGAAGTCTAGTCACGTTGTTTCCGCAATGACTGGGCTTTGTTTTAGGTAACTTAGCGCGCAGACCCGATGAGCGCACAGACCCTCCTCTACTCTAGTGACAAACATGCCAACTGACGACATGGAACTCAACGATGCTTCACCGAGTCAGACTGATATGAAGGAGTGAAGGAGTGGGGTTACCATGCACACTGAACGGCAGATGGACCCTCACCTTCCTGTGTGTTACCGGGGGGGAGCCAGTGCCAATCTCCCGAGCTCAGTGAAAAGCAAGCTGGAATCTGAAGGAAGCCAAACTGTGCCAAGCAGCCTGATTCTGTGCATTCTGAAGCCTGCCACCATGGCTCGGCAGATCTGTCCCACAACTGAGCGGTAGCGTACCCCCCTACCCCCCACCCACCCCGAAAAGAAGAAAGAGATGGGGTATTAAAACGAAAAGAAAAGAAAGAAAGAAAGAATAAATGACAGGACCAATGACAGGAAGGAAAGAAAGAAAGAAAAGGAAGAAAGAAAAAAGAAAGAAAGAAATGTTTAAAAGCCCGTGAAGCTCCAATAAGAATGAAGATTTTCTGTAACGTGATTCATCTCCACTTCCACAAACCCCACAGACGGTGCGACTCACGGCCTCAATGTGGCTCTCAAGGACAAACATCTGGCCGCTCTGTACTAGGTATTGTGAGGTAAACGGGGGAGGGGTGGGGGCAGTCATGAAGGACTGTAATTCGTGGCAGAGGGAGGTGATAAGGAGGAGGGGGAGGGGAGAGGGGTCACTGCATTGTAGAGCTGCTGCGAAGGCTCAAGATTGCTTGGTTCACTTCTCACAGAAACCTTTCGAGTCTTCCTGATGGTGTTCCTCGTGTCAGGATTACCATCTCTCCTACAGCTTACTCCTCCCTCCCGAGGGTCGTCCAGTCTGGGCCAGCTCCAGAAGAACGTGGTTGCTGGGTTGCTTTTTCTGGCACAGGGCCTGTCGTGGGTTTGCCGGTCTTTCCAGACCTTGAGAACCTGTCATATTTCTTTCCTGCACACTGCTGAAAAGCAGCTGTCTGTTCTGGTGAAGGGTACGAAACAGTCTGTCAAAAGCTTTCAAGAGTTTACGTCCCTGTGGGGGGATCAGGCTGACGAAACTCCTGGACCCTAAGGTCATGGGTTCTTCTGAAGACCCCAAAGGGGGCTGGGAGGGCGGAGGTGGAGGGGTGTCAGTCACTGTGCAGACAAAGGGCCGAGCACTCTCCCTTGGGCAATGTTGGAGAAAGCAGCAAAACTACCGCGCATTAATCATTCACAGATGAAAAAAAAAATCCTCTACCACTCTTTTACAGCAGACAGATTGTGTCTGAAGGGGAGAGATGAAGATTGAAAAACACCGTAAGTACCTCCAAACATATCCACACTAGACAACGCGCTCTGATATTTTCTTTCACTTTCAGTCTACACAATCATACTGTTAGGTATATACTGTGAGTTATTTTGAGCTGTAAAACGCTGGTCTGTAAACAAAATGAAATACAGTACACATTCCCAATAAGCAAAGACATGAACGTTCTTCTTTTCTAAGTTAATCTCCCACGATCTGTTTTCTTCCTAGAACGATACACACATTTTCTTTGGCATGTGCAGTGCCCTGGCTTTTGTCTTCCTCTTCATGTTGACTCCACCTCCACACTTCTTTGACTCTGATCTGCTGTTATGATTGAGACCGCCATGCAGATGTATCTTTCACAGGCTCGAGACTGTGTTATTCTTTCATTACGGCTTGGCCTTGTCTCTACCGATAATCAAAAACAAACCAACAAATAAACAACCGAAACAAAACGTGCCATGGCGAGTGTTATCATCACACGTGAATCTTACTTGCCACGCGCCCGCGCGCGCGCATGTGTGTGTGTGTGTGTGTGTGTGTGTGTGTGTGTGTGTGTATGTGTGTGTGTGTGTGTGTGTGTGTGTGTGTGTGTGTGTGTGTGTGTGTGTACGCGCTCGCGTGTATGTAACTGTGTATGTGCGTGCGTGTGTGTGCGCGCGCGCGTGTGTGTGCGTGTGTGCGAGACTCTTGTGTGTGAGTGTGCCTGTGTGCGTGCGTGCGCGTGTGCGTGCCTGTGTGCACGCACGGTGTACTGCATGTGTGCACGCAAGCGCGCACGCACATGTGTCTGTGTGTGTGAGCCACTGAAGCTTAAATGCCGTGTACTACAACTGACTGCCATGACAACCAATCCTGTCTCATCCCTCACAGCTGCAGTGGTCATGTACCACAACTGACTGACCATGACAACCAATCCTGTCTCATCCCTCACAGCTGCAGTGGTCCACCAACAGCAGACCAGTCACTCGTGGCATCCGGGTCACTTCCACGTGACATCAAACATGGCGCACACAACTCACCTCACTTCCCAGACAGACGTGGGCGTCTGATGGGCAAGCGGTGGGGGGGGGGGGGGGGGGGGGGGGGGGGGGGGACTCTTCTAACGAAGAAAACGATCTCCGGCCCAGCCATCATA
>CM031610.1:17457377-17467377 GCA_018398815.1 Conus ventricosus
TCCGCATCACGTATATATCCAACTGTGTGTGTGTGTGTGGTGTCGTGTGCGTGTGTGTGTGTGTGCGCGCGCGCGGGCACGTGCCTGTGTGTGTGTGTGTGTATGTGTGCGTGCGTGTGCGTGTGTGTGTATGCGCGCAGCCATCATTATGCAGCAAATGAACCGTTCTCACCAGCAACCAAGTCCACCTCTGCGCCAGGAAGATTCCTCCACGTCTGTTTGTTTTTTTTGCTTCTTGTTGCAATCAATTATCAGGCAGCGTCGCGTTTTTGCTTGTTTGTTTTTTCTCTTCTTCGGGAGGAAACGTCGATGTCAGAATGTGGATCATTATTCGTCACAAATATCACAAGGATCCAGGAAATGAAAAAGGCAAACAATACAAACAAAAAGACCAACAATTAAAGGCAAACAATACAAACAAAAAGACCAACAATTAAAGGCAAACAATACAAACAAACAGACCAACAATTAAAGGCAAACAATACAAACAAACAGACCAACAATTAAAGGCAAACAATACAAACAAACAGACCAACAATTAAAGCAATAACTAAACACAAAAAAAGCGAAAAGAAAAACTAAAACAAATAAAGAAACGAGAATCTGATGCCTCAGATCTGTCCAAATGTAAAGGAGCTATGTATACTGTTCAAAAAAAAAAAAAAAAAACGCATACTTTTGTTGAAGAAAATTCATCTCAAGTTTCATTAATTTAGTAAAAATTCGTTTGAATTCATTTCACAACAGAGTTTTGTTTGTTTCCAAGGTCATCAATTCCAGTTTCATTTCCAGTGTACGCTTTACATCACCGATACACACTGTTCCAGGCAGCGAGGACTCAGTAAGGGGAGGACTCAGTAAGGGGTATGTCCACCACCTGCAGCAACAACAGCCTGGCACCGGGCTGGCATGGAGCGGATCACATTGCGGATCACCTCAGCTGGCATGGTATCCCATCCGGTGAGCAGCTCGTTTACGTTGTAAGGAGCGTGCACTCGCGCCTGGACTCGTCTGTCCAGCTCATTCCGTATGTGCTCAATGGGGTTGAGATCTGGCGACAATTGAGGGTCAAGGAAGAACGCTGATGTTGTTGGCGAGGGTTTGCATTGTTCGTCACGCAGTATGAGGACTGGCGTTGTCCTGTTGGAACAGCGTGCGAGGCACGGCCGTAACAGGCAGGACATGAGGATGGAGAATTTCAGCCACATACCGCTGGGTGTTCAACGTGCCTCAGACTCGCACCAGGGGACTCCTGCCAGCGTAGTGGATGGCCCCCTACACCATGATGCCTTGACCACCATGGGCAGGTGCCTCATCCACGCAGTTCTGGTCAAAGTGCTCGCCATGTTTGCGGTACACCCTCCTCCTCCGTCATAGCGCTCGAGGAGGAAAAAGACTCGTCTGAAAACCAGACCCTGTTCCAGTGGTTCCTGAGGGTCCAGGGACGATGCTGAGTGGCCCACTGCCACCTGTTCCCACAATGACGCACTGTGATGACAGGTCTTCTGACAGGTCTGCAAGCCCATAGCGATTCTGAACAATCTGGTCAGAGATTCTTTGACCTCCGGGTAATTCCTGGGTGGTTAGTGAGGCTGAGTGAAATCAATTTCGCAGATGGCTGACCAGGACGTAGCGGTCTTGAGTTGGAGTTGCTGCCAAAAGTCTTCCAGAGCGTGGTTAGTCTGCCGTGGAGCCGCTGATGCGATGACGACTCAGAAGCCTGCTCAGAGTGCTCTGGCTGACGTTGAAGTGTCGGGCGACTTCAGGCTGACTCTGCCCAGCTTGTAAACGCCCAGTGCGTTCTCACGTTCTTGCTGAGTCGCAGCATCTTTGCACTTTGTATTGACGGACTGGTTTTCCTCAGAATGATTCACTGTGTGTGGTTTGTTTGTCTTCCTACAAGCATTCATTCACCAAAACAGGCATGAATTTGCTTCACTCAGGCGCAAAGCACAACCAGAAAATGAAAAATTTTCCAAATGGCCATTTTGTGCACGTGCAATCCGACTGGCGCTAAATGCGTGAGCACACGTGAAGCACAAGTGTAAACAACAAACATTTTCCACTGGTTGGTTACATCCTACCAGTGCTTTGCATCCACAGTGAAGATATAAAAAAGTATGCGTTTGTTTTTTTGGACAGTATAGCGTCTAAATCCACAACGATCAGGGTTCCCCCCAACAATTTACCACCTTGGCACGTGCGACAAAAGCGCGTGCCCTTGATCTGTCATGAGTCGGTGCCAACGTGTTCTGTAACACTGTGGACTGACACATCGAAAGCCTTTGGAAGAGGGTGGGCAGAAAGGTGGATGTGATGGTGGAATGAATGACTGTTCTCAACCTGAGAGGTCTTTTTATGTTCACCATTTTTTTTCTTTCTTTTACGACTTCAATCTATTCACTTGACACCTGAATGTGTGCCACACATGCACACACAGACAGTGATACTGTAACATTTGTTGCCTTCTTCTGTGAAACGTCCTATGCACGGAAAATAATGCACCCTCTCTCTCTCTCTCCTCTCTTTTCTCTCTCTCTCTCTCTCTCTCTCTCTATCCATGTATGTATGTATGTATGTATGTATGCATGTATGTATCTATCTTTCTATTTGTCCGTCTATCCGTCTATCTATCTATCCATCTATCTATCTATATGCATATACATTAATGAGAGAAGACAGACAGATAGACAGACAGACAGACAGACAGACAGACAGACAGGGCAGACAGACAGACAGACAACAACAGACGATGGACAGTGACAGCGGACGGACAGACGGGACACAGAGAGAGAGAGAGAGAGAGAGAGAGAGAGAGAGAGAGAGAGAGAGAGAGAGAACTTAAGGGAGAAAAAAGTGACAGTAGGAAAGAACACGGGAGAGGATAAAGGGAACGGGGGGGGGGGGGGGGGGGGGGGGGGGGGGGGGGGGGGGGGGGGGGGGTGGGGGGGGGGGAGAAGGGTAGAGTGGAATGGGTGAGGGAAATGGTGGACCATAGCACACAAACCAAAACACCCGCTATGCCGTTTCCCGCAACAACGCCTTCAACCACTTGACTTCACGGTGGTGTGTGTGTGTGTGTGTGTGTGTGTGTGTGTGGTGTGTGTGATGACACTCACACACTCCACCACAATCATCGACGGCTTGACCGACCGACCGAAACCGACCGACCGACCGACCGACTAGTCGCCGCCTCGACCCCACCCCCCACCCCTCCTACCCCCCCCCCCCACCCCCCCCCCCACCCCCCCCCCCCCCACCCCCCCCCCCCCCCCCCCCCCCCACACACCACACACATCCACCCATCAAAATGATCAAGCCGACAAACAGATAACCCAATCCAATATCATTTATATTGAGCCTCATCATCCACTCAAGTCGGAACGACGCATTTTAAGTGTCAGGGAAAGAAACCAAAGCTTTGCAGAATCTGCTGCCGCTCCACTGTTCTCATCCTTCTGTCTCGGCACTGGGCTCTCGCTCCGCTTGTCGACTGACTCTCTTCTACTTGTTCCGACAATCACCACAGCAGCTGCTGCATCTCTGCCTGCATCTGTTGCCACTGCTGCTGCTGTTGCTGCTGCTGCTGCTGTCGCGGCGGCTGGTCGTCTGTCATTCTCTCCCTCCCTCTCTCTCTCTCCGCCCTCTGTGTGTGTGTGTGTGTGTGTGTGTGTGTGTGTGTGTGTGTGTGTGTGTGTGTGTGTGTGTTTTCCCCAGACTGACGGAGACTGAATGTATAAAAAATCGATAGATGATCTACCTGATGCTGCAACACGTACGTATCCGCCTGGTGTGTGTTGTGTGTGTGGTGTGTGTGTGTGTGTGTGTGTGTTGTGTGTGTGTGGTGTGCGTGCGTGCGTGCGTGCGTGCGTGGTGCGTGCGTGCGTGCGTGCGTGCGTGCGTGGTGCGTGCGGTGCGCGTGTATGAGTGAGTGGAGAGTCTGTGTGTGTGTGTGTGTGTGTGTGTGTGTGTGTGGTGTGTGTGTGTGTGTGTGAGAGAGAGAGAGAGAGAGAGAGGAGAGAGAGAGAGAGAGAGACAGACAGACAGACAGACAGACAGACAGAAAGACACAGGAGAGAGAGAGTGAGTGTGTCTGTGTCTGTGTGTGCGTGTGTGGTGTGTGCGTGCGTGCATGTGTGTGTGCACACTGACGGACAGTGACCACGTTCAGATGGTGGTCTAACAACACCCAAAAGTGCTCCAGAAAGTGATGACATCATCTTTCACAATGTGTGTGTGTTGCCGCTGACGGCCTGCATGAAGTGCTGTGACACTGACCCAGACAGACACCTGGGAAACAGCTGGTGCTACACACGCCGCCGCCCTGCCTGGCACAATCACATCGGCATACACGTACCGCCTCTTGTATGAGCAACTTTTTTAAGTGCGAGGGTGTGGAGGGGTAAGGGGTGTGCAGGTGAAGACAGGCAGATGGCCATATGTGCAGGAACCAAGGGACAGCAGCCAGTCCAAGAAGACACAGAGGACGACATGGAGTTTTTCTCCTTTTGTTTTCCTTCCATAACAAAAGAGCTGAAACCAGGAACTCTGCCTGGGAACTCTCTCTCTCTCAGCACTCGGAGCACTGAGCACTCTCTCTCTCTCTCTCTCTCTCTGCATACTCGGGACACCCTCTCGGTGAACACTCCAGGCAACACTCTAGGCAACACTGCTCGCACTCACGCCGCGGCACAAATATATACACAGCTTGCCCGGACCGCAAAGAAGACAACGCAGCGCCGCACGCAAAATGAGCTCGCGAGACAGCAAATGACAAAATTTGTGCTATCTGCCGCTGCTTCTGCGTTGTCTAGCTCGCCCTCCGTTCAAAGTATGCAAACATATTTGATATCGATGAAAACCTCAGAACCCAATGATTACAATGCAATAAGTCGTCTTTGACAATTCTGTGGCTGTGTAAAGTTATTGGTGATTAAGTCCGAGAATGAACCCACTTTTAACGAGTTAGTGTCATACTTTCCTCTATTCCGATGAAAAATACTGAACAGCATGAAATATTTTTGTAATGAATGAAAAGCTGGCATTTCGCTCTTTATTATACATATAAATTTCATTATCCAAGATGCCGTCCAAGCGGAGAACTTTGCGTTTAAAATTTGATAGAAAACACAACTTGCTTTATCGTCACATGGCCGTCGTCATGTGCTTTGAACACGATCTTCGATAAAATGTTATTCTGTTGGAATGGTCCATCGGATGATAATTTTTATATATTTTTGGTTGCTTCTATCATAGAGATGGAGTCACTAAAAGATTTCGATTTCATGAAATGACAATTTAGATCAAACTCCGACAATCAACAAGGAGGGGACTTGTCAAGGGACCGGCGCCGTCAGTCATTTCGTATAGTCGCAAGCTCGTACAAAAAGATCACAGGCATGCAATATACGAAATGAGAGCTTATGGACTTTACTTTCAATACGCATTTATGGATTCTTTGGATTCTCTCATATTTTTTTGTGAAATCAAGAATTATCTACGGTTTGTTCGTAGGACAATTCAAAACGGCGCCAAGATTAATTTGGTCGAAATACCAGTTTTAGGGAAAATATGGGCTTCTCAGTCCAACACGATTGTAATGAATAGAATAACATTAAATTCTGTGACTTCAGTGACACAACTATGTAGGTTCTGAGGTATTCATGATTTAAAGAATTTACACAATAAAAATGAGATTCAACGAAGGGAGGTAAGGGGAAAGATACTCATGAACAAAATATCTCGTCTACGACGGGTGACCAAGAGATATATAGTGTTAGCACCCGGCTAACAAAGTAACCACCAAAAAAAAAAAATACTGTTCCGTGGACGAAAGGGGCAAACAAGCCACAAGCCAAAACACACGCGTTTTCGACCTCTTTGGTCTTCTTCAGGCAAGATAAACAACGTTCAGGCAATGAAAACCAACAACAAGCAAATCAATCATTCCACAAATTGGGCCGCAAAAAAAAAAGGACGTTGAATGAAAACGAGGCTGCTGGGAAAAGAGACAATGCCAGTTTAAATAATAAATAATGATAATAATAATAATTTCAAATGGTAAAATTGCTATTAACAATAATGACTTTGAGATGACAAATAAACCTTTTTAAAGGAATCTAAAGTAACTCCCACCCCGGCTAACATGGACAAGCAAGTCATAAAACCATTTTCTTTGTCCTTGTCCTTTCAATTCCTTTCCAAATGCGTTTCCATTTCCACCTGCAGTCACCTCACTTCAGAACTCATGATGATACAACACATTTTTTTAAAAGATGAAACGGATTACTACCACTTTCAGTAATAATAATAGTATAGGAAGCATTGATAGTGACTATTCAGCATTGATAGTTGACTATACAGACAGTAGCTGAAGCACTGATAGTTGACGATACAGACAGTAGTTGCAGTGTGAATAGTGCCTATACAGGCAGAAGAGAAAAACAGAGAAAGAGGGATGTTGAGGATTGCAGAGTAAGTAGTGAGTGAGGCAGGCATAGCAGAGACACTAGAGAGCTTGACGGAGGGAGGGAGGGAGGGAGGGAGGGAGGCCATACCAGGGCCACCTCCTCTGTATCTTCAGCGCCCGCTGGCAGACCACCTCGCGACTGAGTGAGTGAGTGAGTGAATGGCGCCACAGCCTTCCGTGCCAGCATGGGACGGCTAACCAGCCAGCCACAGCCGAACGTCGGGCACAAAGCACCTTCATCTTCAGTCACACTGACTGTGGTGGTGGTGCCTTTGGTAATGGCGTCGACGTCGACGGGACAAACAATGACAATGCATGTGGGTTAGCAGGCGTTGCGCGCGCACGTGAGTGGGGAGGGCGGGGCAGGGGGTGGGGTGGGGGGGAGAGAAAGGGAAAAAGAGAGAAAGAGACAATAACAGAGAAACAGAAAGAGACAAGACAAGACAAGACAAAATTCTTTATTTACGAGGATAATAGATAAGCACTAACGTGCTTTTTTACATCCAGTCCTCGCCCTGAGTAGGGACTACAACATGCAGTGAAATCAATTAATGTAAGAAATCAAAGAAGCAAGCAAAGCGGTCATGTAATCATAGAGGAACATCAAATGAAAACAGAAGATAAATGAAAACAAAACAAAAAAAAAGAATAATAACAAACAAAACAACAATAAAAATAATAAAAAAAATAAAAAAAAAAATAAATAAATAAATAATTTTTTTTTAAAATCAAAATGAGAATAACAATAGTGAAGGGGAAGGAGAGAGTGGGGGTAGGGAGAGAGAGAGAGAAAGAGAGAGAGAGAAGAGAGAGAGAGAGAGAGAGAGAGACAGAGAGACAGAGTGACAGAGACAATGTGAGAGAGACAGAGAGAAGAGAGAGAGAATGAGAGATAGAAACAAGAGAGACAGAGACAGAGAGACAGACAGAAACAGAGAGAGAAAAGAGACACAAAGGCAGACAGAGACAGAGTTACTCAGAAGCAGCAATCACTGCAGGACGGACTCTCTCTCACACACACACACACACAACACACACACACACACACACACACACACCACACACACACACACACACACACATCTTCCTCTTCAAAAGCTCAACTCCCGTCCTCTGTGCTAAATGCATTGACACGGGTACACATAGCTCTCTGCCCTCCGTCACTAAAACACTCATTCGTTCTTCCCCTCCGACACCATGCTGACGTTGGCGATACTTCTCTTTCTGTCCCACCGCTGACATCATGGCCCACATTGGCAGTCTTTCTTGCGTCATCCAATGACGTCACGCACGGTTCTTCCTCAACGTTCTGATATAATCCGTGCCGGCCGGGGGAGGAGGAGGAGGAGGGGGGGGGGGGATGATGCTTGACGACCCCTCTCGTCTACGAGATGATGAGAAGTTGCGAAAGCCAAGCAGCCGATATATAATCCATCCAACGACACAGAAACCCTGCGATCCCCCTGTATTCTATTGAGTGAAGGGTTTCTTGTTCCTCTTTCTCTCCCCACATTTTCCTTCTACTCCCTCCCCCCCCCCTCCCCTCCATATACTGTTCCCTTGCCCCCACCTCACTCCTGCCTCCACGCTCCTCTTTTTTTTTCCTTTTAAATCCCCTTTTTTAATAAAAAAAAAAAAAAAGAAGCTCTTTCCCCACCCTCCTCATGGAATTTTTTTTACAGCCTTTGTTTAAACTGTTTTCACAGACGAAGGGGATGGTTTGCCTGAACCTTTCCTCTGCTTAGTTGTTCAATATCATATTATGGCGCGCGCGCGCACACTCGCACACACACACACACACACACACACACACACACACACACACACACACACACACACAACAAATGGGGGGGGGGGGGGGGGAGGCAGAGAGAGAGAGAGAGAGAGAGGAGAGGAGAGAGAGAGAGAGAGAGAGAGACGAGTGTTACCCCCATTCCTAACATATATCAGCCCATATCTGCCTGCCTGCCTGCACTAAACCACTCATTCGTTCTTCTCCTCTGTCACAGCTCTTTCAGTGATCCACCCGTTTCTCTTTGGCCACCGCTGTCCGACACAGCTCTTTCAGTGATCCACCCGTTTCTCTTTGGCCACCGCTGTCCGACACAGCTCTTTCAGTGATCCACCCGTTTCTCTTTGGCCACCGCTGTCCGACACAGCTCTTTCAGTGATCCACCCGTTTCTCTTTGGCCACCGCTGTCCGACACAGCTCTTTCAGTGATCCACCCGTTTCTCTTTGGCCACCGCTGTCTGGCCAGACATTCATTATCTCCCTTGACATTTGCCTCCTTGGTTCAACATTCATTTCCTCATTCAGGACATGTCTCTTTGACCAGGCATCCACTTTACATCACTGAACACAGCTAGGCAGTCATGCATTTCTTCGCAATCGTCCAGCCAAATCACCAAGTTTAAATCCCAAGGATGAAAACCATCCCATGAACGACAGAATGAGCAGACCCACCAAGAGCCGGCTGAAAAGAGGCAGCTTTATCCACCAGTCAAGACGCCTTGAAAGCCCTTATTGCCCTGAGTGCCAGACTGAAGGAAGTGGTGATACAATGGGTACCAGCACACTGTGGTATCAAAGGCAACGAAAAAGCGGATATTCTGGCAAAAGATGGTGCACAGAAGGAGCAGGCCAACAACCTGGTGTCATACGATGAAATCAAGACAATCATCAAGGCACAGCAAGGAATAAAGTGGCGCCTCCAGCACCCCAAACACAACCCAGAAGACAAATACCATTTGCTGGGACGACGGGAACAGGTCAAGATCTTCCGCCTGAGGACTGGACACAATCGCCTGCTCCACCACATGCACACAAAATTTGGCATTGGACAGAGTGGAGAGTGCCCTTGTGGTGAGGGACCAATGACAACAGATCACATCCTTCAAGACTGTATGACGCATGCAGCATCCAGAAGGAAGTACTGGCCAACACGGACAGCAGTGGAAGCCAAGTTATACGGCACCCTGGAGGAGCTGTGGTGGACGGCAGCCTCATCGAGGACACCGGGCTGCTCATCTAACGGGAAGCGAACGAGGAAGAAGAAGAAATCCCAAGGCTGAAAGCAAGTTTGAAACAGAAAGTTCTACTGTGACAAGTCACATGACAACTCCACCCCGATCGGTCCCAAACACCCCCCTGTACAAATTGTACACACACACACACACACACACACACACACACACACACACACACATACACAAAGGGAAAAGGAAGAATAGAGGACGGGGGGGGGGGGGGGGGAGGAGAAGGCAGAGCTGGACATTGGGACAATCCATTATACAACATCACATAGTGGCAGTGAGATAAGAACCAGCTACAATGAACATGACAACAACAATGAATATGACAACAAACTGGACATTTGGACAATCCATTATACAACATCACACAGTGCAGAGAGATAAGAGACCAGCTACAATGAACATGACAACAAACTGGACATTGGGACAATTGATTATACAACATTCAGTCAGATCTGGCTGGCCCTAAAAACACAGCCCCGGGGTGCACGACTGGAC
>CM031610.1:17469877-17474877 GCA_018398815.1 Conus ventricosus
AGAGAGAGAGAGAGAGAGAGAGGGAGAAGAGAGAGAGAGAGACGAGGAGAGAGAGATGAGAGACGAGAGAGAGAGATACAGGAACAAGGGGCGAAAGAGGGGAATGAGTAATCTTCATGACAAGACATTAAAACGGAACCAGCTCTCTCTCTCTCTCTCTCTCTCTCTCTCTGTCATACACATACACACCACACACACACTGACACATACACAGTCAACCTCACACACACACACACACACACACACACACACACACACACCACACACACCACACACACACACACGGACGGAGAGAGAGGACCAAAAAGAGGATCCTGGTGGTATTTAGTTCACATCTCAACACTGTTGCAGATCACAGAGTAGAGAGAGAGAGAGAGATGATCGGCGCGGGTGGTATCCAGTGCGCATGCCAACAGTGTTCCAGTTCACACACACCACACACACACACACACACACGTATTGCACGAGCGTCTGTGATGACGTGCGTGGGGGCGTCAGTACGGGGAGGTAAAGCGAGGGGTCTCCCCAAAGACAGCACGCCCTACGGAGTACTGTCTTTGGTCTCACGCAATACTCGCTCCATCCTCCATTCACTTCATCAAAGAATATAGTACATTCTTTGACTTCATGTCCAAACCGCGTCACATTCCTTCTCCCTTCTGGCTGGCCCAATCTCTCTCTCTCTCTCTCTCTCTCTCTCTCCTGGCTAGCCCAACACTCTCTCTCTCTCTCTCTCTCTCTCTCTCTCTCTCCTGGCTAGCCCAACTCTCTCTCTCTCTCACTCTCTCTCTCTCTCTCTCTCTCTCTCTCCTGGCTAGCCCAACTCTCTCCTCTCTCTCCTCTCTCTCTCTCTCTCTCTCTCTCTCTCTCTCTCTCTCCTCCTCCTGGTTCCTCCCAACTCCACTCTCTCTCCTCTCTCTCTCTCTCCTGGCTAGCCCAACTCCTCTCCTCTCTCTCTCTCTCTTCTCTCTCTCTCCTCTTCTCTCTCTCTCTCCCTCCCCTCTCTCTCTCCCCTCTCTCCCCCTCCTCTCTCTCTCTGGCTAGCCAACTCTCTCCTCCCCTCTCCCCCCCCCCCCCCCCACTTGGCTGCACATGTGTGTGCGTGAGAGAGAGAATGTGTGTGTGCGCGCGCGTGTCTTGTATGTGTGATCCCCCCCCCCCCCCCCCCACATTTTTTTTCTCATCCCTCTTATCCTCGCCCCCTTCACCAAACCCCTTGTCTGTCTCTCTCTCTCTCTCTCTTCTCCTCTCTCTCTCTCTCTCTCTCTCTGTGCGCGGCCGCGCGCGTGTGAGTGCACGTGTACGTTGGTTAATGGTGTGTCGCGCAGCTGTGCCACGAGTTAATTGTACGGGAGTGGGCAAGAATGAGAGAGACAGACAGCGACTGACAGACTGACAGAGACAGAGACAGAGAGAGAGAGAGAGAGAGAGAGAGAAGGGGGTAGATTCCGGTCATACCACCTCCAAGCCTAAAGTACCGGAGACAACAATGCCCAAGTGAAACGCTTGGCAGCGACGGATTTACAAAACCAGCGCTGCACGGCACGTGAACAACACTGCCAACAAAAAATGGCTTTGGATGTGGTGTGTGCTGTTGTCGGGATGTCGGATACAGGCGGCTTTAATGCAAGTTAAACAATATTTTTTCTGCTTTGGTTTTCATTTACGTAACAGTCTAGATGATCCGAAAGTTGTGTGGTGTGTGGTGTTGTGGAAAGGGAGGAGAAGGGAGGGGGAAGGAGGTCAGAGGGGAAAGGGGTGGGGAGCGAGAATAGAGGGATGAGGGCGAGGTAATGACATGGGAGAGGAAGTGAGAAGAAGGAAAGGGAGAGGGAAAGCGGAGGGGGAAGAGGGGGGGGGAGGGAGGGGGGAGAGAGGTGTATCAGTCAGCACGCGCACTCTTCAGTGTTCATGTGTGGGAGCGTGAGGGAGGACACAACCGAGACGAAAGGAGAAGAGAGAGCCAGGGTTACAGAAATGGGCACGGTGAGGCAGCACAAAGAGAGAGAGAGAGAGAGGAGAGAGAGAGACGAGAGAGGTGGGAGATAAATATTACGGAAGGAAGAGAGAGAGGTCAATCAACTAATAAGAGGGCTCACCGGTTAATGAAGTTCGCTAACCATCAAACGTATGAAGGCCGACAAACTGCCTGGCAACACTGACACGCTCACAGTGGAGCGATCGTTCAGTCTCACAGTATCGCTGTTATCATCGTGGTCGTTATCGTGACCCCTCAATAGACGCGATTTTCAAGATTATGAGTAGTGTCACCTCTTGCTTTTATGGTTTCTGCGTAGCGGAAGCATAAAACGCCTAAGCCCCCTCCCACACCACCCCCCTCTCTCTCTCTCTCTCTCTCTTGCCCTTTTCCCTCCGTGTCTCTCTGTATCTGTCTGTCTCACGAGTATGGTGGATGTGGGTGTGACTGTAAGAGCTGGTCAGACCCCTGTACCACCGCTCCAGATTGTGGATGTCTCTTCCCATCGCTGTTCGCTGTTCCATGCATCAGGCGTTCAGTCAACATTCAGAGTCTGGAACCCGCTGAAACCACTGGAAACCATTCCAGACTGTAACAGCCCACCTCGCTATCCAGAATTCAACGCCATCCTCCAAATCAATCAACTGCTTCTCCATCCTCCCCGTCCCTACACTCACAGTCTCCGTCCCAACCCCCAGCCCCGCCCCTCTTTCCCGTTTCACACACACACACACACACCCCCACACACACACACATACCACACACACACACACCACGCACGCACGCACACACACACACACACCACACACACGCACACACACACACACACACACACACACACACACACACACACACACACACACTCACATCTTTTGTACACACACACACACACACACACCACACACACACACACACACACACACACACACACACATCTTTTGGACATCAAAAAATGTTGCCAGTAAATTTTGTCTCCGAGCAAGCTGCAGTTTCACCCGAGTTGTCAGTTTGACTAGATGGTCCATGGTTGATCTACCTTTCCTGAATCTATCCTGGGCAACAGGAATAATTACATACTTCTCACAATGATACATCCATCTATTCATTTTTTTCTTTCCATTAATTTACATGTGTGCGAAGTGAGAGAAATCGTTCTATAACTGTTTGTGTTAGGACTTGCCGTGTTTCAGTATCGGTACAACTACAGAATCTCTCCACATAGGAGTATTTCCTTCATGAAGGCATGAATAATAACACTATGTAGAATCATAACTAAACTTTCTGGCAAATGGTTAAGCATTTCATTCGAGCGAGTGAAAAACTACTGGTCTCTCTTGGCACATGTATAATTACTTTAAAGCTTTCCTAGCCATACAAAACCATAAAAAAAAAATTTTTAAAAAGAATTAAATTTCTTTTTTTTAAATTAAATTTAGAAAAAAAAAAAAAGGAAATACATATTCCAGCAAAAGATCACTGGAAATGGGAATCCCTACCTTTTCAATATTTTAACTCACGATCTTCCGAAAGATATACCTGAAAATTGCAGTTTAGTTCCATAATTATGCTGACGATGTTAGCATGTGGATGAGCGTTACTCTCAAAACGAAAACACCAGTATGAGCGGTAAACTACATCCAGAGATTGCATCAGTGATTTAGATGGTAGTACAGCTAACTTCATGTTTCAGAGTGGTTTGTGTCTGTCGGCTGAAAAGTCGCACATGAAAAGCATATTGAGTACATTATAACTCAAGCGAGAAAGTCTCTTAACTATTAAAAGTTGTCAGCAAAGTGGGTAGGGCCCTATATGCCACGGGCCCTATATATGCCACAGGCCCGGTATGCCACAGGCCCGGTATACCACGGGCCCTATATGCCACGGGCCTATATATGCCACAGGCCCGGTATGCCACGGGCCCTATATGCCACGGGCCCTATATGCCACAGGCCCGGTATGCCACAGGCCCTATATGCCACAGGCCCTATATGCCACGGGCCCTATATGCCACAGGCCCGGTATGCCACGGGCCCTATATGCCACAGGCCCGGTATGCCACGGGCCCTATATGCCACGGGCCCTATATGCCACAGGCCCTATATGCCACAGGCCCTATATGCCACGGGCCCTATATGCCACGGGCCCGGTATGCCACAGGCCCGGTATGCCACAGGCCCTATATGCCACGGGCCCAATATGCCACAGGCCCGGTATGCCACAGGCCCTATATGCCACAGGCCCTATATGCAACACAGGCCCTATATGCCACAGGCCCTATATGCCACAGGCCCGGTATGCCACAGGCCCGGTATGCCACAGGCCCTATATGCCACGGGCCCTATATGCCACAGGCCCTATATGCCACAGGCCCGGTATGCCACAGACCTTATAAGCCAGTGGTCAATCAATGGTTGGACTGGCCATTGGTCAAGCAATGTCAAACTGACCAGTGGTCAAACCATAGTCAAAATAACCAGTTGTCAAGCCATGACTGACCCGTGGTCAATTTCCGGTCAGTTTAACATTTGCTTGACCACTAGTCAGTTTGATTTTTGCTTGACCACTTGACCACTGGTCAGTTTTGACCTTTGCTTGACCACTGGCATATAAAGTCTGTGGCATATAGGGCCTGTGGCATATAGGGCCTTCTTGCAGATTAAAAATTCCTTTGTGGCATATAGGGCCTGTGGCATATGGGCCTTCTTGCAGATTAAAAATTCCTTTGTAGCATATTATAGGGCCTGTGCCATATAGGTTGCCTCCCTGCAAAAGTAAGTTGGGGTCAAGACAGTCAAACTTAAGTTCATTCAGCTACCTCCTTAATCAGATCTAAGTTGTTCTATGCACAAGAAATAGTTTTTTAGTGTTCCTGAATACCAACTGAAGAAAATGCAATGCATACATTGCAAGGCATTCGGAATAGCTCTTGGGGTTCCGCTACATGTATCCTCGTTTTAGGGACATATGAATGTGATGTGTTGCCCATTGATAACCACCGAATCCTTCTTGTGCTAAATATATT
>CM031610.1:17479877-17510908 GCA_018398815.1 Conus ventricosus
TAAACCAACCCGGCGGCAACTCGTACCTCGGGATACCAAAAATGTCGCCGCTCCAACACGGCTTCGATGTCAACGCCATTCATACATACTTTTTTTTTTTTTTTTTTTTTTTTTTGCTGTCCCAACCTCTGCGCCACTTCAGCTCATTCCGACACCCCGTCCACAGCCCCGGCACCAGCAATCCACAGGGAGCAGTCAACGTCAAGTCGTCAAGAAGCAACCCACCTGAGGAGACACTGCACTGCCGCCGAGTCACTTCAGTGGTGTTCAGTGGCGCCTGTTCTGATCTAACACACGCAGGACACCACCTACTAAGCCCCTACTGACGACAATAATTGCTTAGTCGCAGAATCGGCGACGGAACCAAACCAAGGCCACAGACGTGCAGAGGACATCGAAACTGAGTCACCATGACAGCAGGGCATGAAGGGCCACAGAATTTGACTTTTTTTTTTAATGCTGATCGATGAGAATGAGGATGATTAAGATGATGCTACGGATTTTCCATTTCGGTCTGAGACTACATGACAGGGCTGTACTCTACGCTTCCTTTCATAACATATCCAGGCGTCAACACAGGCCCGAGAGATACAGGCACCTGCAGTGTTGGTCAGGAAATTTGAGCAACATTCTCAGAAACGCATCCATTAAGTGGATTGAAAGTCGACTGTGTGGTCCCAGTCTTCCCAACTGAGTCCGCAGCAAACTCAACCCTGGTAGGAGCCGGTCGGGGCAGAAAAAACCCACATGACTCTGATGGGATTCGAACCCACGACCTCCCAGCCGGGAGTCCGCGATGCTAACCACGTCGCCACGGCGGCTGGTCGGTTCATACATACGTACGAACATGGCCAAACTGTCGCCGGGTGACGGCGATATCAAAACGCTCTTTGACGGCAGCAGAAACAGTTCGCGTAATTATGCGATCCACTTCGACGCGGGCGTCAGTCTAGAATAGTCCAGTAGACAAAAAAACGGCAAGCATTCGACAGTCACACACACACACACACACACACACACACACACACACACACACCACACCCCTCCCCCTACACACACACTCTCTCTCATCCCCCCCACCCCCACCCCCACCCAACACCCCCCACCGATGTCCATAGGCCACGGGAGACAACCCGGACTGTGGCACTCACAGGTATGACGCACACCACCCTTCGTCGTCCTCCTCCTCCTCGCTTCTTCTCCTTCCACGGCACTTCCCACCCACACCACCACCCCCTCCCACTGCCTCTTCTCTCCCTCCTCCCCCACCCACCCCCAGCCCGCCGTTTTTGCCCCCTCGACGACGCTTCAGTGACCAGTTGTATCTGTCCGGCCTGTTAGGCCTTGCTGGCCACCCCCGTCTGCCGCTTCACATTCCCCCCCCCCCCCCCCCCCCCCCCCCCCCCCCCGCCCCTTCGACACTCCCGGTCTACGCCTACAGAGTGATAATTATACACGTTACTCATCGAAAACCGTTTAAGACGGGGGAGGGCGGCGTGGGGGGGGGGGGGGGGGGAACACTGAGAGTGAGAGGAAAAGGTGTAGTGGATGGAGATAGCGAGAAAGAGAAGGGGAGGGAGGGAGGGGAGGGGGAGAAAAGAGGAGGAAGGGGACAGAGAGAGAGAGAGAGAGAGAGAGAGAGAGAGAGAGAGAGAGAGAGAGAGAAAGAGAGAGAGAGCGTGTTAATGGTGGCGGGAAAGAGCGAGGGGGGGGGGGGTGGAATGAGTGGATGAGGAGGGAAGATGTCTTCGTGGTGCAATGTGACCCAAGTGACGGCGATAATGTTTGAATGATATACATGCATTTCATCTTTTACAACTACATACATGAAACAACATATTGCAATGTGAAGTATGACATTACCCCCCCCCCCCCTTCCCCCCAACCCACCGCAACCCCCACACCCCCTGCTTTCTATACTCACCCACTCTCCAGGAGAAAACAACACAAGATGACTGCAATGTCCAACTACTGTGTCAAACGACCCATGAGTCAGGCCAGCAGGGTTAAGGGTCAGGGTCACTTCGTCCGTTCTGTGCCAGCAACTTTTGTCTTTCTTCTTCTTCTTCTTCTTCTTCTTTTTCCTTCTTTCTATTTAAATGTTAGCGAACCGCCCAGAGAACGTGGACAAACGAGTCACGAGACAAAACACAACGCTTTCGACCTCTTAGGTCTTCGTCTGGTGATAAATAAACGAATAAAAACAACGAAAATTCACTCAGCTTTGATCGCTTCAGATCGTTCAGGCAGGGTTCAGCGCAAAGAAGGCGTTGAGCAAAGCTAAGTGAATTTTCGTTGTTTTATTCGTTTATTTATCACCAGACGAAGACCTAAGAGGTCGAAACGCGTTGTGTTTTGTCTCGTGACTCGTTTGTCCCCGTTCTCTGGCGGTTCGCTAACATTTATTTAAGATTTGTTTAGATTTCCGCCTGCAGTCGTCTCGCTTTGCAACTAGATTCTTTCTATTTGTTTTCTTTCTGTTCTTTTTCTTAAATTCTGTTCTTTTTCTTACAATCCAAACTATACAGGACTCTTCAGGTCCCATAAATATAAGGTTCTCTTCTTGTTTCGGCCTCTCCTCGAAACTTTCATTTTTCAACATTTCCAAATGACAACACACACACACACACACACACTCTCCCCTCTCTCTCTCTCTCTCCTCTCTCTCTCTCTCTCTCTCTCTCTCTCTCTCTCTCTCTCTCTCATGCTGTAGTTGTTATCACAGGCCAGGTCTCTCTATCATCTTTCTTTCTTTGTCGTGCTCCCAACCCCCCACATTTAACCGGGAATGGCCCGGGTACTTCCATAGCTGTACACTGGCAGCCGACAAAGACTCCTGCACGGGTCAAAACCAACCGGAATAGCGACAGAGACTGCTTCTGAAGTTCAAAAAGTTGAAAAACGCATCAAGTACAAACTTTCTTTGCTCTGTTACAAGGCATTGGACGGCCTCGCTCCATCTTACCTCTCTAAACTTCTGTCGACCTATACTCCTTCCAGACAGCTTCGCTCTTCCTCTGACACTCGCATTATGCAGATCCCTCGTTTTCGGGCCAGAACACTTGGTGAACGTTCTTTTACTTTTCAGGCTCCTTCCTGCTGGAACAATCTCCCTTCTGCACTCCGAAACTCAAACAGTCTTTCTTCTTTCAAGTCCTCCCTCAAAACAACTCTCTTCAAAACATAATTTTTCTGCTCCTTCGCTGGTGTGTGGGTGTGTGCGTGTGTGTGTGTGTGTGTTTGTGTGTGTGTGTGTGTGTGTGTGTTGTGTGTGTGTGTGTGTGTGTGTGTGTGTGTGTGTGTGTGTGTTAGGGCTTATTGCTGTAAGCGCTTAGGGCTTTTGTTTAAGATTAAGCGCACTAAATGTTCCTTATTATTATTATTATATTATTATTATTATTATTATTATTAAAAAGGCAGATTAGCCACCTTTTGTGACAGACAGTAATAACTGGATAAAAAGAACACACACACACACACACACACACACACACACACAGATCGAGAAGCCCCGCCCACAGTCCAGTCCGCCTGGTTTCCCTCCCTTGCCCTGTCTGTCTTACAGCCTCACGCCGCTCCTCTGTCCCCTCTCTCTCCTGCCACGTGCACACCAAGTGACCAGCTGAGTCACGCATTATCCACTGCTGTGTGTCACGTATCTGCCCACATTTGTGTGTGTGTGTGTGAGTGTGTGTGTGTGTGTGTGTGTGTGTGTGTGTGTGTGTGTGTGTGTGTGTGTGGAAGTGTGTGAGTGTATGTGGGTGTGCGCGCGCGCGTGTGATGCATTACTAGTTGTTGTGTCACGTGTGTACTTTGTGTGTGTGTGTGTGTGTGTGTGTGTGTGTGTGTGTGTGTGTGTGTGTGTGTGTGTGTGTGTGTGTGTGTGTGTGTGTTTGTGTGTGTGTGTGTGTTGCTTTTTTCTCAAACATTACATCTTTTCACTCCAAACTTTCTCTACTCGTCCCTCACCCCTATCTCCCGCTATCCTACCAACTCCCCCCCCCCCCCCCCCCCCACCCCCACCCACTCACCCCTATCCCCTTCGCATTCAAAGTTTTCCTTCTTTTGCTGAAAGAAAGCTACAGTTAACATAATTCTTGTGTCAAAAAGCAATGACAACTGTCAAACAAATTAAGTATGGATGTAAATTCTCAATTACGTTTGCATGGAACAACTGTATCCCTTTTCTCAGTGTTTAACGCGATTTTCACAGTAAATGAAGAGGGAAAATAAAGGTTAAAACAAAAATGATACTGATTTACGATTATCCAACGTATTGTAACACACACACACACACACACACACACACACACACACACACACACACACACACACACACGTACACGCGCGCGGTCTACAACTCCCCTCCCCTACATCCCCACAATCCTGCTCACGGTGGAACACCCTGCCTCCTCCACACACACACCACACACACACCCACACACACACACACACACACAACAAAAAAAAACAAGTACACACGTGACACACAGCAACTAGTAATGCATCACACGCGGCACGCACACCCACATACACTCACATACTTCCATACACACACACACACACACACACACACACACACACCACACACACACACACAAATGTGGGCAGACACGTGACACACAGCAGTGGACAATGCGTGACTCAGCTGGTCACTTGGTGTGCACGTGCAGGAGAGAGGGGGGACAGAGGAGTGGCGTGAGGCTGGAAGACAGACAGGGCAAGGGAGGGGAAACCAGGCGGACAGGTGTGTGACTGTGGGCGTGCTTCTCGCTCTGCGTGTGTGGGGTGTGTGTGTGTGTGTGTGTGTCTAAAACTGCTCCACAAAACACCCATCTGGCGCCGAATTTGAGGAGTACAAACGATGATTGCTCGTTCTTCGTTTTTATTGTCCTGAATGTTATCTTGCTTAAAGTCGAACACGTCGTGTGTGTTTTTCCTTGAAACTTGTTTGTCCATGTTATCTAATTCCTTTTGAAATTTGTTCCACAAAAAAAAAAAAAAGTTCGCCAGGAGCACGTAATATTTTTTTTCGAACTGGCTACCACTCTTTCTTCTCTCCTCAACACGATCACAGCAAGCACCACCACTTCCTCCCCCCCCCCCCCCCCCCCCCCCCCCCCCCCCCTCTCCTGTGTCCCACCTCATCTGCTGCCCCTGTACAAAAACTTGTGTTTGTCCTAAAACATCTGCTGCCCCATCTACATGAGCTTCTGTTGTCGAAAATTGACCTGCTGCCCCTTCTACAAGAGCGTTTTGTCTAAAAGTATTCTTGTCTCAAACACCTGCTGTCTCTTCTTCAAGAGCTTTGGTCTAAAAGTATCTAAGGGCCGGAACAGCTCAGTTGGTAGAGCGCCGGACTCGTGATCCTGGGGTTGCGGATTCGAATTTCGGTACAGGGGGATTTTTCCCTCGGAGTTAACATTGGTTCTGACTCCATTCCCCCTTCGAATGAGACTATAAACCGAGGTTGCGTGTGTGAACGCACGCCCATCTTGCACACACGTCAAATCCCATCACCAACTTTCGAAGAGAAGGCCAGTTTGGCCGTTGGTATGGATGACAAGTTGCACATAGCGTACACCTTCCCGAAGATGGGAGTATGGCTGCCTTAATGGCGGGATGAAAAACGGTCATACACACACAACTCCACTGCCTGTCTGTACATCAGCGTCCGCAGAATATCAGGAAAGGAAACAAAAGTCTTAAAAGTATCTGCTGCCCCTTCTGCAAGAGCCTTTTGTCTTTAAAGAAATTCTTTTCACCTAAAAAAATAAAAAAAAAAAATAATAATTTTTAAAAAAACCCAACTTGCTTGCCCCATCTACAAGAGCTTTTAGTCTGAAAGTATTTTTTTCGTCTGAAAGTATCGCGCCCTTCTACAAGAGCTTCGTTTTGTCTCAGAGTATATTGTCCCCTTTCTTTCAAGCGCTCCTTTTTCTTTCAAAGTATAACCCCCCCCCCCCCCCCCCCCCCCCCCCCCCCCCCCCCCCACCCCCTTTCTACAAGCGCCAGCGCTCCTTTTCGTCTAAAAGGTATCTGACGCCCCTTCTAAGAAACAAGAGCCTTTTTCTTTTCTCTAAAAGTAAGCGAAATACAAATGAACACGCATAACAGAGCGGGGAAAATGCATAACACAGGTGGCCTATTGATAAGAAAATAAACAACAACAACAACAAAAACCCGTCCCCCACGCCGCGCTCTGTTGTGTGTGTGTGTGTATTTCTCTTCCGGCTTTTATTCATTCACGCCGCGCTCTGTGTGTGTGTGTGTGTGTGTGTGTGTGTGTGTGTATTTCTCTTCCGGCTTTTATTCATTCACGCCGCGCTCTGTGTGTGTGTTGTGTGTGTGTGTGTGTTGTGTATTTCTCTTCCCGGCTTTTATTCATTCACGCTGCGCTCTTGTTGCCATGTTTTTTTTCTTATTCTGGTTTCTTTTCGATGATGCCACACAGTTCATTTTTTATTTTCTGACTTTGTTTACACTGACGCTGCACTCTGTTTACAAAGTTCACTTCTCTTCTGACTTTGTTTACACTGACGCTGCACTCTATTTACAGAGTTCACTTCTCTTCTGACTTTGTTTACACTGACGTTGCACTCTGTTTACAGAGTTCACTTCTTTTCTGACTTTGTTTTAGATGACGTTGCACTCTGTTTACAGAGTTCACTTCTTTTCTAACCTCGTTTTAGTTGACGCTGCACTCTGTTCTGAGAGTTCACTTCTCTTCTGACTTTGTTTACACTGACGCTGCACTCTATTTGGAGAGTTCATTTTTTCCCCCTCTTTTGGCTTGTTTTCGTTCCTTGATCTCCTCGCTTGTTCTTACTGATGATCATTATGTTCATGATGATCATTGTGTTTTGTGTCTTCGTTTCTCTTTCGTTCATTGATCTCCTCGCTTGTTCTCACTGATGATCATTATGTTCATGATGATCATTATGTTTTGTGTCTTCGTTTCTCTTCTATCTTTTCATTAACGCTGCATTCTGTTCTGTTCTTTTTATAATGTTCATTTTACGGGTTGGGTGGTAATGAAAGGATTTTCTTTCTTCCTTCCTCATTTTTTTTTTTTAATCCATCCAACCATGGTCATGGTGTTCGTCTTTTATTTTTCTTTGTTGTTGTTATCATTATTGGATTTTTCCCCCAAAAAAGGGACACAGTGGAAAGGGGGGGGGGGGGGGGGAGACGAGAAGGAAGAGATGTGATGTCGAGTGACCTTTTTAGTGACAACGGTAATGTTTTAACAGCACGCATTTCGCAGTGTTTATAAGTAAACAAACAAATAAATAAGCAAGTAAATAAATGAAACGCACATAAATAAACAAATACATAAACAAATGAATGATAAACAATAAGATGGATGAACAAATAAATGAAACACACCTTTTAACGTAACATAAAACTTTAAAAAAAAAACAAAAAAAACAAAAACAAAAAAAAAAAACCCAGAATACTGCCTTCTGAATCTGCACCGTGTCCAACTAACTGCTGTGTCGAACGATCCAGTCATGAGTCAGAACAAGCAGAGGCTCAGGGGTCAGGGTCAGTTCCGTTTGGGGAGGAGGGGGGGGAGGGGGGGGGGGGGCTTTTTTTCCTTGTTGGTGGTGTTGCTGCTGACGACATCCAAACTACAGAAGACTCACCAGGTCCCTCCCCACCCCCCCCCCCCCCACCCAAAACAAGACCTCCTCCTCACTACATTATAATCTTCTCAAAACTTCCACTTTCAAACCTTTCCCCCAGTGACAAGGTGTCTGTCTCGCATTGCGCGGCGCTACACGGGCCAGGTCTTTTCAGTCTTGGTGTGTTGTACTTCCCTCCGAGTTTCAACCAACTCAACTCAACACGGGGGATGGATGGCCGGCCAGGCCCTGGACAGCTTTAATTAAACTGGCACTGGACATACACGACTCCCCTAAAGGTACGTCCAGACCCCACTGAGAATACCTATGGGCTTCTGCAGTTCACAGGGTTAAACAGTCAGCCACCTTTTGCCTACAGCAGTAAGCACTGAATTAAAAACAAACAAACTATATTTTGCCTACAACAGAAATCACTTAATTTATTTTTTAAAAAACCCTGTCTTCTGCCTACAAAAGTAATCACTGAATAAAAAAAAGAACTATCTTTTGCCTATAATAGTAATCACTAAATTTTTTTTTTTAAATATCTTTTGCCTACAACAGTAATCACTGAATAAAAAACAACAACTATCTTTTGCCTACATCAGTAATGACTGAATAAACAAACAATTATCTTTTGCCTACAACAGTAATCACTGAATAAAAAAAGAACTATCTTTTGCCTACAACAGTAATCACTGAATAAACAAAGAACTATCTTTTGCCGACAACAGTAATCACTGAATTTTAAAAAAACAAAAACAAACTATGTGCGTCCGATCGTTTCTTTCATAACCATTACAAACTTTCACTAAGGTTGTTTTTTCTTCGCCAGTCTCTCCCCCCCCCCCCCCCCCCCCCCCCCCCATTACCCACTCTCCACTCCCAACCCTCACCATCCCCATCTCTTTTGTATTAAGGGGTTTCCTTCTTTTGCTAAAAGAACATGGGTACAGTTAACATCAGCCAAGAGGCAACGACAACAACGAAACGATAAAGAGTGAATGACAATTCTCAAACCATTCGTATGACATTTACTTCCCTTTTTCACTGCTTTTAGAGTAAAATTAGGGGCGGGGGGGGGGGGGGGGGGGGCAAAAGGTTAAAACAAGAAACAAATGTCATCCTGCTTGGATTATTATACAGATGTTATACAACAAATAGTCAGTCCACACACACACACTCACACACAACACACACACACACACAGAGGTCGACACGTGACCCACAACAGGTAGCAGCAACGCATGAGAGAGCGGGCCGTCGCGGTCATCAGGTGCGCACGTGGAAGGTGAGAGAGACAGGAAGAGGAGAGGGGGGAGGGGGAGGGGGGTGGGGGGCGGAAGGGCAGGGACCAGGGCGGGGTACGAGGCGACAGAAACTGTGGATGGGTTTTGGTTTTGGCTTCTTTTTTTTTTCTTTTTTTTTTTTTTTTTTTTTCTCATCAGAAACTGAAAAGCTAGCTCGTAGCTGGTACAATATATCAATGTAGAATTTCCTGTCTCTGACGTCATGCCTGACATCGTCTCTCTCCTCGCTAGAGAGGCAATCCTTCCCCTCCCCCATTCCTTCTCTTATGTTTCCAAACTCCCTTCTACGAGACCTTTTCGTCCAAAAGCGCCTCTCTTTTGTCTAAAAAAAAAAAAAAAAAAATGCTGTCCTTTTAACAGGAGTTTTTTTTTTAAACCTACCACTAACCTGAAATGCCAATCAAACTAACCAGACCACAAAAAGGCATAAAACACCCTTGCAGATGCGATTGTCGCTAGAAAAATAAAAATCAGCTTTAGTTGTCTTTTCTTTTCTATTCATTTCTTCATTTCGTTCGCCGTTCATTCATTTATTATTTTCTTTCGCGACATCTTTACGACGACGCGTTTGTCAATAAGGGACTGGTCTGCTTTATACCATGTCTCCAATAACCGGCACTCGGCTCTCTGTTTCCTGTGTTGACGTCTTTTCTTGTTTGTTATATATTATGTAATTCGGTTAATGTTGCAGTCTGTTGCATCTCCTACACTTTGGCCTGGGCTAGGGGGGAAAAGAAAAAGAAAAACCCAACAGAAACAATAAACAAAACAAACAAAAAAAGAAAACAAAAAGAAGGAAGTCCTCTGTAGCTCAGCATTCCAGCATCAAAGCAAAGGGGTGAGTAGCAAAAAGTTCTCTAAAGGGAGGCTTAGCACTTATAGTGTCAGAATCAATTGATGAGGCGGACACATAAAGAAAGACGGAAAAGAACACTACGACACTGATGAAACGAAGCCGCCGTAATTGGAATAGGCAGCGAGAGGGAAGGAGGGGGGGGGGGGGGATGACTGGATTATCTTTTTCCATACTCTGTTTTCGGGAGGGCGAGCGGATAAAAGTGAGTGGGCATAACCCATTAAAGATTTTGCTGCAGCATCCATTTTATACTTCCCCTTTATCGAAGAAGATGATTTTAGAACAACATAAACACACGGTTTTGTTGTTCGGACTATCAGAACGACAGATATTCAGAATGGGACACACCACAGTCACAGCACAACCTCACGGCCTACCACTGCGTCGTGGCAACAATCAGTGTCAACGCCAGTGGCATTCACGCATGCAGGACACTTCCACTGCGGATTTCTTTGGGTTTCTCCCTTCAGGGTCAGCGAGGATGGTCACCACTGCGATTGAGGACGGGGCTAGAAGGTGGAGGGGGGGGGGGGGGGGGCTTGGAGAAGTCAGGAGCGGATGAAAGGACATCATCAAAAGATTCACTGGGAGGACGGGAGACGGGGGGGCAAACAGGGTGGTGTGTGGGGGGGGCGGGGGGGGTGCACCAACTGGAAAGAGCGAGGATTCTCATTATACAGTTCCTTCCAACTGTTCAAGAATTCTTCTGTCTTTTTTTGTTTTCACATCCTTTTTTTTTTTTCTTTCCTTCCCTCCTCTTCCAATCTTTCTTCAATATTCCACCATCCTGTGGCTTTCCATGAAACCCTCTGACTGGCCGACGCAGGGAGACATGAAGTTGATAAATGAAGAGAAGACCTATACTAATACTACTACTACTACTATACACACCTCACAACACACCACCAACACACACACACACACACACACACACACACACACACACACACGAAACATTAGGAAAGACTCAGAGCGAGAGAGAGAGAGGAGGAGAGAGACGAGACTCTCTCTCCGTGTGTGTGTGTGTGTGTGTGTGTGTGTGTGTGTGTGTGTGTGTTGGTGTGTGTGTGTGTGTGTGTTTACCTACACACAGCATTAACAAGAACCACACACATGGGATAGGTTTTCTTATCGGATGTTCCCATTTCACTGAATGGAAATAAGCTTTTTAAGCACAACAAGTTTTCTGCCTTTGACGTGATCTTTTGTAAAACAAACGTGCAATACAATGTCATGCACTACACGCGTGGGCCAATGCATGGCCCTTGTATTAGCTGTAAGAAGAGAAAATTTACACATACCACACAGCAGTGAAGATCCAAAGTTCGCAAACAACTATTCTGTATATATACTTTTATGGAACATGGCATCAATTAATTTTGTTTGGACTGAAACTCGCAGAATCCCTGTGCATCGTCTATTTTCCCATTTCTTTCATGGCTATTTGCTTTCATCAGTACTTGCTAACCTCTGCTTCTTAACCCAAGTTTGCTAATCTCTCCTTATTTCTTATGGCTTAAACTTTCATTGTAATACTCTAAGCACTGAATTTTTTTTTTAAATGTTACCTGGAAGTATGATCAGTAACTTTTCTAAAACAAAATATTTAAAAAAAAAAAATTCTTATGCTGGCTTCCCCCTAAAGGAAGGCATTTTAATTACAAGACGTCCGATTGCTATCACATATTCTTTTCTGGAAATTTCCCAGTCGTCTTTCTGGCCGCCTTGTCCTATGTGCCTGCATTCTCTGATACTGACAGCTCCCATCACCTGGCACATGCACGTGATCGGACAGATCTACATCATCTGGCTCTTGGCTAATTTTCCTTCTGTGCTCTCCTTCTATGGGATTCACTGCGCCGTGTTTGCATTAGAACACCCACTAAAAAAACCAACTAAAAAGACTGCCTTCAAAACAAGCACTGACAAAGCACTGGAAACACTTCAACAATTTGTGCATTTCCCTTGTTCAGCCGGGTTGATTTTCATGCTGTTCTATCTATTTGACGCCTGCAGGCACATATGGCGTTTTAAGTGTGTGTGTGTGTGTGTGTGTTGCGTGTGTGTGTGTGTGTGTGTGTGTGTGTGTGTGTGTGGAGAGAGAGAGAGAGAGCGAGAGAGAGAGGAGAGAGAGAGAGGAGAGAATGAGAGAGAGAGAGAGGTGATGAGAGAGAGCAAAAGGAGGAGAGGAGAGACGAGAGAGAGAGAAGGAGAGAGAGAGTAGAGATGAGAGAGAAGAGAACGAGAAATGCCTTTCATTGTGAAAATTTACAAATATTTTTTTTTCTGCCTCATACACATGCTGGTCAGTAGTACAATTCACATAGCAAACTTTATACTATATGTTTATCATGTATGGTCCATACAACTTTCATGTTCACATGGGTTGTTTTTCTCCAAGAGTAAAAGCACTGTGCACTAACTTGATCATGTGTGGGTATGATGTGAATGAACCATGTCCTTTATCCCTGCAGTGCTGACCCTCACCACAAATCCTCTCTTTGACTCCTGTGACGCAGCCTGACCCAGTGGCAGGAAGGAAAAGAGCATGGGAAACAGGCCGGGGGAATGGGAGGAGAGCGCAGGATTGGTGGGGACGGGTTGGGAAGAGCAAGAGGGACAAACAAACAAAGAAACCCCCACACCACGAAGGGCAGATTCTGACAAAGCCATGTTCCAACACTCCAAACCTTGTCCCTCATCCACCAAAACAACCAGGCAAAACAAGTCTGTACATATGAAAGGATTACAATCACCCACCACCATTCCCACCCCTTCCTTTACCCTTCCCACCTCCCTGCTTTCAACTCCCCTCCCCACTCCCTCCTTCTCCCCCCCCCCCCCCCCCCTCTTCAAAACAATCTACCAGTCCCCCCCCCCCCCCAGCCAAACCCCTATCCCCTCCTCTCCACCTTGTGCCCCTCATTCCCTCTTTTTTACCTTTGATTCCTGCCATTCCCCCCCCCCTCCTCTCTTGCAAGGGGGATCCAAAGACACCCCCCCCCCCCCCCAGTCTAGGTGCAAGAGGACTGGGCCAGAATAAACAATCAGCGGGCAAAGTCTGGGTTTGGAAAGGAAAAGGTGGCGTTCCTTCCTGTGGAGATGGTGTCATCCCGTTTCGCCCTTTTTCATTTCGCCCTTTCCATTAGTCTTGTTACCTTTTCGCCTTCCTATTCGCCCTACGTCTACTGCAAGGCTCCCCCCTGGCGTAACCAGTGTCCCAGTCTACTCCAAAGCAAGATCGATGGCTTTAGTTTAGAGTAGGGCGAAGCCCGAGAGAGGACGAAGGGACGAATGAACGAAGGCCGTTTTAGACCAAGGCGTGCTTCACACCATTTCTGAGTAGGCGGAAACTGGGAGTAACCAAATGGGAAGTAACCTGAACATTGGGAAAAGGGCGAGTGACATTGGTAGAAGGACGAAATGACACTGCCAGGATCGTGTTGTGGAAGTCCCAGTTCGCCCTGGCAGGGGCAAAATGTGAAAAAGGGCGAAACGGTACCTCACGACGAGCTTACACTCTGCTGCCTCCAGCTCCCCAGGACAGCACACAACTTTTATGGGCAGTCCCCCCCCCCCCCCCCCCCCCCCCCCCCCCCCTCCTATCTACAGTTTCTCTTTGGGTGATGAATTCCTACATTTGCTACGGACAATGAATCACAGTGCCAAGTCCTTTTTAGAGTTTCTTTATATTGATATACTCGAATACAGTATATATTTATATTTATCTATATATAGAGAGAGAGAGTGAGAGAGAGAGAGAGGGAGAGAGATGAGAGAGAGAGATGAGAGAGAGACGGAGAGAGACGAGAGAGAGAGAGCGATAGGTCGATCACGTATCCATTGCGGTTTGGTATATATATATATAGTATTATATATATATATACTATAATATATTATATATATATACACACACACACTTCTAATACCGAGGATATTTCATATATATATTCACACACTTCTAAATACAGATATAGATATAGTTATATTTCACACACCACACACTTCTCATACAGTAATAACTCCTTTTTCCTACCTTTTCTTCAGATAATCTTTTACAATGTTCCTATGGACAATGATTAAACACTTGTCCATTCCTAAATGTTGTTATGATGATATACTCTAATACTGTGTTAGTAATACAGTATATATATATATATATACTACAGTACTAAGCCCATTCCTACAATGTGTGAGTGTGTGCGTGTGTGTGTGTTGGGTTATGCCAGCGTGTGTTGTGTGTGTGTGGTGTGTGTAGTGTGTGTGTGTTTGTTACAGCAATGATTATACACTCCTAAGTCCATTTCTATGATTCTTACAGACAAGAAAGACAACAACAACACAACAAAACCAGGGAGGTGTAGTGGGGCGGGAGGTTGATGGGAGTGGAGTTTGAATTAGAAGAATGAAAAGTTAGTAAGCTGAAATACAGAAAATCAAATAATTGGAGAGGAGTAGTTGTGGTTTTTTTTACATGAAAGAAATCTGCCTACTGTGAGCGATTTGTATACAGTAGTGTAAGCAGCATACGTCCCTTTGGAATGACTCTGCCTGGTTTTGTACTGTGAGTGCTTCTACTGGTTCACTCTTACTTCAATACTTTATGCCTTTGTTGTGTGTGTGTGTGTGTGTGTGGTGAGTGTGTGTGTGTGTTTGTACGTGGGTGTGTGTGTGTGTGTGTGTGTGTGTGTGTGTGTGTGTGGTGTGTGGTGTGTGGTACGTGTGGTGTGTGTGTGTGTGTGTGTGTGTGTGTGTGTGTGTGTGTGTCAGTGTGTGTGTCTGAGTGTGTGTCTGTGTGTGTGTGTGTGATGCACTCTTGTGTGTGTGTGTATGTGAATGCAATCTTGTGTGTATGCTGAGGTGTACGTGTGCGTACAATTTAACAGGCAATAATTTTCTTTTAGTTCTGTCTCTTTTATTGTTTGTTTACATTTGTCATTGGCTTGAGGTCATTGTGATGATACATCATGGCAATTATACAAACAAGAATCTTATGAGTTGGATACCCGAAGACATCTTTAGAAGGACTTAGTTTCTAAATTATAGGACCAGTAGGATGTATTTTTCAATCTTTTATTTTGAGTGTGTGTGTGTGTGTGTGTGTGTTGTGTGTGTGTGTGTGTGTTGTGTGATGTGTGTGTGTTGTGTGTGTGTGTGTGTGTGTGTGTGTGTGTGTGTGTGCGTGCGTGCGGCGCTGTGCGTAAGTGCCCGTGGTGAATTGGGGCTTAATAGAGCCTCAACTGCTTATTGTAATGTGCGCCCCATATCCCTGGCTAGGTCCGTTCCATGTATTTTGGTCTCCAAAACTGCAAATCCACACTCTGTGAAAAGGACCTGTGTTGACCATGTGAAAAGCAACTCCAAAACATCCAGGAACCGAAGCAAGACAATGATGGCTGAAAAACTGTAGGAGCAGACAGACACATGACAATGGATGCCTTTAAACCAATGTAGACACTGGAAGGGAAGGGATAGTGTTGACAAGGACTAGGTGCAGAATGAAACTCATTCTTCTGCAAAGTACTGCCCGGTGGAAACACAAGTACTACCCTGTGAAAACACAATTACTACCCGGTGAACCCACAAGTACTACCCGGCGAAACATTCAAGTACTACCCGGTAAACACAAGTTCTCCCCGGAGTAACATTCAAGTACTACTGGTGAAACACAAGAACACAAGTACTACCGTGTGAAACATTAAAGTACTACCCGAGTTGAAACATTCAAGTTCTACCCGTGTGAAACATTCAATTAACTACCGGTGTGAAACCAAGTAACTACCTGGTGAAACACAAAGTACTACCTGGTGCAACACAAGTACTACCTGGTGAAACACAAGTACTACTGGTGAAACATTTGATGAATTCTTGAATATTCTGTCACAAATGTCTCTTTTTCTTTTTTTCCCTCCAAATTTCAAACTGGACATCAGCTCTCTTCCTTATATGCCTTGCTCTTTTCACTTGCAACTGAGGGACACCTCTATGCATCACTTTCCTCCACTCCCTTGATCTGATTGCCTTCATAAAGCCGGACGTGTGTGTATAAATTTAAAACTAAAACAAAAAATCAAGACTCCAGTGATAATTTGAAAGTCACAGTCAAGGATTCTTGGGATGTACATGTCTGCATTCAACTTCCATGCAAAACATTCGGTAATTCAATTCCATGACTAAGCTGTACAAAAATAACATTGACCTAAGGCAGCCAAAAGGACGATTAGCAAGATCAAAAAAAAAAATTTTGGTGGAACAGTTAACAATTAAACTAAACAAACAACCAACGAAAACAACCACCCCTCCTCTCCTAATGAGCTCGGCATGAATCTGGCGCAACCTGCACCAGAGAGCTCTGTCCTCCTATGCGAGGTCTGGAGTAGCAGAGTGCGTTGGAGTGCTTCCCTTATCACTCTTCCCTATACAGCACAACTGCGAGGGTAAACGGAGCATGAGCTCCACGGTCTGAGGACAATTGTTGTGAATGGGGGTCAAAGATGCACACTTTGTTTACACTGGACTGCTGTTAACTGTCATGAATGAGGTCTGGACAGAACTTCAAGTACTGTCTCTGAAAAAGCAACATAACAGTATACCGCTGCGATATCGCTCTTTCTGTTGCTCATTAGGCTGAATGGCTTATCCAAGTCAAATACATGTGTACCAAAACTTCTGGACAGTCAACAGCACTGCATGGCTTGTTTTGTGTGCGAAGTTCAATGGCTATAGAATTTCACTCAGATGTGCTCGCGGCAAAGCTTTTGTTTAACTTTGACCCAAAAAGTCACAGAAAACGGTTCAAACAAAACAAACTGACGAGAGTATGCAAACAATGTATGTTAATGATGCATTTGACTTGCGCAAAATCTGAATTTCAATTAACTGATTTACCTACATCCAGTCAAATTCAAGAAATGATCCTTTGGATCAAGCTCCAAAAATGCCACACCTTTCTGATAAGATGTGCCACCACATCACCAATTCATTTTTTATATATTTACTGATTTGAAAGGCAGAAGAAGTCTACGCATGGAGAGAACGGAGAACAAACTCAAACAACTTTTTAGAAACTAGGCAACTGAGCAGGTGTTAACCACATAAATTTGATTTTAAACACTTTTTCACAAACCTTGTATACTTGGAGTGTGTGTGTGTGTGTGTGTGTGTGTGTGTGTGTGTGTGTGTGTGTGTGTGAGTGTGTGTTTTGTCCCTGCGTGTTGTTATATTACTGTGTCTATCAAAAGTGAAGACTCTAAATTTGCACACATATATGCAGCATGTTTGCCCTCGCCCGATTGCTTTCAATTTTGTGCACTGCTCAGATCATGAGTGCACATGCCCACAAGAAAGTGCTAATTGTTCACGCCCAGGTGTATTGGTTCTTCTCTAAAGGCCGTGAATTCATATCATTCTGAGCAACCAAGACTGTTGCAATGATTCCTAAACTTGTCGATTCTGCCGTTCACATTGGTGTCCCCCAATGTGTGCAAAAGAGAGTATATAAACGTTTTAACACTTATAGGTTTGAAAAGAAAAAATCATTCTAAAGTTTACATATTTAGCCACACAAAAAGGCATTATTTCACAGCTACAAACGAAATGATTATAACGCCTTGCTGCACAAAGTGAACACATCACTAATGATGACAGAACATTTCAAAATTACAATGTTGTGTATTTACTTAAAGAGGAAAATTAATTAATTTACTCATCAAAAGCAAAACAACTAATAAAATTTCTTCATTTCGTCCGCTCGTGGATGCCATTCATTGCTTCAACCTTTTTTCACAAGAAACAAACCAAATCGACATTTCTTGTTTATGTTTTAAAAGAAGATTTCTGTTAGAAAGAACTATTTACCTTGCCATCTATAACTGCGGGATAACTGTAAGATCTATCTTTTTGAGAGATCGACAATGTATCCACATGTACTGTCTGACAGTAATGTCACAACATGTCAAAAGTTAGATTTTTGTGTCCAACGGTAGTTGTAAGAAAACTTCCCCTTTGCCACCATGTGGATAAGATAAGATAAGATAATGTGGCTTATAGCCCATGTGGATAGAATAAGATTAAGATAATGTTTGCTTATAGCCCATGTGGATAAGATAGATAAGATAATGTTGTTATAGCCCATGTGGATAAGGGCTAAGGATATAGATACGTTGCTTATAGCCCATGTGGATAAGATAAGATAAGATACTGTTGCTTATAGCCCCATGTGGATAAGATCAGATAATGTTGCTTATAGCCCATGTGATTAAGATAAGATAAGTAATGTTGCTTATAGCCCCATGTGGATAAGATAATGTAGCTTATAGCCCATGTGGATAAGATAAGATAAGATATGTTGCTTATAGCCATGTGGATAAGAAAGATAAAGATAATGTTGCTTTTAGCCATGTGGATACGATAAGATAAGATAATGTGCTTATAGCCATGTGATAAGATAAGATATGTTGTTTATAGCCCATTGTGGATAAGCTAAGCTAAGATAATGTTGCTTATAGCCCATGGGATAAGATCAAGATAATGTTGCTTATAGCCATGTGGGATAAAGATATGATAAGATATGTTTGCTTATAGCCATGTGGATACCTCTCTTATCTGCATCGTCTTTTTCAGACTGAGAAATTGTTCAAGCTTTCATGATAGTGTGGCAATAAATCTGTTAACTTTGTTATGAACAGAAGAAAAATCAGGGAAAAGGGTTCCAATTACATCTAACTTGATTTGAACGGCCGATATGGTATTTCCATTCTTTATAAATATATCTATATACACCCTACCCAGTCAGAGACATTTAGTCACCTTACTGAGCACAGATGGATTGAGCATCATCTTCAATTTTAACATGAGAACATGGCTCGATTTACTGACCTGTCCATGTTATGAACGGTACATTTTCACGTGCTCTTTTACCAAGTTAGAGCAATTCATCACCTTCAATCTTGTACTTACTTTTATTTTTTACATCACATTTCTTGCTGTTCATGGATGTGTTTTACTAAAATTTAATTCTTAGGATCACCTACATGCATGCCCCCCCATACGTTCCATTTTGCATTCCTGTTGATGAAAAAACACAAGATTGTAAAATGTTTAGCGATGACCTTTTAACAACAAGTAATGGTATAAAAAGGAAATACACTCCAGGTTGAACCATAATACAAACACCTCTTTGTTTCAGCAATTAGGTTTATCGCCCTGGCAATACAAAGAATCGGTACACCTGATACTCTGAATTCATGTACATAAGTGGTTATAAAGACAGAGACACCACTCAACAAAACATGCTGCGTCAATTACAGTATGTGTTCACGGCACCAAACCGCAGTGAAAGCATTACGCCCCCATATCTTTAGTTGCAAAGCAAACAATGTTGTTGCTGGACTTTCATGTGTAGTTTCCACGTCCCAATCTTCTGTCTTTAACATGCTGTATACACCACACATATCAAGAAACGATTCAACTCATTCATGATTATTTTTTTTTAATAACTTTTACCTTTTTCTGTTTATTGTTAGAAATGTTTTAATACTCATGGCATTTTGGCCCAAAATATCAATGTTTTCTTCATTTTAAATTCCACAATACAATCCTCACCTAGCCTTTTGATGTAAGATGAAAACAAGATCAGTAAATAAGCTCCTGTCTAACTGCTACTGCGAAAAACGGTGTACCATTTGACAACAAAGATTATCCTAGAATATTTGACAGGAAATTGTTCCTCTTCTCAGTCACTGCTAGCCAAAGTTAGGTTGTTGTTGACAGGACAGTCACACTACACATTCAAAAGCATGTAGATTCTGCAAAGGCTAATAATTACAACAGATAGTGTTTCCATGTAACAAAGATGCTCTTAACATTTCAGGCCTTATTTTCCATCTGGCAATGTATGTACATGAATATTTCATTTTGCTTTTTTTCGACCATACCTATGCCCTTTCTGTGATTTCTATGCACACAAAGTACTTTTGTTCTTGTCTCTTGTTTGAAAAAAAAAAATGATAAAACTATATAAATTAAATTAATAAGTAATAAAAAGAGTAATTTTTTTTCTTTTAATCTGTACCACTAAGTAAACCCCCCCCGAGTAGACATTAACCAAATTTCTCAAACGTTTATTCAGTGAATACCAATTGATGTCCTTGCGTACCTCCTTTTAAAATTTAAATACGACCACTATTTTCATACTTGATACTAACCCCCCCCGTATATCTAACACAAAAAAAACGTCAGTAAACCGTCCATCCCCACCATCCAAGAGAATGCAGTGTGCACAAACAGCTGATCAGCCAAGATGTTTTCAGACAATTGTATGGCTGTTTTCGCTTTTGTTTTTTTTTAAAGGGGGGAAAAACTAAGTATCCCAATTTAAAGTAAATTTTACAATAATATAAAGTGGTTTTCACCTACACACTTACAGCTGAATCTAAGTTGTAACATATTTTTTCATATATTGTTCTTGAACATTTTTTTCAGACTGAATTTGTTTTCTTTTTTATCTGCAGTTGCCTCTAATAACTAAAAACTAACTTCCATTCCCTTCGCAGCAGTGCTCGGTCAAAGAACTTCGCAATGTAATTCCAATCCCATGACCAGAGAGAGACACACAAAACACAAAACAGTTTAAGACAAAGGAAAATGTTGGATCTGTTCCAGAATTTCCATAGTGCAGTGCGAGACAGCATACGAAGGCTTAAAAAGTATTTCAGCATATAGTAGAACTTCAAACAAACAAAAAAATCACCACAAATGACAAATGCCTTAAAAACAGCTGTCATCTTTTGAAGTGCCACCACACACACACACGCACCCACCCAGATTATCTCCTGAACAACGAATTCTGCCAGCGCCAAGCAATTTCAAGTAGAAGAGGGAGCATATCATCTGCCGAAACAGACTCCTATCCCCTACTAATACTAGGAGTTACACGTACACAGGAAATTTCACGAAGCCTTAGCCAATAACGCTAGTAAAATATTCAGTCTAAAGTTTCTACAAATTAACTACAATTCAGCATGCAATCCATTGTGTTTTTTTTTCCATCCTATCAAATTAGATCAGAAACGAAGGCTCTTACTGTGTGTTATTGCCACGTACAAAGGTCATTGCTCAACCGATATTGTCATTTTTAAAACACTTTCCTTCACCACGCTTGAAGCCAAATTTATTTAACTTCCCAACATCCCAATGAGCCAAAAAGTTTTAAGAAGAAGAAGAACGAGAGGGAAAGAAGAAAGAGAAGAAAATAGAAAAAGTATCCCTTCCATTTTACTAAGAGAGTCATTCATTAATGTGTATGGGAAAGGGATTGGGGGGGGGGGGGGGGGTGTACATCAAACAGGGGAGTAGGATGAAGTTTCAAGACGCTTTCATTTCCTGTTATAATTATCACACACAACACACACACACACACACACACATGCTCGCGCACACACACACAACGCACACACACACACACCACGCACACACACACGCACACACACACACGATAATAGCTTGACTTGACAAATAGCAGGAGCAGAGATAAAGTGGTAAAGATCAATTATACACTAGACGGTTGCCTGAAATAAAGGTCATACGCCACACAGAGATTCTAATGAAAAAAGATATGCCCACTTTTCAGACGCTTACGATGTATTGTTTGTTTTTAAAAGGCTTTCATTATAATTAAGTACATCAATACCAGTTGAACACAATAGTTGCCATGATATTGTCTGGAATATACATTCATGGAAAGTTAAAAAAATGTGAATGGTCATTCCATGAGGAGAACTTGGCACCAAGAACATCATGTGGAGCTGACCCTGTGCTCCCCACATCTTTTCATAAGTTTCTTAATGTCAATACTTCAATCCGTTGAGAAACTATGGCCAAAACATTATCATTGAAAGTGAAATGCATAAGACATGCAATTGGGACATTCACGACCCGTATCTCGGTTCATTTGTGATCACTTAACAAAACTTGGGACATCCGTTTGAATATATAAATCATCTGAGAGCTATGAGATTATACTTTATAGGAACCTTTATATATATATTCTTTTCACTTTGTAACAGTTAACGACTTTAAGGCTGATGGCAAAAAGGACATGATTAAAGACTTCTTAACACAGAGTTTTACCACAACACAAACAACGTAGAGACTAAGTACCAAGCTTCACTTTAATACAGAACAAACATCCAAACACCGCAACAGGATATTATATAAAAGTCAAGATTGGAAATTTGGTTGCTATGATTAAACATGACTCAGCATTGTGGGGCAATTGATCTGACAGTATTAAATCTTTACGCCTGATCAACTTCTTTTTCAAAGATATTTTCCAGGCAATTGAGGGCATTAATCATATTCTTGATGACTTCTTTTCATTTGAGAATTGTCAACTTAAAAAAAAAAAAAAAAAAACATTCCTGTCTATGCCTCGTTTCATTCACAATTTTTATTGGAACAGTGAACATTCTAACACATAGTACCACAAAGTGACAAAAGCGATTATGGGTCACAGCGTGGCGACAATTTCAGTTGGCTTCAGCAAGCAATATTTATATCAACTGTGTTTTGGAGACTACATGTGCATTTGATGATTTAACTAAACATCACCAAAATCATTTGGTTTCTATTTTCAATGTATCTAAAACATAACATCAACTTTCATTCATGTAGATATGTACACGGCTGGCCAGCCTCTTTGTCTCAGTCTCACCACGTATTTGTAAGACTGAACACCAACTCCATGTAACTTTGTTCAGAAATTATGATACCTCTGTTTCATTTTCATGTCTCAAAAGGTTACTCGCAGACTGATCTAGCAGAAAAATTGATATGGAACTCTCTGTAGATATCTTTCTGTATAAAAAACAATCACCTCCCACAAAAACCAAAATGTTTTGTAAGTGTGCTTCTCCGTTTCTCTCACAATCACATACATGCATATTCATCTCAAGATCATTTCTGACACCTATAGAACAACCCTTCCTTCTCCTGACTTAAAAGTCTACAGTAGGATCTTTTTTACTAAACTGTTGAAAAAAAAAATAGCATCAATCTCTCAACAGCTCAATTCTCACTGACTTGGCCGCCAACTAGCACGTAACAATCATTTTTTGGTCATTTATATTCCTGTTGAATGTGATTTCACAGATAACGATAAGTTGTCTTTTAATGTATAACATGTATACATGTCGAAATGTGGCATTTTACCCTAAGTTGCAGAGTTTTGACATTAATGTCCACTAATATAACTTATTCACATTACCAGTTAGAAAAGTGGTTTTCTGACTGACATCTGTTCAAGACTACCAGTTTTTGATTGCGAACTAACACACTTTCTGAATAGCACACAGTTGCGATCTTGGACTATCAATCATTCTGGCAACAGCATCTCCAAATGTTGCCAGAAAAATATAGGTTCAGCCTGTATTATTGAGCGACAGCAAAAATTCACTAATCATTGCAACCCGCTCAGAAGTACCGAAACAAATCAGATGAGAAAAAAAAAAACAAGACCAAGAACAGATTTTCCAAAGCCGCAGGAGGGATTAGTGAAAGCGCAAACAAAGTTATGGGTGGAGGAAAAAAAGTTCAGAAAATAACATTTGGGATCTGTAGATGGGTGACCGCCAATCTCATTCCTGTTCACAACAATTCAACGTATGCAGATCCACAAACTCTACGAAAAAAACTGAAAGGACCAGAACAGAGTTTACAACGATCTACAGCAATCGCGTTGATGTGTAGGGGCAAATAAAACTACATCAGTGAATGTTGTTGGGAGAAGATAAGATAATGTTTGCTTATAGCCAGCAAAGGGCACATCAGGGCTGTATGTTGTAGGGGAAAAATAATATAATCAGTGAATGTGAAGGGGTAAAAGTGCGATCAGTGAATGTGTAGCTGGAAAAATACAAATCAGTGAATGTGGGAAAAAATACATTCAGTGAATGTGTAGGGGGAAAAACAAATACATCAGTGAAGGTGGGAAAAAATACAAACAGTGAATGTGTTAGGTGGGGAACCATACAATCAGTGAATGTGTAGGGGGAAAAATACATTCATGTGAATGTGGTTAGGGGGGAAAATTACAATCAGTTGAATGTGTAGGGGAAAAATACAATCAGTGCTGTGTAGGGGGAGAAATACAATCAGTGAAATGTGGAAAAATACAGAAAGTGAATGTGTAGGGGGCCAATACAAGCAGTGAATGTGATGGGTAAAAGAAAACAAGCTCCACACTAAGGGCCAGGACCCTGTATTCACAGAGAGTGGGAGGTGCTCGTCACCGGAGGAAAGAAAGGATCCTCCCTGTAACTTGTAAACATCAGATCCAAAGAAAAAGTCTTATCACTAGTGCTCTTGCTGGAAGTGATGCTGAAATTTACCAGCGCTAGCTGATCAAAGGGGTTTTTGGCTAAGGTCACGGAAAGGGACTACATGCAAGCCCAGGGAACTACTTTCACGTCTCAGCACTTGGGGAGAGGAAGAAAGTGAGTGAGTGCCCAAATGATGAGTCAAGAATCCCCGATCTGTGTGGAGGTTATGCAGCTTTGGACAATAACGTTAATATACATACATGTATATACACAAAACACGCTTTGAATTGCACAGCTCTGGCCAATAAAGTCAGGACAGAAAATCGGACAAGGCCATGCTTATTTTATTTCATTTTGAAAGATAAAGGTCACTGTGATTCTTGATACAGCTAACCAACCCACGTCTGTTAACAAAACTATCACCAACTTAGCCGCTAACAACAGCCAGCCTCTTAATGTTTGTTTTTTGTGTTTTAGTGGGGTTTTGCCTCTCTCTCTCCTCTCTCTTCTCTCTTTCTCTCTCTCTCCCTCTCTCTCTCTATCTCTCTCTCTCTCTCTCTCTCTCTCTCTTCTCTCTCTCTCTCTCTCTCTTTTGCAGATAAACTGGTACACTAGCTTGTCTACCGATAATGGACAATCCCTTGATATCTCTCTCTCCCTCTCCCCCCCCCCTTCTCCCCCCTCTCCCCCCCCCCCTCCCTCTTGTGTGTGTGTGTGTGTGTGTGTGAGTGTGTGTGTGTGTGTGTGTGTGTGTGTGTGCAAATAAATCTATTAAAAAGTGTGTTATGTGAGAGTCTGTGTGAACATCTAGTCACCTATTTTTCATGATATTTTCAACGCTGTCGGACGTTTTCAACCGATCAAACTTCCATTTTTCATTTACCAGATGAAGGAGTCCAAGCCGTCAGTCAGCTTTTTAATTAAAAACCTGAGTGAAAGAGAAAAAAAATGCCACTCCAGTCACAGCAACATCATCTTTCCTTCCCCATTAACTTAAGTGTTTGTAAATTAAAGATGGAAATGAGGCAGGGTACCGTAAATAATAAACCAAGAAACAAGTTAGGGTTAACTCATACTCCCACAAGAAAAAATAACCTCCAAAGGAAAGCTACTTACGGACACACGAATGTGATTTGGAGTCATAAGCAGAATTCCTCTGGTTTAATTTCAAAGGCGGCAAACAGATCATTATTCACTCTCTCACTGAAGAACCAACCACAAAAGTATACTGAAACAGCCCTCAGCACATCTTGATGATACTTGGAAATGGCGGCTGCAATGAACTGAGGGAGTTTGGGTGAACAGGTAAGTCATCATACTGATCATGGCCACATTGATGGTATGTGCACCGCCTGTGCATCATTGTGTTGTTGTCCTTTGTCTGGTTTGTCTTGTGTTCACTGTGCACATCAGGACACAGCTTGAAGCTGGGTCTCCAATGCACTGGGTTCAGGACACAAATCAGCAATTGGAGTAAACCATATTAAAAGAGGCTACATGCACATTGTGTGTATGGGGATTAGCCACCTGGATGTGTACACACCTTTGTAATGTCACGTTACATTTTATCACTCAATAGTCAACCAGTCAATGACTTTAAAGCTATATACTCAAGTAGCCATTTATTGTGTTTTACCAATTCTACGTGTGATATTGTCGGCTAAGAACATTTAATTGTAACTGACAACTGTTCAGTAGCATCGAAAATAATTTTATTTGACTTTGGATGGTTACTGTAAAAATCTGGTTCATCTGCCTACGCCGCACAAAAAAGATATTCCTAAGTCTGTCTGGTCAAACATGGGATTACCTGTGCGCACACTGGTTCCACACACTAAATGGTGATCATCTGCTTGTGACTACACATTGTGTCAACCTGCAAATAATGCAACAGGTGTCCACTAAGGGCTGAGGAAGATCCCCAAAACCACACACCACACACAGAGACACAGACACACACAAGAGCACACACACACACACACACACCCACACACACCTTCGGTCCGCCTAGGTTCAGGCCCCTGAACCTTCCCTCCTCTACCTTCCTTGAGTTTGCTTTCCCAAGTCGTCATCAGAGTCATGTGGAGAAAAACTGTTTGAAAATTGCTATGAGAGGGGGAAAACTGCTGTCGCTGTTCTTACAACAACCCATTCAGAATAAAAGGCATGGTAGCAGAAAACACTTTGTAGCCATGCCACACATGGTCGCATCTCATGATACAGTATATAGGCACAAGGGTATGTGCACATATACATTATCATGCATGCAAGCAACCTGCGCGTGCACACTGTGTGTGCGCATGGCACACATGCGGCACCACGCACGCACGTGCACACCACAAAACACCACACACACACACAGACAAGTACACTTAATTGCATCACATAAAGTGATAAACCACGTATACACACACGTTTCCAGTTTCATGATCAAGTGGGCACGGTATGTATACTCTTACTACGTTCTGCTCAACTTCAGACCACATGTGCAGGACTACAGCCGATGGGTAAACAAACAAAAGACTAAGAGGAAAGGTTTTTAACTAATTTAAGATGACATTCTCAATGATACCACTTAGAGATTGCTGGCTTGCAGTAATGCTCTACACATGTATCCATGCATAAACAACCACCCACAGCGCGCGCGTTGCACACCACCACACACACATATTATACGCCAACACACACCACACCACACACACACACACACACACACAAGCGCACACACAACACGCGCGACACAATAACAATTCTAGAGACAGAGGAGAGTCAGTCGAAGTTTTTCATATACCCACAGGCGAGGACACTTTCTTTAGGACTGTATAGTGCATGGCGGGTTGGTAGTGGCTCAGTCAATGGTAGCTGTCTCCGTGAACAATATCATGTCCACACTCATTCAGGGACTGTTGGATGGTCTGGTACATCCGCAATCAATGGTATTGCTATGTCACCACGCACTATATTCACATTCCAGGGATGGGATAGACCCCCCCCCCCCCCCCCCCCCCCCCCCCCCCCCACCCCCCCCCCCCCCCCCCCCCCCCCCCCCCCCCCCCCAATGCCCCCGGAAACACGTCGTACAGGGCACTGATCAGTCAGAATGAATTGGTGATAGGTTACCCACTGCTCTTGACTGTTTTCTTTTGTTTGATGTACATCTGCGAGGCTAGTAGAACTTTATGCTCCTTAAATGTGTCTTAAAACAAGTTCTGTCCACATCACTTCAAGGCATTTTACGTTGACAAGCACCAATGAAAGCTCTGACTTCTTAAGTAATTAAATGATACACACTCATGTTGCTGTTGTTATTACACACACCTGACACGTCTCGCATTTACTCACACATGCATATGACATAAACTCACACATAACCATTTACACACACACGTAATGACTTCATTGACTGTTAAATGGGAATCTGGCTCAATTTTGCACACGCACAGTGTGTGGAGTGTGTGATGTTTATAAACACACACACACATAAATGCACACACACACACACACACACTGGAACCTCCTTCTTCTTTATCAATACACACCACATTTTGTGAAACAAAAATGTAAACAAAAATCCCTAGAAAAAACCAAAAGTTCTTTTCTGCATCTACAGGACACCCCCCCCCCCCCCCCCCAGGTGCTCCAACTGATCACTGCAAACAGACCAGCTGTGGCCCGGTGTTACCACACCATGAGACTGACCTGACTTTTCTGGATGAGGTGCGCAGGGACGTTTCCTGGTAGAGCCGTGAGCAGAAGAATTGCATGAGCGCCCGAGGAGTGGGGTCGCCGCTTGATGAAAGGGTATTTTGTCCTCATGCGTGGTGAAGTGCTGGGCTGGGAGGCTTGAGCACTGTTCTCCATGTACCGAGCCACAGAATCCGGCAAAACTGCACGCGTTACCCCAAGGATAGTTGCGCACCCCCGAAAGGGTAAATCCGTGAGATGGAGATGCAGGAAGCGGGTGTGAAACTGACAGCGATGACCACGCGCGCTGTGGGTGGTGTCCAGGGAGGAGGAACACGAGGCAGGCTGATGTCAGGAGGGGACGAAGGACGATGACGAGGGGCTGGGTGCTTGGGCTCGTCACGTCGCTAACGACGCCATCCCCGCTCCCCCTCCTCCGCGCCGCACCCCCTCCCCCCCGCATCCCGGTGCCCGTCGCGAAAAAACACTTGGGCGAGGTTTCTCCGATGAAACACGAGGAAACACAAACAGATAGACCTGGTGTTATCCACGTGCGACGGAAAGTACAGTGCCAGCCAGGAAAATGCACACAGTATGCTGAACATGGGCACGAGGATGCACAGAGACGGCCGAACATGAATCCCCCATCGCAGCGGGGAGAGCTGGTACAGGAGATAGTCGACAACACAGCTGCAGCACCGTACAGCAATCCAGTTGATGCGGGGTCAGCTTGGCGTTGCTCATCCTAGCCAGCTCAAAAAACTAGGCTACAGGTTGCCTTGATCGAGGGGCTTCACAACACCTGAATTTATCGTTGTTTTCCGCTCGTCCTCTTCTGTATCGTTCTTCGATTTTGGAGCCCCTTCGCGCCGCTGACTGACGAGCCATGTTTGCCATTTTGTTGTGGTGGGCTCGAGAAAGCAGCGAGGAATGTGGGTGTAAAGTAGAATGCGCTCGCGCACTCTGTCGAGCCTCCAGTCACGGACTCGCACGCGCCTTCTTCCTCGGCCTTTGGAGCCATCGATCCACAGCTGGCACGGCCACGGCGGTTGCGACCAATTTCTGTTCCCCCTGTCTACCCTTCTCCTGCCGTCTTGGACTCCATGCGATAAACACCGTACAGTCCGTCGGCTAACTGAAAAAAAAGGGTTAAAAATGACGAAAGGAAAACCAAACAATGTTGGACATAAAAGTACTTCAAAAGAAATTAAAAATAGACATTTGGGGTTTATTTTTTCAAAACACATCATACACAGTATATGCCATAAAGTTCCAGATTTCCATGTAACACGCGCATTATTTTTCATACATAAAGACAAATGTATTATAAATCATTCTTAACTTCCATCCTGGAAAAAACACACACGTAGCCTACATACAGTCAGTACACGAGCACAAGCTCCCACACACCCCACACTCACACACACCACACACACACACACACAACCATATTTATAACGCTTGCGCGCCGCACACACACACACACACACACACACGCACACACACACGCCGCACGCACGCACGCACGCACGCACGCACACGCACGCACGCACGCGCGCGCGCGCACACACAACACACACACACACACAACACCCACACACACACACACACAACCAGAATAAATTTTACAGTGCGCACGCACGCGCACACCACCCACTCACACACACCACAACACACACACACAACACACACACTCACACACACACACAACCACCACACACACACAATATATATATGCATACGCGCGCGCGCACACCACACACACACACGCAGCGCGCGCACGCACGCACGCACGCAACGCACGCACGCACGCACCGCCACGCACGCACGCACGCGGCACACACACACACACACACACACACACACACACCACACACACACACACACAACCACACACACACACACACACACCACACACACACACACGGAAGTGCCAGTTCTATCTGGCGTATTCTGTTCTCTAAACTGGTCGGAAGCAACGACTGTCAGATTTTGATAACGTGATAAATCTTGATAACGATACTGCTGAGGAGTGACTGTGATCGCTGAGAGGACGGCAGACTGAGACACATAAGAAGAAGAACATGAAATGTTTAGAGCTGGCAGTTCTCGCGATTCAATTCAGGGACAATGAGCAATCCGGAAATGGGATCAACGCCATTATACCAACTGACATTGTTTGATAAATGTGTGAGTGTGTGTGTGTGTGTGTGTGTGTGTTGGTGTGTGTGTGTGCGGGCGTTGCGTGCGTGCGTGCGTGCGTGCGTGGTGCGTGCGTAGCGTACGTTTGTGCGTATGTGTGTGTGTGTGTGTGTGCTGCCCCCCCCCCCCCTGTGTGTGTGTGTGTTGTGTGTGTGTGTGTGTGTGTAGTGTGTGTGTGTGTGCGCGCGCCGCGCGCATGTTGTAGCCATGTATACATGTTACATCCATGTGTTATAGCGTGTTACCTTTGTAACGATAACGCCCGCATTTGTCACAGTGTGTATGTTTGTGGTCATGTATGCGCTGCGCGAATGTGTGTGTGTGTGTGTTGTGTGTTGTGTGTGGTGTGTGTGTGTGTGTGTGTGTGTGTGTGTGTGTGTGTGTGTGTGTGTGTGTGGGTGTGTGTGTTTGCGTGTGCGCACATATATGTATGGAACAATGTCCCACATTACTCGCGTGTACTCTTCCGCGTGACAGTACGGAAAAGCAGCTTTCTCAGACAAGCATACCACGGGTACATGCAAGTTTGAAATAAGGTACTTTCTGTCTTCAAGCAAAAGAGCGACGGGGGTAATATGAACATTGCCCATGTGTGTGTGTGTGTGTGATGTGTGTGTGTGTGTGTGTGTGTGTTGTGTGTTGTGTGTGTGTGTGTGTTGTGTGTGTGTGTGTGTGTTGTGTGTTGTGTGTGTCTCCAGTGTGTGTGGGTGCTCGTCCATGCATGTGTATATGTGTAGCCCTCCGCCTTTGTGTACTGGTTCTGAACCGGTATAGGCCCAGTATATGGACAGGACAAGTTATGGAATCCCTCAAATGATCAGGTCTCCTACTTAAATATAAAGTGTTACAAAGAACCAGAAACAAAGTGAAGAGAAACGAAGATGCCAAATCAGATACATGTCAGTTTTATAGATTTATAGGTATATAACATTTGACATAAATCAACTATTTTGTTAAAACAGCCGCGAGACGCATTGGATAGCAGCTGAGGAGATTTAACGCACTTGTTGAATTTTCCTAGTGCCCCAAGCGT
>CM031610.1:17511908-17524408 GCA_018398815.1 Conus ventricosus
TATATTTTCCTCCATTTATTTATAATACTTTTTACAATTTCTATACAATGATTACACACTACCATTCTAATGTTTTATGATGATATCTTAATATGTGTAAATACAGTATATATATATATATACTATACAGTACTAAGCCATTCCTACAATGTTGTGTTTTGTGTTTGTGTATTTGTTGTGTGTCTGTGGTGTGTTGTGTATTGTGTGTTGTTAGACATGATATACACTCCTAGTCATTTCTATGATATTTCTTACACAGTAAAGCAACATCCTACAATAAGTGGGTGTGTGTGGGGAGGGAGGTTGGTGGTGTTGGGTAGTTTGTGATTGTAAGAATGATATAACTTAAGTTTAGATAAGCTGAAGACATACAGAAAACAAAAAATTGGAGAGGGTAGTTGTTGTTTGGTTTATTAAAATGAAAAGAAATCTGCATACGGAAATCGATTTGGAGAGGGTAGTTGTTGGTTATTTTTTGAATAGATCTGCCCTGTGAGTGATTTGTTACTGTTACTCGTAAGCAAGCTTAGATCCATTTGTGTGTGTGCTGTGTTTTGTACTGTGAGTGCTTGTATGTGTTCATGTGTACGTGTGTGTTGATGGCCATTGTGTGTGTGTGTGTGTGTGTGTGTGTGTGTGTGTGTGTGTGTGTGTGTGTACGTGTGTGTGTGTGTGTGTGTGTGTGTGTGTGTGTGTGTGTGTGTGTGTGTGGTGTGTGTGTGTGTGTGTGTGTGTGTGTGTGTGTGTGTGTGTGTGTGTGTGTGTGTGTGTGTGTCTGTGTGTGTGAATCCTCTGTGTGTGTGTGTGAATGCACTCTTGTGTGTGTGTGTGTGTGAATGCAATCTTGTGTGTATGCAGAGGTGTCCGTGTGCGTACAATTTAACAGGCAAGAATTTTCTTTTAAGTTCTGTCTTTTATTGTTTGTTACATTTGTATGTGCTTGAGGTCATTGTGATGATACATCATGCATTATACAACAAGAATTTACTGAGTTGTACCGAAACATCTTAGAAGGATTAGTTTCTAAATTATGGACGTAGGATGTATTTTTCAATCTTTTATTTTGAGTGTGTGTGTGTGTGTGTGTGTGTGTGTGTGTGTGTGTGTGTGTGTGTGTGTGTTGTGTGTGTGTGTGTGTGTGTGTGTGTGCTGTGTGTGTGTGGTGTGTGCGTGCGCGCCTGTGTGTATGCGTGGTGTTCGGGGCTTAATAGAGCTTTTAACTGCTTTATTGTTAATGTGCCCATATCCTGGGTAGGTTCACGTTCACATGATATTTTGGTTCCAAAACTGCTAATCCATCACTCGTGTGAAACATGGGACCTGTGTGTGCACCCATGATGGTAATAAGCAATTTTTCCAACACCGGAATCAGTCCAAGAATGATGGCTAAACTGCAACTGTGACAAAGGACCGATGACCATGGATGAACCTTTACCAATAACATGAGGAAAGAGATTGACAAGACACAGATGCTATACTCTAAGTATGCACGGAACCAATGTCATGGACCTTAAACAATATACCCGACACTGAAGGGGAACTGCAGTGATGACCAGGAACAGGTTCAGAATGAATCATTCAAGTCTCTTCTGCAAGTACTACCGGTGAAACATTAAGTACTACCCGGTGAAACATTCAAGTAGTACCGGTGAAACATTCAAGTAGTACCCGGTTGAAACATTCAAGTATACCATGTGAAACATTCAAGTACTACCCGGTGAAACATTCAAGTACTACCCGGTGAAACAATCAATGAGAATTCTTGAATATTCTGTCCAAAAATGTCTCTTTTCCTCTTTTTTTCCCTCCAAATTTCAAACTGACATACAGCTCTCTGCCTTCTATGCCATGATCTTTTCCACTTGCAACTGAGGGACACCTCTCTGACATCACTTCCTCACTCCCTTGATCTGCATCTGCCTTCATAAAGCCGGAAGTGATGTGATAATTTAAAACTAAACAAAAAATCAGCTCCAGTGATAATTTTGAAAGTCACAGCTCAAGGATCTTGGAATGTACATGTCTTGCATTCCAACTCCTGCAAACATTGTTAATTCAATTCCATGACTAAGCTGTACAAAAATAACATTGACAACAGCAGCCAAGAAGATTAAGAGATCAACAAACAAATCAACGAGAAAAGTTTACTGGAAGGAAACATTAAAAAAACAAACAAACAAACAAACAATTGAAACAACCACCCCTCTCTCTAACCATCTCGGCATGAATCCTGGCGCACCCTGCACCACTTTTCAACCTTTCTTTTTCACCTTTCTTTCTGCCATGACTTATACTGCACAGAAAAAAAAATTAACGAAACTGTACAAATGTCAGAAAATACACTCTATTTAAACACACATTCCCCCATCCTCTTTCTCTCTTTATAAAGTGAAGCATAGCTATTTTTGAGAAACCACTTTTGTCATGTCTGCAAAACTTCATACATTTGTGGTTAATTTAACTACAACAGTTCCATTCATCTGAGCTATGTTCGCTGGTCAAGGCTGAGCATGTCTGCATGCATTATCCCAACTTTCTAATTAATCCAGACAACATCAAAAATAACATTGACAAGGCACTTAAACATTTTTTTTTAAATGGTCCAAGAGTCTTTCGATGGAACAAAAAAAAAAACAAAAAACAACTGAAACCCACCCCCTCCTCAATAATGATCGTATGAAAATTTTGGGCATACACTCCCAGAGAGCTCTTTTCCTCTATGCTGGGTTGGATGTGCGAGTCTTTTTTGGAGTGCTTCTCAGTATTATCAGGAACATCCACAAGAATTGTCGTCACAACGGAGCATGAGTCCACGGTCTGAGGACTTGTTGTGTATGGTACGTGTTACAGAAGTACACTGTTTGACGGTCTGCAGTTAAAGTCCTGAATGGGCAGCACAAAACATCAAGATACTGTCTCCTGAAAAGCAACATAAACAGTACTCCGCTGCCCACGCTCTTTGATGCTCAGTAGGTGCCTGCTTAGTGCAAGTCCATTACATCTTACAACTTCTGGACAACGAGCATACATGGACATGGTTCCCGTCTGCGAGTCAATGGCTATAGAATGGGTCAAAGTGAGGCAAACTTTGTTTAACTTTGACCCAACAAAGTCAATGAAGGTTCAAAACAAAAAAGTACTGTACCGAGAGATAGCAAACAATGTCATGTACTGCTGCATTTATGGCGCTTCTGTGCTCATTAGCTGATTTACCTAATACAAGTCAAATTACAAGTGAAAATTTCCCTGGATCAAGCATCAAATTGCTTTTGCTTACTGGATAAGATTTGCACCAGATACGAATTCACTTTTTTTTAATTTACAAAAGCAAAGAAACTCTTCAAGAGAGAACAGAGAACAAACTCAATCAACTTTTAAAATGGCAATGAGCAGTTGACATCCACATAAATTTGATTTTAAACCACTTTTTCACAAACCTTGTATACTCTGTGAGTGTGTGTGTGTGTGTGTGTGTGTGTGTGTGTGTGTGTGTGTGTGTGTGTGAGTGTGTGTTTTGTCCCTGCGTGTGTCTACTATTACTGTGTCTATCAAAAGTGATGACTAAATTTGCACACATATATGCAAGCATGTTTGCCCTCGCACTGATTGCTTTCATTTTGTGCACAGCTCAGATCATGAGTGCACATGCCCAAAGAAAGTGCTAAATTGTTCACGCACAGGTGTATTGGTTCTTCTCTAAAGGCCGTGAAATCATATCATTCTGAGCAACAAAGACTGTTGCAATGATTCCTAAAAGTGTAGATTCTGCCGTTCACAATCTGGTGTCCCCCAAAGTGTGCAAAAGAGCAGTCATATAAGTTTTAAACTTAATAGGTTTTGAAAAGAATAAATCAATTCATAAAGTTTACAAATTTAGCCACACAAAAAGGCATTATTTCACAGCAACAAACGAAAATGATTATAACTCCTTGCTGCAAAGTGAACACATCACTAATGATGAACAGAACATTTCAAAATTACAATGTTGTGTATTTAATTAAAGAGGAAAATTAATTAATTTACTCATCAAAAGCAAAACAAACTAATAAAATTTCTTCATTTAGTCCGCTAGTGGATGCCATTCATTGCTTCAACCTTTTTTACAAGAAAAACAAACAAATCGACATTTCTTTTTATGTTATAAAATAAGATTTCTGTTAGAAAAGAAATATTTCCTTTGCCATCTATAACTGCGGATAACTGTAAGATCTTATCTTTTTGAGAGATCGACAAGTTTCCACATGTACTGTCTGACAGTAATGTCACAACATTCAAAAGTAGATTTTTGTGTACCACTGTATGTAAGAAAACTTCCCTTTGCCACCCATGTGGATAAGATAAGATAAGATAATGTTGCTTATAGCCCATGTGGATAAGATAAGATAAGATAATGTTGCTTATAGCCCATGTGGATAAGATAGATAAGATAATGTTGCTTATAGCCCATGTGGATAAGATAAGATAAGATAATGTTGCTTATAGCCCATGTGGATAAGATAAGATAAGATAATGTTGCTTATAGCCCATGTGGATAAGATAAGATAATGTTGCTTATAGCCCATGTGGATAAGATAAGATAAGATAATGTTGCTTATAGCCCCATGTGGATAAGATAATGTTGCTTATAGCCCATGTGGATAAGATAAGATAAGATAATGTTGTTATAGCCATGTGGATAAGATAAGATAAGATAATGTTGCTTATAGCCATGTGGATAAGATAAGATAAGATAATGTTGCTTATAGCCATGTGGATAAGATAAGATAATGTTGCTTATAGCCCATGTGGATAAGTAAGATAAGATAATTGTTGCTTATAGCCCATGTGGATAAGATAAGATAATGTTGCTTATAGCCCATGTGGATAAGATAGATAAGATAATGTTGCTTATAGCCATGTGGATAACTCTCTTATCTGCATCGTCTTTTTCAGACTGAGAAATTGTTCAAGCTTTCATATAGTGTGGCAATAAATCTGTTAACTTTGTTATGAACAGAAGAAAATCCAGGAAAAGGGTTACAATTAATCAAACTTGATTTGAACGGCCGTATGGTATTCCATTCTTCTATTATATATATATATATACCTACCCAGTCAAGAGACACTTTAGTCACCTTACTGAGCACAGATGGATTGAGCATCAACTTCAATTCTTAACATGAAAACATGGCTCCCGGATTTACTGACATGTCCATGTTATGAAAGGTACATTTTCACGTGATCTTTTACCAAAGTTAGAGCAATTCATCACCTTCAATCTTGTACTTACTTTTATTTTTACATCACATTTCTTTCTGATGACTGTGTTTTAACTTAAAATTATTTCTTAGGATAACCTACATGCATGCATTTAAGTACATTTCTGCATTCCTGTTGATGCAAAAACACAAGAGGTAAAATCGTTTAGCAATGACCTTTAACAACAAGTAATGTTATAAAAAGGAAATACACCTCCAGGTTGAACCATAATACAAACACCTCTTTGTTCAGCAATCTAGGTTTATCGCCTGGCAATAAAAGAATCGGTACACCTGATACTCTGGAATTCATGTACATAAGTTGGTTATAAAGACAGGACACCATCAACAAAACATGCAGCGTCATTACACTTATGTGTTCAGGCACAAAACCTGCAGTGAAGCATTTCAGCAAAATATCTTTAGTTGCAAAGCAAACAATGTTGTTGCTGACTTTCATGTGTAGTTTCCACCGTCCAATCTTCTGTTCTTAACATGCTGTATACAACACACATATCATGAAACGATTCAACTCATTCATGATATTTTTTTAATAACTTTTACCTTTTTCTTTTTATTGTTAGAAATGTTTTAATACTCATGCATTTTGGCCCAAAATCTCAATGTTTTCTTCATTTTAAATTCCACAATACATCCTCACTCCCTTTTGATTGTAAGATGAAAAACAAGATCAGTAAATAAGCTCTGTATAACTGCTACTGCGAAACGGTGTAACATTTGACAACCAAATGATTATCCTAGAATATTTGAAGAAATTGTCCTCTTCTCTGTCACTGTCCCAAAGTTAGGTTGTTTTTGACAGAAAAGTAAAAATAAAAATTTCAAAAGCATGTATATTCTGCAAAAGGCTAATAATTACACAGATAGTGTTTCCATGTAACAAAGTGCTCTTAACATTTCAGGCCTTATTTTCCATCTGGAAATGTATGTAAAATGAATTATTTCATTTGCTCTTTCTTCCCATACCTATGCCCTTTCTGTGATTTCTATGCACACCAAGTCACTTTTGTCTGTCTTCTTGTTTGAAAAAAAAAAAAATGATAAAAAATATATAAATTATTAATAAGTAAATAAAATGAGTAATTTTTTTTCTTTTAATCTGTACACTAAGTAACCAGAGTAGACATGAACCAAATTCTAAAAGTTTATCAGTGAATACAATTGAAAGCTCATTGCGTACCTCTTTTAAAATTTAAATACGACCACTATTTTCATACTTGATACTAAACCAAAGTTTTAAACAAAAAAAACGTCAGTAAACAGTCCATCCCACCCATCCAAGAGAATGCAGTGTGCACAAACAAGCTGATCAGCCAGATGTTTTCAGACAATGTATGGCTGTTTTCGCTTTTGTTTTTTTTTTTAAAGGGGGAAAACTAAGTATCAATTTAAGTAAATTTTACAATAATATAAAGTGGTTTTCACCCACACACTTACAGCTGAATCTAAGTTGTACATTTTTATCATATATTGTTCTTGAACTTTTTTTTCAGACTAATTTGTTTTCTTTTTATCTGCAGTTGCCTAAATAACTAAAACTAACTCCATCTCCTCTTCGCAGCAGTGCTCGGTCATAGAACTTCGCAATGTAATTCCAATCCCATGACAGAGATGAGACACACAAAAAACACAAACAGTTAAGACAAGAAAATGTTGGATCTGTTCCAGAATTTCCATCAGGCAGTCTAAAAGCATACAGAAGGCTTAAAAAGTATTTCAGCAATAAACTTCAAACAAACAAAAAAATCACAACTAATGACAAATGCATTAAAAACAGCTGTCATCTTTTGAAGTGCACACACACACACACACACACACCACACAGATTATCTCATGAACAACGAATTCTTGCCAGCCAAGCACATTTCACGGAAGAAGAGGGAGCAATATCATCTGATAACAGACTCCTATCCCTTACTAAATACTATGGAGCTTACACGTACACAGAAATTTCACGAAGCCCTTAGGCACAATAAAGATGAAATATTCTGTCTAAAGTTTCTTAAATTTTAACTCACAATACAGCATGCAATCCATTGTCGTTTTTCTTTTCCATCCTATCAAATTAGATCAGAAACGATGGCCTCTACTGTGTTATTTCCAAGTACAAAGGTAATGCTTCAACCTGATATTGTCATTTAAAACACTTTCATTCAAAGCTGAAGCAAAATTTATTTAACTTCCTCAACATCACAATGAGCCAAAAAGTTTTAAGAAGAAGAAGAAAGAGAGGGGAAAGAAGAAAGAGAAGAAAATAGAAAAGTATCCCTTCCATTTGACTAAGAGAGTCATTCATACATGTGTATGGGAAAGGGATTGGGGGGGGGGGGGGGGGTGTACAACAAACAGGGGAGAAGGATGAAGTTTCATGAAGCTTTCATTCCTGTATAATTATCACACACAACACACACACACACACACACACATGCTCGCGCACACACACACACACGCACACACACACACACACACGCACACACACACGCACACACACACACCCATAAATAGCTTGACTTGCACAAATAGCAGAGCAGAGATAATTATGTAAAGATCAATTATACACTAGACGGTGAAAAAAGGTCATACGCAACACAAGAGATTCAAATAAAAAAAGATATGCCCACTTTTAAAGAGGGCTTACAATGTTTGTTTGTTTTTAAAAGTTTTATTATAATTAAGTACATCAATCCCAGTTGAAACAATAGTTGACATGATATTGTCGGGGAAATTTACATTCATGGAATTTAAAAAATGTGAATGCGTCATTCACGACAGAGAACATGGCACCAAGAACATCATGTGGACCCAACCCTGTGCTCCCCCACATTTTTTCAAAGTTTTCTTCATGTCAATATTTCAATCGTGTGAAACCAAATGGCCAAAACATTATCATTAAAAGTGAAATGGCATAAGACATGTGTCAATCGGGACATTCACGACCCGTATCTAGTCATTTGTGACACTTACAAAACTTGGGACATCAGTTTGAATATCTCATCTGCGAGCTATGAAGATTATAGGAAACCTTTATAATTTTTTTCACTTTGTAAAGTTAACGACTAGCTGACTGGCAAAAATGGACATGAATTTAAAGACTTCTTAACATAGAGTTTTAACCCACAACACAAACAACTTAGAGACTAGTTACCAAGCTTCACTTTAGAAAAGAACAACATCGAAACACCGCAACAGTATAAAAAGTCAGATTGGAAAATTTGGTTGCTATGATGAAACATGACTCAGCATTGTAGGGCAATTGATATGACATGTATTAAATCATACTCCTGATCAACTTCTTTCAAAGAAGATATTTTCAAGGGCAATTGAGGACATTAAATCTTTTTTCTTGATTGACTTCTTTTCATTTTAGACATTGTCAACTATAAAAAATTTAAAAAAAAACATTCCGGACTCATGCCTCGTTTCATTCACAATTTTTATGGAACAGTGACCATTCTAACACATATATTACAATACCACAAAGTGACAAAGCCGATTATGGGTCACAGCGTGGCAGACAATTTCAGTTGCTTCAGCAAGGCACAGATATCAACAGTGTTTTGGAGACCTGTGCATTTGATGATAACTAAACATCACCAAAATCATTTGAGTTATATTTTCAATGTATCTAAAACATAACATCAACTTTCATTCATGTGATATGTACACTGCTGGCCAAGCATCTTTTGTCACAGTCTCACACCATATGTAAGACTGAACACCGCACTCCATGTAACTTTGTCTGTACTGTTTCATTTTCATGTCTCAAAACGTTACTCTCAGACTGATCTAGCAGAAAAATGATATTGGAACCTCTGTAATTATCTTTCTTTTAGAACAACTCACTCCCACAACAACCAAAATATTTTGTTGCTTGTGTGCTTTCTCCGTTTCTCTCACAATCACATAACCATGCATACCATCTCAAGATCATTTCTGACACCTATAGAACAACCCTTCCCTCTCCTGACTTAAAACTACAGTTAGGATCTTTTTTTGCTAAACTGTTGACAAAAATTACATCAATCTGTATCTCTAACAGCTCAATTCCTCACTGACTTGGACTCCAACTAGCACAGTAACAATCATTTTGGTCATTTTATTTTCCCTGTTGAATATGATTTCAAAAGACTAACGAGAAGTTGTCTTTTAATGAAATGCATGTCCGCAATGTGGCATTTTCCCCTTTGCAGCGTTTTTGACATGAATGTCCAATGATAATAACTTATTCACACTACCAGTTACAAAAGTGGTTTCTGAACTGACATAATCTGTTCAAGACTGCCACGTTTGTGATTGCGCACTAACGCAACGTTCTGAACAGCACACAGTTGCGATCTTGGCACTATGCAATCATTCTTGCAATGTTCAGCATCTCCAAATGTTCCCAGAAAAATAACATTTTCAGCCCTGTATTATTGAGCGACAGCAAAATTCACTCATCATTGCAACAAGAAGCACCGAAACAAAAATAGATGAAAAAAAAAATTGAAGACCAAGAACAGATTTTCCAAAGAGGATTAGTGAAAGTGCAAACAAAATTATGTGTGGAGGATAAAAAGTTCAGAAAATAACATTTTGGATCTGTAAGATCGGGTGACAGCCAATCTCATTCCTAATCAAAATCAATTCTAGTATGCAGATCACAAACTCTACGAAAAAAAAACTGAAGACCAGGAACAGAGTTTACACAGATAGATCTACAGCAATCGGTGAATGTGTAGGGCAAAAAAATACAAACAGTGAATGTTGTAGAGGAAAACAAATACAATCAGTGAATGTTGTAGAGGAAACAAATACAATCAGTGAATGTGTAGGTGGAAAAATACAATCAGTGAATGTGTAGTGGAAAAATACAATCAGTGAATGTGTAGGTGGAAAAATACAATCAGTGAATGTGTAGGGGAAAAAAATACAATCAGTGAATGTGTAGGTGGAAAAATACAATCAGTGAATGTGTAGGTGGAAAAATACAATCAGTGAATGTGTAGGGGAAAAAATACAATCAGTGAATGTGTAGGGGAAAAATACAATCAGTGAATGTGATGGGGAAAAAAGAACAACTCCACACTAAAGGCCTAGAACCCTGTATATACAGAGAGTGGGAGTTGCTCATCACCTGAGAAAGGATCGTCCCTGTAACTTGTAAACATCTGATCCAAGAAAAAGTCTTATCACTAGTGCTCTTGACTGGAAGTGAATTTACAGCGCTGCTGATCAAAGGGGTAGTTGGCTACATCACCTAAAGGGACTACATGCAAGCACAGAGCTACTTTCACTGTCTCAGCACTTAGGGAGAAGAAAGGAGTGAGTGCCCAAATGATGACTCAAGAATCCCTGATGTTGTGGAGGTTATGCAGTTTTGGACAATACATGTGGACACAAAAACATGCTTTGAATTGCACAGCTCAGGCCAATAAAGTCAGGACAGGAAAAGGACAAGGCAGAAAAAGGACAAGGCCATGTTTTATTTCAATTTCGAAAGATAAGGTCACTGTGATCTTGATAACCACCATTTCTGTGTATAAACTATACACTAGCTAATAAATCCGCTAACAACAGACGGACTCTTAATTTTTGTTTTTTGTGGGGGATTTGCTTCTCTCTCTCTCTCTCTCTCTCTCTTCCTCTCTCTCTCTTCCTCTCTCTCTCTCTCTCTCTCTCTCTCTTCCTCTCTCTCTCTTCCTCTCTCTCTCTCTCTCTCTCTCTCTCTCTTCTGCAGATAAACTGTACACTAGCTTGTCTACGGATAATGGACAATCCCTTGATTTCTCTCTCCCTCTCCCCTTCTCTCTCCCCTCCCCCTCCTGTGTGTGTGTGTGTGTGTGTGTGTGTGTGTGTGTGTGTGCATATATAAAACTATTAAAAGTGTGTATGTGAGAGTGTGTGAACATCTAGTCACCTATTTTTCATGATATTTTCAAAGCTGTCGACAGTTTCAACCGATCAAACTTCATTTTTCATCAGTTGAAGGAGTCCCAAGCATTCGGTCAGCTTTTAAACTGAAAGAACAAAAAAAAAAATGCCACTCAGTCACAGCAACATCATATCTCCTTCTCCATTAACTTAATTTTTTTTTTAAATTAAATACGAAATGAGGCAGGGAACAGTAAATAATAAACAATAAACAAGTAGGGTAGCTCTTGCTCCCACAAGAAAACATAACTCCAAAGGAATGCTACTTACTTGCAACACACCGAATGTAATTCAGTGTCATAAGCAGAAATCCTTTGGTTTAATTTCAAAGGCAAAAACGTCATGTATTCAGTCTCTCACTGAAGAACAACCACAAAAATATACTGAAATAGCCCTCAGACACATCTGATGATACTTGGAAATGACTGAAATAAACTGAGGGAGTTTGGGTGAACAGTAAGTCATCAACTGATCATGACACATTGATGGTATGTGCACTGCTGTGCATCCATCTGTTGTTTCCTTTGTCCTGGTTTGTCTTGTGATCACTGTGCACATCAGACACAGCTTGAAGCTGGTGGTACCAATGCACTGGGTTCAGACACTAAATCAGTAATTGGAGTAAAAACCATATTTAAAGCAGGCATACATGCACATTGTGTGTGTATGGGGATTAGCCACCTGGATGTGTACACACCTTTGTGTACGTACATTTTACACTGAACAGTCAACCAGTCATGACTTTAAGTTAGAATACTTCTAGCCATTTATTGTGTTTTACCACCAATCTCTACATAGAATCTACAGTGTGTTATTGTAGAGCTCTAAGAACATTTAATTGCAACTGACAACTGTCTGAGTTGCATTGAAAATTTGACTTTGAGTTTGAATGGTTACTGTAAAAATCTGGTCCATCTGCCTACGCCTCACAAACAAGATATTCCTAAGTTCTGTCTGGTCAAACATGGGATAACCTGTGGCCACACTGGTCCCACACACTAAATGGTGATCATCCTGCTAGTGCTACACATTGTGTCAACCTGCAAATAATGCACAGGTGTCACTAAGCGTTGAGAAGATCCCCAAACCAACACACACACACACACACACTCACACGCACACGCACACACAGCACACACACACACACACACACACACACTCACACACACACACACACAGACACGCACACATACACACACACACATAGTGACACACACACTCACACACACACACACACACATACACACACACACACACCCTTCTGTCCAGCCTAGGTTCAGGCCCCTGCACCTCTCCCTCCTCTCCCCTTCCCTTGCTGGTTTGCTTTCC
>CM031610.1:17536908-17561908 GCA_018398815.1 Conus ventricosus
ATTCATAAATTCATCATTTGTCCAAATCTGTCAAACTGCCCGCATACCGTGAGTACAATATTATCTCTCTCTCCTTGGACACGCATGACTTCTTCTGGCCACTTTTGGTTTGTTCTTTTCTGTCTGTCTGTCTGTCTGTCTTACTTTCTTTCCTCTTTCTTTGTTTTTCTTTCCTTTTTTTCCCTTTCTCTTTTCCTTCTTTCTACTTCCTTTCTCACGTTCTCTCTCTCTCTCTCTCTTCTCTCTCTCTCTCTCTCTCTCTCTCTCTCTCTCTCTCTCTCTTTTTTCTTTTCTGTTTTTTTTTCTCTCTCTCTCTCTTTCTTATTTTCTTTTCTTCTTTTTCATTGATTTCTTTATCTTTATTCCTTTCTTTCTTTTTACCTTCGTTCAGATGTTTTTTGCCCACCACGTCTATACATTTTTCTTCTTCTGTGCGCTGCTAGTTTGTTTGTATGAGAGAGAAGAGAGAGAGAGAGGAAGAGAGGAGAGAGAGGGGGAGAGAGAGAAGAGAGAGAGAGAGAGAGAGAGAGGAGAGATCCTATTTTAACAAAACTTGGCGAACAGACGGAAAGTTCCCCTCAAAACGAATCTGTGAAATTTCAGTTCTGATAGGTGGTACAGGTCTGGCTCCATGGATGGTGCCGTGGTCCGTGTACCCAGATGACGTCATTACTCTTGGACTGATTTTCAAAGAACTTCTATAGTTGGTCCCAAAGACGAATCAATCCATCCAAATGTTGATACTGTTTCAGGGTCCATTCAAAACAAAATCGCAGAAACTATTGAACCTGTTTGAACAAAACTAGGTAGAAAGATGAAATTCAAATCAGGCCATGTTGTTTCCCAGCCCAGCCAATCACGAGGCTCCAAAAATCAGGACTGTCGGAAAAGGTGGACTGTACGGTTAGGTGTCATGTTTTTTTTACAACATTGGTCTAAACATATTAGAGAGAAAAAAAGAGGCCTTGTTTCGGCACAGTGCTTACACAAACTGCACATTTATGATGTATTACATAATGTTTAAATCATTACATTTAACCAGTTTAATCAGTTGAAACCAGCAAATGTATGAAAAAATTATTGTTCTTTTAATCAGAAAGGAATCTGTACCTAATGCAGGATTATGTAAAAAATAAAAATAAAAAAAAATTCAGAACGGATTTCAGCCACATTTGATTGAGAGGTGAATGGGAATCAACGGGGAACCATTTGCAGTATGGTGCGGACTCATGAAAGTGACATTACATAATGCTTAAATCATTACAGAGAGCCGATCGTCATTTGAAACCAGCAGTTCATACTGAATATAGTTGTTTTTATGTTCTTTAAACTAAAAAAAAAAATTCTGCGCCTGAAGAAAGAAGAAAGAGAGTCGGTCCAAGAGACACGATACAAGCAAGTTGAAGGGCCCTGTTACAGAGGCCAAGTTCCAAGCTTCCTGAGCAACAGGTAACTCAGTCCTGACTGAAACAATGCCAGGATCGACAGAATGGTGGGAGGAGATGAAGGATACCATGGCAACAGCTGGAAAAGAAATCCTAGAGTGTAAGAAGCCACTGAAGAAATCCTGGATCGGTGATGACACATGGAAATTGATAGCAGAGAGGAAAGAACTCCACCAGAAGAGACACAACTGCTCCTCGGACCAAGCAGTGTACCACCGGGAAAATACATCGAGGAGGACAGGCAGGTGAAGCGGAATGCCCAGAAAGATAAAAAGGGATTGGCTGGACAAGCGAGCGGGAGATGCCGAAGAAGCTGCCAAGCGCAACGACATGAGAGCTGTCTACAGATCGCAAAGAAGACATCTGGTAGTGTGAGGACTGGCTCGGACCTATAAAGGAAAAAGATGGCACACTTCTGTCAAGAGGCGAGGAAAAGCTCGCAAGATGGGCCGAGCGCTTCTTGGGAGTTCTAAACAGACCCGAGCCAACCGACACCAGCTGAGGCAGATGACCCATCCCTCCTGCTCTCAATCAACACCGAAGACTTCACTGAAGAGGAGATCAGAACAGCCATCAAGATATTAAAGAACAATAGGTCCCCTGGGTTCGATGGAATAACAGCGGAAATGCTTAAAGGTGGTGGTGACTGCATCGTCTCTTGGACGTGCAGTCTCTGTAACCAGGTTTGGAACTCCGGCATCGTCCTAGAGGATTGGAAGAATGGCGAAGTCGTCTGTATCCACCCGAAATAGGCAACCTATTTAGAGTGCGACAACTGGAGAGGAGTTATTCTACTGTCAATACCATGGAAAGTGTACTACCAGGTCATCCTCAACCGACTGCGCGACGTAGTGGACAATGAGCTCAGAGAACAACAAGCAGGCTTCCGCCCGAAACGATCCTGTCGGAGCAGATCTTCACACGAAGACAGATCATCGAGAAGTGTGGAGAGCACCAAGTACCCCTAAAACCCTCAGCTTCATTGACTTTACCAAAGCATTTGACAGTGTCCACAGACCATCATTGTGGAAAATAATGAAATCCTACGGCATCCCAGAGAAAGTTGTGTCGGCCCCAAAGCAGATTTACTTAAACTCCAAGTGCAGAGTCAGGAACGGAAGATGGCTACAGTGACTGGTTTGAAGTTGTCACCATTGACTGGGTTTTGAAACATGTAACCCAAGGAAAGGGAAAACAAGTGGACAGAAGGAAACAGTCTCTCAGATCTGGATTTTGCCTATGACATTGCTGCTCTTGCAAGCACCACTCAAGCTCAAGATCTGCAGGTGCTTCTAGACAATATCAGCAAGTTTGCAGGCAACAATAGCCTCATTATCAGTGCCAAAAAGACTAAAAACATGCTGACTGGTAAACACCAAGTGCCTACAGACGTTTTCATCGACCAAAAGCAAGTGGAAGAAGTGGAGAACTTCACACATACCTAGGCAGTTCCATCAACAACGCCAATGCCTCGACTATGAACTGAAGTGTCGTATTGGCAAGGCAACATCAACATTCAATCAGCTGAACAAAACATGGAACAGCAAGAAATTCTCCCTTGGAATCAAAATTGAAGTTTTATAACGCCAGCGTGATTCAACGCTGCTATATGGCTGTGTAATCTGGCAACTGAATACCACCCAGGAGAAGAAACGCGACCGCTTTTGACACCAAGTGCCTACGTAAGATCTTGGGCATCAAATGGTCAGACTTTATACCAAAAGAAAGGTCAGGGGGAGGTCCCATGTCAACCATCATCTGCAGACGGCGCCTCTGCTGGCTGGGTCATGTCTTGAGATGACCCTCATCAAGACCTGCAAACCAGGCCATTAAATGGATCCCAGCAGGCCAGAGAAAAAGGGACGACCCAGGATGAGCTGGCGACAGACAGTGGAGAGAGACCTCAGACTCGTTAAAAGAGGATGGAGTAGCACCAGCAAAAATGAGCCGAGTTTGACAGCATTTGACTGACAGATGGAATGGTGCCCCCAAAGGGAAACCATGTACAGTTTGGCGCGGACTCATGAAAGCAGATCCGGCGAAACTGTGTGTACAGGTCAGTTTTTATGGTGCTGATAAAATGATATCCAAACTTCACACGGACTGTGAGCATTAGGAAGAGCTGTCTGCTGTTCTGTGGCCCTTCAAAGCCCTGCTTTCATCGTGAAATCAGTGTTGATTTCTTCTCCACGTCTACCCTCGGGTCAGTTTTAGGTCGGAGTTGTCTATTCCTGGGGTCAGTTCAGGTCGGAGTTGTCTATCCCTTGGGTTCAGTTCAGGTCGGAGTTGTCTGTCCCTTGGGTCAGTTCAGGTCGGAGTTGTCTATCCCTTGGTTCAGTTCAGGTCGGAGGTTGTCTATCCCATAGGTCAGTTCAGGTCGGAGTTGTCTATTCCTTGGGTCAGTTCAGGTCGGAGTTGTCTATCCCTCGGGTCAGTTCAGGTCGGAGTTGTCTATCCCTGGGGTCAGTTCAGGTCGGAGTTGTCTATCCTTGGGGTCAGTTCAGGTCGGAGTTGTCTATCCCTGGGGTCAGTTCAGGTCGGAGTTGTCTATCCCTTGGGTCAGTTCAGGTCGGAGTTGTCGTTACCTGCCAGGTCACGGGGATTGCGTTGGATGGACATGGTGCTGCCCTCTGGCGGAGGACTCTCACTCAATACTGGCACCGCGACTAGGCAATTATTGTCGTCAGCAGGGGGGGGGGGGGGGGGGGGGGGGGGGGGTTAGTAGCAGTTAGTGCCTGCGTATGTTAAATCAAAAGGGCGCGCTGAACACACCCCGAAGCGATTCAGCAGCAGTGCAGTGTGTCCTTAAGTGGGTGACCTCATGGTGACTGGGCGTTGTATTTTTCCCGGTGGATTGTCGGTGCCTCGGGACTGTGTGTACGGGGCAAGCCAGGGAGCGATTGTGGACGGGGGGTGGGGGATAGGGGTGGGGGTGGGGATGGGGGTAGTTATGCCGCTAGAGTGGCGCAGAAGATGAAATAGAGAGAAAGAAAAAAAAAAGGTGTCCAGGACTGATCCACGATTCCCTTTAACTTCGGCAGAGAACCACACACTCCCGAAGGCCATTCTGGTTCTCCCCCTCCCCCCTCCTCCTGTCTGTCCTCCCTCCCTCCCCATTCCACCCCTCCTTTGTGTCTGTTTTTTTTTCTGTCGTTTTTTTCTGTCTTTCAGTCTTGTCTTTTGCTTTCTTTCTTTCTTTCTTCTTTCTTTCTTTCTTTCTTTCTTTTTTTTTCTCTTTCTTTCTTTCTTTCTTTCTTTTTTCTTTCTTTCTTTTCTTTCCTTGTTTGATTTTCACATTGTCTTTCCTTCTCTTTCCTTCTGCGTTTTCTTTCTTTCTTTTTTCTTTCTTTCTTTCTTTCTTTCTTTCTTCTTTTCTTTCTTCCTGCATTGCTTCTTTTTTGTTTTCCTTTTTCTTTCCTTTCTTATTGTTTTTTTCCCCCTTTCTCCTTCTTTATACTGCTTTTTTTTTTCTTCTGCTGTTCCTTTTTCTTTGTTTTTTTAAACGTTTTTTTTGTCGTTGAAAGATTAAACTTTTTAGCGTTAATGGCACGTTAACTTTCGACAAGTTTGTCTACAGCAGATGTAACAATCAGCAAGAGAGAGAGAGAGAGAGAGAGAGAGAGAGAGAGAGAGAGAAGAGAGAGAGAGGAGAGAGAGAGAGAGAGAAGAGGAGAGGAGAGAAGGAGAGAGAGAGGAGAAGAGGAGAAAAATGAAGGAGGGAAAGAAGAAGGAAGGAAGCGACAAGCGGGTGTAAATACTGATCAGTTAGCTCGTGGCGTTGGCTGACAAAGAAAACTTGCGGCCTACTGTGAAGTAACCAGACAGATGAACAGCGATACGCACAGGTCAGGCACTGACTGCACGACATCTGCTTCGGTGTGTAGCTTTTCTTCCTACTTTCTTTCTGCCTTCCTTCCTTTTCTTTCTTTCTTTCTTTCTTTTTTCTTTCTTTCTTTCTCTCTCTGTCTTGCTGCCTTTCTTTCTTTCTTTTTTTTTTTTCATTCTCTCTGTCTCTTTCTCTTTCCCCATCCTTCTGTCTTTTTTTTTCTCTTCTTGTTCTTCTTCCTTCTGTTCTCTTTTTCGCCATGTACAGAGTGAATGTACATCTGCTTCGGTGTGTATTTTTTCCTCCTACTTTCTGTCTGTCTTCTTTTCTTTGTTTTTCTCTCTGTCTTGCTTTGCTGTCTTTTTTTCTGTCTGTCTGTCTGTCTGTCTGTCTGTCTGTCTGTCTGTCTGTCTGTCCCCATCCTTCTGTCTTTTCCTTCCTCCTTCTATTCTCTGTTTCGCCATATACAGAGTGAATATGTTACTACATCAAACAATACTACACAAATAAATCTTGACGCTTTGTGTCAAACGCCTTAACACTAAAAATCCACCAGAGAATGTCCATTAGTAATAGAACATACAGACTTTTCCTTTCTTTCTTTTTTCTTTCTGTCAGTCAGTCTGTCTGTCTGCCTTTCTGTCTGTGTCTATATTTCTTTCATTTTTTAAATTTTGTTTTTGTCTTAGCCTGTCTTTCGTTTATCTATTTTTTTCTTTCTTTCTCCTTCTGTCCTTCTTTCTGCCTATATCATTCGACTTCCTTTTCCTCTTTTCCTCTCTTATTTCTTTGTTTCTTTCTACTTTTTCCTTCCTGTCTTTTTTGTTCTCTTGCTTTCTTTCTGTCGTTTTTCCCCCTTGTCTTTTTTTTCTTGCCGTTTGTCCTTTCTTTTTTCTACTTTTCTTTCTGTCTTTTTTCTGTGTTCTTCCTTCTTTCTGCCAATTTCTTTTTCCCCATCTGTCTCTTTTTTTTCTTTCTTATAATTTCTACCTTTCCACTTCTCTGTCTGTCCTTTTCCCTTATATTTTTTTTTTCTCTTTCCTTGCTTAGCTATTTTTTTCTTTCTTTCTTTCTGTCTTTTTTCTGTGTTCTTTCTTCTTTCTGTCAATTTCTTTTCCCCATCCGTCTCTCTTTGTTTTCTTATAATTTCTACCTTTTCTCTTCTCTGTCTGTCCTTTTCCCTTTATATCTTTTTTTCTTCTCTCTTTCCTTGCTTCGCTTGTTTGTTGTCTTTCTTTTCTTCTTTCTTCTCTTTCCATTCAGTCTTGTTTTTTTCTGTGTCTGTCTTCCAATTTCTTTTCCTTCATTCTGTCTTTTTGTTGTTTTTTTACGTCTGTTTCTCGTTTTTCCTTTCTTTCTTTCTGGTTTTCTTTTTCCCCCTGTATTTTGTTTTCTTTCTTTCTTTCTTTTTTTTTTAATGTCATCATTTTCGAGATCCTTTTTTTTTTTCTTTCTCCATACCTCCTTCTTTTTCCTTCTTCCCTTCTCCTTCTTCCTCTTCTTTTTTCGCGTTTCTTTCTCTTTTCTTTCGTTTTTGTTTTCTTCTCTTTTTCTTTCCTTATTCTTTCTTTTTTTTTTCTTTCTTTCTTTGTCTCCCTTTCTTTCGTTTTGTCTTTTGTCTGTCTGTCTTTCATTCTTCTCTTTTTTTTTCTTCTTCTTTTCTCTTTCTTTCTTTTTCCTTCTTTTCAGGCTTGGCTTCGCACACCACTCCCATTGTTAGTTCATTCTTGGCACAATCCAGCGGCCGCGGCGGCACTCAAACCTCAGTGTCGAGACAACATTCACATCGTCACACACACAACCTCGGTGAAAATACAAAAAAAAACACATAATCTTCGACTGTTATATTTCCGTCGTCGTCGTCGAATTGTCATCTCCTCTTCTTTGGTGTGTCTGTACCTGTTCTTCTTGCTCTTGTTTTTTTCGTGTGCTTGGAGTTGTGTTGTGTGTGTGTGTGTCTGTGGTCGTTGCGTTGTGTGCGGCGTTGTGTGGCGTGCGCCGCGGCACGTGCCGTGATGTGGTTTAGTGTGTGTGTCTGTGTTGATGTCGCTGTGGTTGTCTGTGTGCAGCAAAACTCGTGTCGTGACGCAGCAGCGCACAGCAGCACAGCGAACGCATTTTGTGGTGCAAAATAAATAAAGAACACATGAGAATTCTCCATTAAACTTTCGAGACCAGTTCTGTTCAACACCATCTTTCGTCGGAAGCCGCAATTTCTGAAACATTTTGAGGAATAGATGATGAAAACACGAATGGTGAGATATTCCTTGCAGTAAGAGCTAGTTCGTCTTGTTTCGCTAGACCGCAGGCTGTAGCAGGCGAGACGAGACGAGAGAGAGAGGGTAGTGAGAGGAGTAGAGATTGTGATGAGTAGAGAGAGGAGAGTACGGACAGTATGCAGTCAGACAGACAGCGACCGACCTGTCTTTAGTCAGACATGACAGACCCGTCACAGACAGACATCACAGACAGAACAGGAATCAGTACCGAAAAGACATCTCATACACACACGAATCCAAACACCAACATACATCCCACATCTCAGAGCATAGCATCCATACATCTTACATCAAACACGCACAACGCCACAACAGCACACACAGAAACAACGAGGGTACGACACATCACACAGAAGAGAGCACACCACTACACCACAGATAGCAAAGCAACACACCACACAAGAGCAACAACGACAACAGACGGGAAAGCAAACACAACACAGAAGAGCAAAGCACAACACACTAGACAGCAACACAGATAAAGCAACACATACACCACAGATACAAAGCAACACACTACACCACAGATAGCAAAGCAACACACTACACCACATAGACAAAGCAACACACACACCACAGACAGCAAAGCAACACACTACACCACAGATAACAAAGCAACACACTACACCACAGATAGCAAAGCACACACTACACCACAGATAGCAAAGCAACACACTACACCACAGATAACACAAAGCAACACACTACACCACAAAGCAAAGCAACACACTACACCACAGATAGCAAAGCAACACACTACACCACAGATAACAAAGCAACACACTACACCACAGATAGCAAAGCAACACACTACACCACAGATACAAAGCAACACACTACACACCACAGATAGCAAAGCAACACACTACACCACATAGAGCAAAGCAACACACTACACCACAGATAGCAAAGCAACACACTACACCACAATAACAAAGCAACACACTACACCACAGATAACAAAGCAACACACTACAACCACAGATAAACAAACAAGAAACAACACACTACACCCAGATAACAAAGCAACACACTACACCACAGATAACAAAGCAACACACTACACCACAGATAACAAAGCAACACACTACACCAACAGATAACAAAGCAACACACTACACCACAGATACAAAGCAACACACCACACACAGACAAAGCAACACACACACCACAATAACAAAGCAACACACTACAACCACAGATAACAAAGCAACACACTACACCACAGATAACAAAGCAACACACTACACAACAGATAACAAAGCAACACACTACACAACAGAAACAAAGCAACACACTACACCACAGATAGCAAAGAACACACTACACCACAGATACAAAGCAACACACACACCACAGATAGCAAAGCAACACACTACACCACAGATAGCAAAGCAACACACTACACCACAGTATAGCAAAGCAACACACTACACCACAGATAGCAAGCAAACACACACACAGAAACAAAGCAACACACTACACACAGATACAAAGCAACACACTACACCACAGATAGCAAAGCAACACACTACACCACAGATAGCAAAGCAACACACTACACCACAGATAGCAAAGCAACACACTACACCACAGATAGCAAAGCAACACACTACACCACAGATAGCAAAGCAACACACTACATCACAATAGAGCAAAGCAACACACTACACCACAGATAGCAAAGCAACACACTACACCACAGATAGCAAAGCAACACACTACACCACAGACAGCAAAGCAACACACTACATCACATAGAGCAAAGCAACACACTACACCACAGATAGCAAAGCAACACACTACACCACACATAGCAAAGCAACACACTACACCAACCAAGAAAAATCAAAGCAACACACACACCACAGATACAAAGCAACACACTACACCACACAGAGCAAAGCAACACACTACACCACAGACAGCAAAGCAACACACTACACCACAGATAGCAAAGCAACACACTACACCACAGACAGCAAAGCAACACACTACACCACAGACAGCAAAGCAACACACTACACCACAGAAGCAAAGCAACCACACTACACCACAGATAGCAAAGCAACACACTACACACACAGAGAAAGCAACACACTACACCACAGACAGCAAAGCAACACACTACACCACAGATAGCAAAGCAACACACTACACCACAGATGCAAAGCAACACACTACACCACAGACAGCAAAGCAACACACTACACCACAGATAGCAAAGCAACACACTACACCACAGAAGCAAAGCAACACACTACACCACAGATAGCAAAGAACACACACACCACAGATAGCAAAGCAACACACTACACCACAGAAGCAAAGCACACACACACCACAATACAAAGCAACACACTACACCACAGATAGCAAAGCAACACACTACACCACAGATAACAAAGCAACACACTACACCACAGACAGCAAAGCAACACACTACACCACAGATAACAAAGCAACACACTACACCACAGATAGCAAACAACACACTACACCACAGATAAAAACAACAAAGAAAGCAACACACTACACCACAGATAGCAAAGCAACACACTACACCACAGATAGCAAAGCAACCACTACACCACAGATAACAAAGCAACACACTACACCACAGATAGCAAAGCAACACACTACACCACAGATAACAAAGCAAACTCACTACAAACAAAGCACAATACCCAAAAGAAAACAACTACACACCACAGAAAAGCAAAGCAACACACTACACCACAGATAGCAAAGCAACATACTACACCACAGATAGCAAAGCAACACACTACACCACAATAGCAAAGCAACACACTACACCACAGATAACAAAGCAACACACTACACCACAATAGCAAAGCAACACTCCCACCCACAGATAACAAAGCAACACACTACACCACAGATAGCAAAGCAACACACTACACCACAGATAGCAAAGCAACACACTACACCACATATAGCAAAGCAACACACTACACCACAGATAACAAAGCAACACACTACACCACAATGAGCAAAGCAACACACTACACCACAGATAGCAAAGCAACACACTACACCACAGAAGCAAAGCAACACACTACACCACAGATAGCAAAGCAACACACTACACCACAAAAGCAAAGCAACACACTACACCACAAAAGCAAAGCAACACATTACACCACAAATAGCAAAGCAACACACTACACCACAAATAGCAAAGCAACACACTACACCACAAATAGCAAAGCAACACACTACACCACAAATAGCAAAGCAACACACTACACCACAAGAGCAAAGCAACACATACACCAATAGAGCAAGAGACATACACAAAACACACATAGAGCATGGACGACATTACACAAGACACACACATACATGCTCCATAACACAAGACATCCCACATATCACAAGACACCACACATAACACAAGACATCCCACATAACACAAGACATCCCACATATCACAAGACATCACACAAAATACAAGACATCCCACATAACACAAGACATCACACATATCACAAGACATCCCACATATCACAAGACACCACACATAACACAAAACATCCACATATCACATCACACATAACACAAGACATCACACATATCACAAGACACCACACATATCACAAGACATCCCACATATCACAAGACACCACACATATCACAAGACATCCCACATATCACAAGACACCACACATATCACAAGACATCCCACATATCACAAGACACCACACATAACACAAGACATCCCACATATCACAAGACACCACACATATCACAAGACATCCCACATAACACAAGACATCCCACATATCACAAGACATAACACATAACACAAGACATCCCACATATCACAAGACATCACAGAAGAAAAAGAAACACCCGAAGGTGCTGGGGAGGACCCAGAGAAGCACTGTCTTCACCTGCCTTTAGAGCAGTCCTGTACCACCCTTGGAGGCCTGCGCTGTGTTGACGATGGGTACAGGCACGCGCAGGACACTCCATTAAGATATCAAGGGACATAACTGCTCCTGAACAGAGGTAAATTAGACTACAGGATGCAGCTCATAACAGCCTTAAAGTAGCATCCCCATGGGTGTACCAGCCCGTATTTCATGACTGCAGAGCCCACCGGCGAAAAACACCACCCTCCAGCTGCCGAGCACACCCCACAGACCCAACCACCCCTGCCCACGGACAGATGAAGACAGTGCCACTCCAGACACAGCCAAGCTTTCGCCATACGGTCTTATGATGCCCTCAAGAGAGAATCCAGAGTTGTAGTCTTTCCCACTGTCAACAGGACTTTCCCTGTGGTCAGTGGGTCTTTCCTCACCGTCACTGGACCTTTCTCCAGGTCAGCCTAGTTAAGGCAAAGAAGAAAAAGAAACACCCGAAGGTGCTGGGGAGGACCCAGAGAAGCACTGTCTTCACCTGCCTTTAGAGCAGTCCTGTACCACCCTTGGAGGCCTGCGCTGTGTTGACGATGGGTACAGGCACGCGCAGGACACTCCATTGAGATATCAAGGGACATAACTGCTCCTGAACAGAGGTAAATTAGACTACAGGATGCAGCTCATAACAGCCTTAAAGTAGCATCCCCATGGGTGTACCAGCCCGTATTTCATGACTGCAGAGCCCACCGGCGAAAAACACCACCCTCCAGCTGCCGAGCACACCCCACAGACCCAACCACCCCTGCCCACGACAGATGAAGACAGTGCCACTCCAGACACAGCCAAGCTTTCGCCATACGGTCTTATGTGCCCTCAAGAGAGAATCCAGAGTTGTCAGAGACATCACACATAACACAAGATATCACACATAACACAAGATATCACACATATCAACACAAGAAATCACACATGTTAACACAAGAAATCACACATGTTAACACAAGAGATCACACATATTAACACAAGACATTAACACAAGACATCACACATATTAACACAAGACATCACACATATTAACACAAGAGATCACACATATTAACACAAGACATCACACATGTTAACACAAGACATCACACATGTTAACACAAGACATCACACATATTAACACATGATATCACACAAAATTACCACAAGACATCACACATGTTAACACAAGACGTCACACATAATACAAGAGATCACACATATTAACACAGGAGATCACACATATTAACACAAGACATTCACACATATTAACACAAGGCATCACACATATTAACACAAGACATCACACATGTTAACACAAGACGTCACACATAATACAAGAGATCACACATATTAACACAAGAGATCACACATATTAACACAAGAGATCACACATATTAACACAAGAAATCACACATATTAACACAAGACATCACACATATTAACACAAGACGTCACACATAATGCAAGAGATCACACATATTAACACAAGAGATCACACATATTAACACAAGAGATAACACATATTAGCACAAGACATCACACATATTAACCCAAGACGTCACACATGATACAATAGATCACACATATTAACACAAGAGATCACACATATTAACACAAGAGATCACAATTACACAAAGATCACACTATAGCACAAGACATAACACATACTAGCACAAGAGATCACACATTATTAACTCAAGAGATCACACATATTAGCACAAGAGATCACCCATATTAACACAAGAGATCACACATATTAACACAAGACATTCACACATATTAACACGAGACATCACACATATTAACACAAGAGAACACACATATTAACACAAGAGATCACACATATTAGCACAAGACATCACATGTTTCTCACCCGCAATTCAATCTGTCTGTCCCTCACGTTCCCACATCAGATCCCTATCTCTTCACCCTCCCTATTTCTCTCTTCTCCCTCCCTCCCCCCCCCCCCCCCCCCAATTCCTTTCTCCTTTCGATCCTCCAATCTCTCCCTTCCCTCCCTCCCTCCCTCCCTCCCTCCCTCTTTCCCTCCTCTTTCAGATTTGTGTTCGGAAAAGAAAACAACAAGAACAACAATACAACAACAACCACAACAACAGCCTCGATGACAAAACACACCTTTGAACTAAAAGATCAGGAGGACCTCCCACTCTTTCCCATTCCCAGGAAGTACAGAGAGATCCCCTCTCCACACCATCTCCCCCCCCCTCCCCACTCCCCCCCCCCTCCCCCCCCCCCCCCCACACACACACTTCCTCATGTCCTCGTAAGTTTTCCATTATGAGACAGTTTGTAATGGGGTTGTGTCCTCGCAAGGAGATCTTCTGTACAAGAAAGGTGTGTGTGTGTGTGTGTGTGTGTGTGTGTGTGTGTGTGTGTGTGTGTGTGTGTGTGTGTGTTGTGTGTGTTGTGTGTGTGTGTGTGTGTGTGCGTGCGTGCGTGCATGCGTGCGTGTTTGCATGTGTGTGTGTGTATGTGTGTGCGCGTGCGTGCGTGCGTGCGTGCGTGCGTGCGTGTGCGTGCGCCTGTGTGTGTGTGTGTGTGTGTGTGTGTGTGTGTGTGCGTGCGTGTGTGTGTGTGTGTGTGTGTGTGTGTGTGTGTGTGTGTGTGTGGTGTGTGTGTGTGTGTGTGTGTTTGCGCCCACCATTTTGACACCTAGCTGCCCGAACTGTTCAGTGTTTTGCAGTCAATTACGCCGTGGCTGTGTGGCCTTTCACATGAATAGTGTGGACATAAATCCCTCCACAGACCCCGCTTCTCCATTGACGGCACAGCCGGCTAACCCCCATTTCCCTTGGCAAAAGTTCAACACATTATGGCACATAGAATTGATTGTGTGTGTGTGTGGTGTGTGTGTGTGTGTGTGTGTGTGTTGTGTGGTTGTGTTGTGTGTGTGTGTGTTTCTTCAGTGTAACGTCTTCCCACTTAAACAAAGAAACAAACACCCAACCTCTCACGCCTATTGTCACGCTTCTTGGCTTTCCTCATGCCTTTCTTGTTGACCCTTTCGTTTCGCTGCAAGGCTGGCCTATTCGGGAAATAGCCAACTGTTGGGACGATTTGAAACAAACTCTACATACAACTCTATGATGCCACCTCTGTCCGTCCGTCTGTCTGTCTGTCTGTCTCTGTCTGTCTGTCTGTCTGTCTCTGTCTGTCTTGTCTCTGTCTCTGTCTCTTCTCTCTCTCTCTCTCTCTCTCTCTCTCTCTCTCTCTCTCTCTCTCTCTCTCTCTCTCTCTCCACTCTCCCTCTCTTTGGGAAAATCTGAAAAAAGAGAAAATAATTAAGTATTAAGTCATTTGCTTTATTTATGTTGTTCTCTTTGTATAAGCAGCACATGATCAGTGTGAGAGTGCCAGTACACCACTCATTAGAACATTAACAAACCCAGACATTTTGTATGAAACACCAAAACACTAAAATCAGTACGACCATGTCCATTTGTAAGAGAACATACAGACTACGCATGGTGTGAAAGGGACTGCTTGGAGAGAAAAAAAAAGAAAAAAAAAAAAAAAAAAAAAGTAAAAGAAAAAGAAAAAAACTGATAGTGGAAATAACTTTTTTTTGTTTTTTGCTTCTTTTTTTTTTGCAGATGAAGAGGACAGTGTAAAGCACCAGAAAATGAAGAGGTGGATTTCGGCCTTAGGGGAAAAAAGAAAAGAAAAAAAATCACCGCCTTAGGTGCTCCATTGATCCGATAACTGATGCCACACACAAAAAAAGATAAAATACGAAATTAATATATATAACAAAGCATTCCAGTTTTCAAAACAAGTTATTGTAAACTTTTCAATAAAGTTCTTGATACAGGGACCATACCAGAAGAGTGGTTGATTGGATTTATTCTGCCAATATACAAAAGAAAAGGTAGTACATTGGACTGTAACAATTATAGGGGTACAACACTTTTGAGTTGTAATGGAAAACTGTTCACAACAATTTTGAATAACCGTTTGACAAATTTTATCGAGAATAGCAACACACTTTCGGAAAATCAAGCTGGTTTTCGACGAAGTCATATTACAACAGATCATATATTTGTGTTAAAAAGCTTAATTGATATTTTCAATAGTCGTAAAAAGCAACTGTTTTGAGTTTTTGTTGATTTCACAAAAGCGTTCGATTCAGTTTGGAAGCAGGGATTATGGCAAAAGCTTATCAAAGGTGTAAATGGAAAGATTTTGCAAGTAATCACGAATATGTATCAGCAAATAAAGTCTTGTATGTTTATAAATGGAAGTCAGTCTGAATATTTTGGCAGTTTTAGAGGTGTTCGTCAAGGTGAAAGTCTTTCACCTTTGCTATTTTCTTTGTATTTGAATGATTTGAACTATATCTCACAGATCGTAACTGTGCTTTCTTAAATATTGATTTAAATCTTCCTGACTCAGAGTTTAAGTTACATTAGTTTACTTTTACTTGTATACGCTGATGATATTGTTATCATTGAAGATTCTTTTTGCGGTTTACAGCATGCTCTTGATGTATTAAGCGAGTATTGTAGTACATGGAAGCTTAATGTTAATGTTGCAAAAACAAAGGTGTAGTCTTTAATGGACGCAATAATCCTAGAAAAAACAACAACTAAAATTCAGAAACCAGTCTATAGAAATAGTACACACTTTCAAATATTTAGGTATACTCTTTAGCAGAACAGGAAATATTTAATTATAAATGTAAGAAGTATTTGTATGACCAAGCGCAATGTGCAATAATTCCTTTATTAAAGATGGCAATACTTCAAAATTTGCCTATAAACATTGTACGGGATTTATACCAGTCAATGGTACTGCCTGTACTTTTATATGGCTGTGAAATTTGGGGATATAGTGATTTAAAGATAGTGGAAAGTTTTCAGCTTAATTTTTAAAGCATATTTTTCATTTAAATCGTTCTACCAAAAAAGAATTGATATATGGAGAACTAGGAATGTAGTCCTGTTTCAGTTCAAGTACATGCACGAATGATAAAATTCTAGTCATCCTTACTTTCTCCACAAACAAACAAATATTCATCTAGATTGTATCAAGTATTTTGTGATTTATACAGAAATCAGAGATTTACATCTAGGTGGTTGATGTGTATACTGGATGTCCTAATAGAAAAAGGATTCGACTGTGTGTGGGAGACACAAACGTTTTTGTCTGTTCACAGTCTCTGTAGAAATGTTCGTAATTCATTGGAAGACATTTACATATGTGCATGGAATGATGCTTTAGAATCTAGTAATAAGTGTTTATTTTACAGAAATTTTAAAACAGAGTTTCGCAGTGAAAAATATATTGAAATGTTACCTGATGTTTATATATACCCACTGATTCGGTTTCGCTGTGGCAATCATAAACTCATGATAGAAATTGGCAGATGATTTGGAATACCTCACGATGAACGATTCTGTCGGGACTGTGACAGGAATGACCTTAGTGATGAATTTCATTTTGTAATGAAATGTAACAAACATAACAGCATTAGAAATCAGTTTATACCTAGAACATTTACATGTACAAAGTCCGTATTTAACTATTATCGTCTGCTTTGTGGCGGTAAGAAAGTGTTGCTAAACTTAGCGAAGTTTTTAAAACTTAGTAAAGTTGTGAAACATCACATTTAGTGTGTTACTTATAGGGAAAATTTGGATGTTTAATCTGTTTCATTTCTATTTGTTTGATTTGTTCTAAGTCCTCCATGCCCCAAAAGGGGTCACAGGATTAAACTTTTTGAATCTTTGAATCTCTCTCTCTCTCTCTCTCTCTCTCTCTCTCGCTCTCTCTCTCTCTCTCTCTCTCTCTCTCTCTCTCGCTGTGTGTGTGTGTGTGTGTGTGTGTGTGTGTGTGTGTGTGTGTGTGTGTGTGTGTGTGTGTGTGTGTAGTCTTCAATTTAATGTCTGTTCACGTTAAGTGATCTTAGACAACAACAAAACAACAACAACAACAACAACAACAACAACACACACACACACACACACACACACACGCGCGCGCGCGCGCGCGCGCGCGCACGCGCGCGCGCTCACACGCACGCACGCACGCACGCACGCACGCACGCACGTACGCACGCACGCACGCACGCACGCACGCACGCACGCACACACACACACACACACACACACACACGCACGCAAACCCACAACAGCAATCAAAAGACTTACTTTGCCAAACATGCATAATGCGAATCAAATATGTGTTTTGGAGTGCGTGCGTGCGGGCTAGATCTGTTGTTCAGTGGTTTTCATGACTATTTATCCACTTTCTTTTTTCATAAACGATGTCCTGTCGAATGCATTGACGAACTGGGTGTAGATAAAGATTGACGAACTGGGTATAAATAAAGATTGACAAACTGGGTGTAGATAAAGATTGACGAACTGGGTATAAATAAAGATTGACAAACTGGGTGTAGATAAAGATTGACAAACTGGGTGTAGATAAAGATTAACAAACTGGGTGTATATAAAGATTGACGAACTGGGTGCAGATAAACGTGTAGATAAAGATTAACAAACTGGGTGCAGATAAAGATTGACGAACTGGGTGAAGATAAAGATTGACAAACTGGGTCGAGATGAAGATTGACGAACTGGGTGTAGATAAAGATTGACAAACTGGGTGGAGATAAACCAGGAACAGGCAAACCGGAAAATGGCGAAACAGGCTGTCCCGTTCCTGTTTAGAAAATTCACTCTCTCTCTCTCTCTCTCTCTCTCTCTCTCTCTCTCTCTCTCTCTCTCTCTCTCTCTCTCTCTCTCTCTCTCTCTCTCTCTCTCTCTCTCTCTATCACACTGTGGAGTCTATTCATTTGAGTATTTTATTTCGTGTGCTGTGGACATGATGACTGACAACAGACAGACATACAGACTGACATAGGACTGGTGAAAAGCTGACAGGTTGAGGATTGGTATGGCCTGCCTGTTTTGTCGTCGTCGTCCTTATCTTTGTCATAGTCCTCATCTTCGTCGTCGTCTTTATCTTCTTTGTCGTCACCAATAGTTGGCTGCATTTACAAAACAAAAATGAGCTGTTCACCGTGTTTCTACAGAGAGTGTGTTAATGTATGTGACACTGTGACTCTGTGTGTGTGTGTGTGTGTGTGTGTGTGTGTGTGTGTGTGTGTGTGTGTGTGTGTGTGTGTGTGTGTGTGTGGTGTGGTGTGTGCGCGCGCGCGCGCGCGCGCGCGTGTGTGTGTGTGTGGTGTGTGTGTGTGTGTGTAAAGGAGAGTGAGGGTAGAGTGGTGTGGGGGGTGGAGGTCGGAGGGGGATGGGAATCGATCTAACACTTCATCGAACCGCTAGAACGACAACACGTTCAGATACGGGCAGAACGATTATGGATGATGAATGAGAGAGAGAGGAGAGAGAGAGAGAGAGAGAGAGAGAGAGAGAGAGAGGAGGGGTGGGTGGGGGTTTAACAATGATAAAATAATGACAATTTCGATAGCGCCCGTCCAAGCAACGTAGGCAACTGGGCGCTTCACAAACTTTAACAAATAAATATCTAAACATATACACAGACAGACAGACAGACAGACACACACACACACACACACACACACACACACACACACACACACACACACACACACACACACACACACACACACACACACAGTGTCACGTGCACCAACACACTCGCTGTAGAACACGGTGAACAGCTCATTCGTACACGACTAATTGCCTCTGAATTTCTGCGTTGGTTTTGCCTTCTGGCCATTCTCGACAATGTCTTCTAAGTTCTGGAGCGATGGCAATTTGGTAGAGGTGCTTCAAGTGGTCTGGATGCTTTTCCCATTCCTTGGTTTCTTTGAGTTCTGCTAACTGGCACACAAGCTGTGCACTGTCTTCTGCCTGTCCCATCCATGATTTTCCACGTCCTAGCCGAGTGTCTTTTGTTTCCTTGACCGCCGCATAAAGTGGGTTTTGAGGATTTTCAAGTGCTCTGATAATATGCCTTCACCTGTTCTAGTTTGTGTCTTGTCTGCATTGAAGGAAGGTCGAGCAGGCATCGCATAGTTTCAACTGGTGTGTCCTTCGTGGCTCCCAGGATCAATGTCATTGCTTCATTTTTAATTCTTTCTAATTTGAGAAGGTTGCTGTTGGACAGTGTTGGAAGCCCTAATCTACAATCTATCACACTGAGTACAAGTGCGTGATACAGTCGGCAGAGATGGCGCTGTTCAATGCCTTTAGCTGCCATTGCTTTCATGGCAGGTAGGACTTTTTTCCATTAAGAATAACATTCTCAACATGCTTTCTAAAGGTTAGCATTCTGTCAAAGCCTACACCCAAATAGCGTAGGTTGTCAGTTCACTACACACACACACACACACACACACACACACACACACACACACACACACACACACACACACACACACACACACACACATACACACACACACACACACACACACACACTCGCACACTCGCACACGCACGCGCACGCACACATACACACACACGCGCGCGCGCACACATAAACGTGCGCGCCTACATGCGCTCTCTCCTACGCACACACATATGTACATGCGTGCATTTGCACATTCACACCCACACGCGTGCGCACATACACGCATACACATGAACACACACGTGCATACACACACACATGCGTAGACACCCACATACAAACACACACACACACACACACACACACACACACACACACATACACACATATATGTACACAAACATAATTATGCAGATACGTGTGTATACTTACACAAACCCACAAATCACACACACACACACATGCACACGCACTTCTGCACTCGCACACACGAAGGCACATACACGCAGGCACACACGTGCACACACACACACACACACACACACACACACACACACACACACACACACACACACACACACACACACACACACACACACACACTCACTCACTCACACTCACACTTGCGAGCACACATTATTGGGGAGGAAGGGGAAGGGGAGAACAAACAAACAGATAAAAAACAACAACAAAAAGCAGTTAAAAAAAAACAGAAAACGTTGGGCCGTTTCAGACTCAATGGCTGATGATCGAACGTCTGCTCAGCTCAATGATGGTGGAACAACCACCTCCTGTCATCATGCTTGAGAGTTCCAGTAACCGGATCCCTCAAGAAAAAGAAGAAAAAAAAAGAAAAAAAAAGGGAGTGTTGTATATGCGCGTGGTTGACTATATGCGGGGCGAGAGGGTGTGGTGGGGATGGAGCGAGAGGTATGGGGAGAAGGGTGGAGAGGTTTTGGGATGGGGGGGGGGGAGGGGGGGGGGGGGGGGGGGGGGTGTAGAGACGCCGACCAGCTCACCACTTATAATATTTTTTTAAATCTCCATAGGCCATATCACCTAACAAGGCTGCGGACAGTAAACCTGAACGTAAGGAAGGAAAGGAAGAAGGCAGGGAGGATGGATGGAATGGGATAGAAAGGATGGAGGGAAGGAAGGATCGAAAGGAAGGAAGGAAGGAAGGAAGGAAGGACGGAAGGAAGGATCGAAAGGAAGGAAGGAAGGACGGAAGGAAGGATCGAAAGGAAGGAAGGAAGGAAGGAAGGAAGGAAGGAAGGACGGAAGGAAGGATCGAAAGGAAGGAAGGAAGGAAGGAAGGAGGGAAGGAAGGACGGAAGAAAGGATCGAAAGGAAGGAAGGAAGGAAGGAAGGAAGGAAGGAAGGAAGGACCGAAAGGAAGGAACGAAGGAAGGAGGGAAGGAAGGAAGGAAGGAGGGAAGGAAGAATCGAAAGGAAGGAACGAAGGAAGGAAGGAAGGAGGAGAGAAGGAAGGAAGGAAGAAAGGAAGGAAGGAACGAAGGAAGAAAGGAAGGAAGGAACGAAGGAAGGAAGGAAGGAAGGAGGGAAGGAAGGAAGGAAGGAAGAAGGAAGGAAGGAAGGAAGGAAGGAAGAAAGGAAGGAAGGAAGGAAGGAAGGAAGGAACGAACGAACGAACGAAGGAAATCTAAACACAAACCACAGAGACATTTTTCTTTTTACTACTGCTACCAGGGATCTGTTTTCAACCGTGTTTGTTTGTTTGTTTGTTTGTCTCTCTGTCAGCAATATACGCACAAACTACGGACCTGATGTTAATCGAACCTGACCGTAAAGATGGAGTGGGGGCCCTAGAACGACCCCATTCAATTGTGGAGTGGGTTCGTAGAGAGGATCCGGACCATAGAGAGGATCCGGGCCACAGAGAGGATCCGGACCACAAAGAGGATCTGCACCACATAGTCCGGACCACAGAGAGGATCCGGACCACAAAGAGGATCCGGACCACAGAGAGGATCCGGACCACAAAGAGGATCCGCACCACATAGTCGAGACCACAGAGAGGATCCGGGCCACAGAGAGGATCCGGACCACAAAGAGGATCCGCAACACATAGTCGAGACCACAGAGAGGATCCGGACCATAGAGAGGATCCAGACCACAGAGAGGATCCGGACTACAGAGAGGATCCAGACCACAGAAAGGATCCCCCCAAAAAAAAAACCCAAAACATGAGAGGATGCGGACCAGAGATGATTCGGACCATGGACAGGATCCGGACCACAGAGAGGATCCGGACCACAGAGAAGGGATCCACGTTCCGTTAGAGCACTTTGCACAATAAACTATGGAACCGATCTCAATGACACCCGGGGAAAAGATGGGATGGGGACTAAAAACGAAGTCATGGCATCTTGCAGCACGTCCCCTGTTGAGAATCTGGACCAAAGGGCGGGGTCTGGATCTGCTGGACCTTAGCGGAGGTCCGTGCTCTCTAGAGTCCCCTTCTAGGGAAATTAACCTGAGTGACATGTCAGTATGGAAATGGGTACAGAAGATAGGAAAGAAGGAAGGAAAGAAGGAAGGAGAGAAGAAAGGAGGGAGGGAGGGAAGGAAGGAAGGAAGGAAGGAAAGAAGGAAGGAAGGAAAGAAAGAAGGAGAGAAGAAAGGAAGGAAGGAAGGAAGGAAGGAAGGAAGGAAGGAAGGAAGGAAGGAAGGAAGGAGGAAAAAAGGAAGGAAAGAAGGAAAAGAAGGAAGGAAAGGAGGAAGGAAGGGAAGAAGGAAGGAAGGAAGAAGGAAGGAAGGAAGAAGGAAGGAAGGAAGGAAGGAAGGAAGGAAGGAAGTCACTGACTAACTGACTGACTGACTGACTTAATAACTGGCTGAGTGACTGACTAACTGATTGATTAGCTAATGAACGAACGAAGTAACAAACGGACGAACAGACAGATGGACGAACAAACGAACGGATTGACTAACGGACGGACGGACGGACGGATGCACGGACAGATGGACGGACGGATAGACTGACGGACGGATTGACGGGCTGACTGACTGACGGGGTCGCTGACTGACGAAGTACAGAAAGAACGAACCAATATAGAACCAATCAACCAACCAACCAACCAACCAACCAACCAACCGACTAGCTAACCTACCAACAAATCAACCAGTCCGCCCACCAGCCAGCTAAGTAGGTATGTTAGTAAGTAAGTCACTGACAGACTCACTGACTGACTGATTGACTGACTGACTAACTGACTTCCTACCTACCTTCCTTACACTAACTAACTAAAGTTACTACAAACCAACTAAGTAACTAACTAACTAACTAACTAACTAACTAACTAACTAACTAACTAACTAACTAACTAACTAACTAACTAACTACTAACTAACTAACTAACTAAACTAACTAACTAACTGACTGACTAACTGATGGACTAAGTAAGTAGAAGTTTCTACGGTGCCAGCCCAGCCTCCCTGCCGTGGCGCCCTGTGGGGGCTGTGCTTGTTGACATCCCTGAGGTCCTGGCAGACTGTGGGCTGATTGGCTCCATTGGAGGACCGTCCGACCGCTGGGCCACCCAGCCACGTTCCATTCCCAGCAGCTCTTCACTGTGAGTGGCCTCGTTATACTGTGGACTTCTGGCGGACGTTCTACGTCTGCCGTCTCTGTCTGTCTGTCTGTCTGTCGGTCGGTCGGTCGGTCGGTCGGTCGGTTGGTCGGTTGACATTTTGCCTCTGTCTCTCTGTCTGTCTGTCTGTCCGTACCCTGTGTGTCTGTTTGTGCATTTGTTTGTGGATCTCTGTGTGCATCTCTCTCTCTCTCTCTCTCTCTCCTCTCTCTCTCTCTCTCTCTCTCTCTCTCTCTCTCTCTCTCTCTCTCTCTCGATCTCTCTCTCTCTCTTTTGCGTGTGTGTGTGTGTGAGTCTCTCTCTCTCATCCGTCTGTCTGTGAGTCTCTCTTTCTCTCTCTCTCTCTCTCTCTCTCTCTCTCTCTCTCTCTCTCTCTCTCTCTCTCTCTCTCTCTCTCTCTGTGCGTGTCTGTCAATCTCCCCGCACCCCCCCCCCCTCGTTTCTCTTTCTCTCTTCATTACCTCGCTGCTGTCCGGCCGTCTGTCTGTCTGTCTGTCTGTCTGTCTGTCTTTCTCACCTGTCTGTCTGTCTGTCTGTCCGTCGGTCGCTGCACTTTGACCAGTAACATGTACAGACTGTAGACACTTCATTATATTTTATCAAAACAACGGAAACATGAAGACAAAGAACAAGAAAAAAAAGAAAGAAAAAAAAAGAACGGAAAGAACGAGACAACAAATACTGGCAAAGAACAGGCGACTTGGAAACCCCCCTTTCCGTCCGTACCCCCTACCCGCCTTATACCCTCCCTTCTCTTCTCCAGCCCCCCTCCCCCTCCTCCCCCGCCAGTCTTGTTGCTTTCCCTCTCTACCCCCCTCTCCCTTTCCATGAGTCTGAAACATTAGTTGTGGAAGGACAGAACGAAGGAATAAAATGAAAATGACATCGACTGATTGAAGCAGGGCAAAACGAAACACAATTATGGCCCCAGATGGTGTGAAGTGTACGTGTTAGCCACCACACACACACACACACACACACACACACACACACACACACACACACACACACACACACACCACACCACGCACACACACAGCGCACGCACACACGCACGCACGCACGCGCACCACACACACACACACACACACCACCACCACACACACCACACACAACATACACACACACACACACACACACAATACACACAAAGAGAGAGAGAGGAGAGAGAGAGAGAGAGGAGAGAGAGAGAGAGAGCAAGAGAGATAGAGAGAGAGAGAGAGAGAGAGAGAGAGAGAGGAGAGAGTATAATTTATACAGAGAGAGAGAGAGAGAGGAGAGAGAGAAGAGAAGAGAGAGAGAGGAGAGAGAGAGAGAGAGAGAGAGAGAGAGAGAGAGAGAGAGAGAGAGAGACGTATACATTTATACAGAGAGAGAGAGAGAGACAGACAGACAGACAGACAGACTGACCGATGACAGACAGACAGACAGACAGACAGACCACGACACACACACACACACACTGGCACACACACACACACACACAGACAGACAGACAGACAGACAGACACACACAGACACACAGACACACACACACACACACACACACACACACACACACACACACACACACACACACACACACACACAGAAGGGCAGTCCAGTCTAATCGCTG
>CM031610.1:17566908-17579408 GCA_018398815.1 Conus ventricosus
GTCAAACGAAGGCAGTGTTCACACTCGGATTTAAACACTGAGCTAACACACAGGTGAAATAAAATCCACCACAATACAAAACAAAAGCACCCCCCCCCCCCCTCCTCCCATTCAACATCAAACAAGAATAACAAAAAACCCCCACAAAAAATAAGGAAAAAGGAACTTGTAACTCCCCCTGACCCCTAAAAAAAAACAACAACCAAACAAACATCAAAAACCAAAAGTCAAAAAAAAACGATGTCTTTCAAGTGTTCGACGAGTAAATATGTATTCACGAGAAGCTCGATTGAAATACTGGTTTGAATTATAAAAATCCATTGCCATCTACAGTTTCTTTCAATTTTTTGAAAACTAAACGTGTGTGCGTGTGTGTGTGTGTGTGTGGTGTGTGTGTGTGTGTGTGTGTGTGTGTGTGTGTGTGTGTGTGTGTGTGTGTGTATGCGCGCGTGTGTGTACGTGTGCGTGTCTCTGTGTGTGTGTGTGTGTGTGTGTGTTTTGTGTGTGTGTGTGGTGTGTGTGTGTGTGTGTGTGTTTTGTGTGTTGGGTGTGTGTGTGCGCGCGCGCGCGCGCGCGCGCATGAATGTATGTGTGGTTTGTGTGTGTGCATGAGTATTCCACACGAGCGTTGACCAAACGCAATGTGGGGTGTGTGTGTGTGTGTGTGTGTGTGTGTGTGTGTGTGTGTTTTGTGTGTGTGTGTGTGTGTGTGTGTGTTTTGTGTAGGTGTGTGTGTGTGTGTGTGTGTGTGTGTGTGTGTGTGTGTGTGTGTGGTGTGTTGTGTGGTGTGTGTGTGTGTGTAGGTGTGTGTGTGGTGTGTGTGTTTTGGGTGTGTGTGTGTGTGTGTGTGTGTGTGTGTGTGTGTGTGTGTGTGTGTGTGTGTGCTGTGTGTGTGTGTTTTGTGTCTCTGTGCGTCTGCGTGTGTCTATGTCTAAGCGTGTCCCGGCACTCGCGAACTTGTTCGTGTGTTTGTGTCTTTGTGTCTGTGTTAAACTTTTAACATTGATTTTTTGTTCTCCCACGTCACTATCACTAACAGAACAAAACTTGGCAGAATGATAAATATTGATTTAAAAATCATGGCGCCTGTGCCCCGAATGAAGATTTTAACCAAATGATAAAGTGTGTGGTTCTCGTCTTCAGCAAAATATTCCAGAGAAACAATGTTCTTTAAGTTTGTGATCAGTCACAATTATTTACTTATATATTTATAAAAGGTACATCGAATTTTCTTTCATATGAAGATTGCAACAACTGTAAACTGACTTGGAACCAGATTAGACCACAAAATGAAATGAACAGAGATGAAGATGTGAAGATGTGTTTTACTAAATGTAAAACGCAAGAGTGGCCACATAGAAATGTAGCTTGCTAGATATAGCAAAGATGAATGTTTCATTCGCTGTGAATGAAGCCAGGGAAGCCAGGGGAACGCAGCAATTAAAAAACCTTGCTGGTATTCATCTAGAATATGTATGAAATGAAATCGGAATGAAATGAGGCAAGGAACAGAAACGAGAACAGTAAAAAAAGTGGGGTATTTGTATGAAATGAGCAGGACGTCATCAATTTGCCCTTGCGATGGGTTAACAAAAATGTAATTGTTTCCGGCAAATGCAGGGGAAATCGGCAATGAAAAAGTCAAATTGAATGTACGCCCAGATTCCACAGGGCAACAGATGCCGCGGTCATTTGGCACCAGCCCGGGGCTGAAGCGCACGCATGCAAAGAAAAGGGGTCTTGCTGTTTAACCGCTACTGCTCGCTGAACGCAGCTTTCCCCACCGCCTCCCCTGACATTGCACGTGTGCTGTGAGTTTTTTTGTGCAAACAGGAAGAACCTGTTTTGTTGACATAGAATGAGTGAGTTTGGTCATTGAGTCATTTGTTGGCATTATGCACGCACGCTCGCGCGTGCGCGCGCGCGCACACGCGCACACACACACCACACACCCCACACACACACACACACAACACACACACACACACACAACACAACACCAACATTTGCGTTTTGGGCAACGCATGTGTGTGAATACGCATGACACACACACATACTTTATGCGCACGCGCGCACCCCAAAACACACACACCACACACACACAGCCAATGCACACACACCACACACACACACACCACAACACACAAAACACACCCACACACACACACCAACACACACACACGGACGCGCGCGCGCGCGCGCACATGGCTGTCACTAAGAGAAAAAAAAAAAATGAACTGAAACAAAATTGTAAGTAAAAGAAACAGGCAAGACACAGCTGTCCGATTTGTCCAAATGTTGGGCAATCAGGTTTTTGGGGGACAAATCAGGTGGCCATGGGGAAACCCCACTTATTAGTACGAACGTACGTACGCACGTTTGTGTGTATGTATGTTTGTGTGTATGTTGCATGTTATGTGCATGTATGTATGCATGTGTGTTTGGTGTTTTGTATGTATATATGTATTTAGTATGTATGTAGGTGTATATGTCTCTCTATCTCTGTCTCTCTCTGTCCCCTCTCTCTCTTGTCTCTCTCTCTCCCCCTCTCTCCTCTCCTCTCTCTCTCTCTCTCTCTCTCTCTCTCTCTCTCTCTCTCTCTCTCTCTCTCTGTCTCTCGATAGACAGCTAAATAGATTAAAGGAAATCGGGATATTGACCAAATCAGGTTGCAAAGCCCCAGTTCTCCCAACACATCAAGATTCCACTTTTCACATTTTCTCCAAAACCGCCTCGTATTTTTTACCTTTTGTTTGTTTGTTCTTGTTTTAGTCGGTATCAAAACTGCAGAATAAGATTTTGTATATATTGACGTTCAACACTTTGATCTCATTTTGCAAGTCAGTTGCGGCGTTAGATATTAGTTCAATATCAGTTCCAAATAGAAGAAAAGACAGTTCCATTGAACCAGATGGAAACTGAATTTCATGGACTCCATACTGTTGATGTTGTTCCATGAAAATAAACTGGGCTGAAAACATCGCCCCGTCAAACACCTAACGGACAGTCATATAACTCAGTAACTCTGTTTCCAATATCTACTTGAGAAACGGCAGATCTCTACATGGCAATAGCAGCATTCGTAAGGTTTCCATGTTGTCCATGTTGAATTGAAATGTTGTACAAGAACTGGTGCTGAACTGAATCACATGCCTTCCTCAAATCAACAGAACGAGTGTATTGCTTACCCGCTTCCTTGATAAAGGATCTTTTACGATAGTTACAAGCAGAAAAATGTCCTTGGTGGAGTAAACACGCATTTATAAGCTTGCGACTGTCAGGTTGTTGTTTTCATTAGTCCATTAACATTTCGCTTGGTAGTGTATAGGTAAAGCATTCGTCTATCAAACTCCATAAAAATACTCGCCATGTGATTGTCGGGTAAATCTATCAATTATTTCTAAACACGGGTATAATAATTGTATTAGAACAACATTCTGGGTATATTCTTTTCTCAAATAATACGTGAAACAGCGTCCTTGACAAGTTTATATGAATTTTGTCAGCTATTTTTTTAAAACACTTTTAAACGCATTATTTCCAACCAAACGGTCTGTGACGTCACACAAGCATTCAGAAAAGGAAAAGGCCTGTGGGCCTGAGAACACTGTGACAGAAACGTTACAACGAGTCGACAATTTAGCTACACAATTCAAGACACACTATGGTATCCAGTGCGAAAGAGAGAGAGATGAGAGAGAAGCGAGAGAGAGAGAGAAGAGAGAGAGAGAGAGAGAGAGGGGAGAGAGAAGAGAGAGAGAGAGAGAATAACTGTGTGCGCTAGTGCGTGCTTGTGTGTGTGTGTGTGTGTGTGTGTTGTGTGTGTGTGTGTGTGTGCGTGTGTGTGTGTGTGCGTGTGTGTGTGTGTGTGTGTGTGTGTGTGTGTGTGTGTGTGTGTGTGGTGTGTGTGTGTGTGTATTTGTGTGTGTATTTGTGTGTGTGCGTATGTTGTCTGTGTGTATGTGCGTGTGCGCTTGTGCGTGCGCACGCGGGTTTATGTGTGTGTGTGCGCGTATGTATGTTTATGTATGTGCATGCGCGTGTACGTGTGTGTGCGCGCGCGCGCGCGCGCGCGCGCGCGTGTGTGTGTGTGTGTGTGTGTGTGCGTGCGCGCGCGCGCACCATGCGCGCGCTTGTCCGTTCCTCTATGGCATTTTATCAGGGCTGAGTCCATCCAAAATCCTAAAAAAATCAATTATCCTTGGATAGACGGACAGGCAGGCAGGCAGACAGGCAGGCAGGCAGACAGACAGGCAGACAGACAGACAAACAGACAGACAAACCAAGAGAACCGAAAACAACTAAAAAAAAAAACCCCTCTGGTCCACGCAATGCTCCGACCCACAACAGAGCATGAGGAGACGACAGCTGCGGTCGCACTGGCCACACCACCTGGCTTGTGCCCTACGTTCCATTTGTATGTAGGTGTAAGGCCTCCATAAAACACACCGCTCGACACGTACCAGTCTTTCATCCTCACCTGTGAGCGTCCAGGGGGAGTTTTTATCACCGCTTTTCCCTCTCCAAAATCAATCTCTCTCACCCGCAGACACGCACGTCCGTGGAGGACTTTTAGGAGGACATTGACCAAGGGGAAAGGTAGGGGCGATCGAGCTGCGTGCCGGCTCCAAAGTCGCTTGAAGAGTGCTAAGCGTGCAACGGCCATAAAACTGCCCCTTGAACCAGCGACCCCAAGACTAGTGTCGGCGCTATTGGTTTGGCAGTTCATTTCGAGGCCATGGATGGAAGTGGGGGTATGTATGGGACTGTTCTTTTTCGTCCCCATTTCTCTCTCTTCTATTTATTTATTTATTTCATTATTATTTTTTTTACTTTTTTTTTTTTTCCCCATTTCTTCCCGGTTTCTTGGGGTTGAAGACAGGACAAGGGGGAGAGAACAAAGGCTGGGCTGTTTAGCTGTTGTTCCGTTTGGCTATTGGCATGGCATAGATTGACTCTCTCTTGTGTGTGTGTGTGTGTGTGTGTGTGTGTGTGTGTGTGTGTGTGTGTGTGTGTGTGTGTGCTGGTGGGAAGAAGAATAAAAGGTGTGTGTGTGCGTACGTGCGTGCGTGCATGCGTGCGTGCGTGCGTGTGTGCGTCGTGTGTGTGTGTGTGTGTGTGTGTGTGGTGTGTGTGTGTGTGTGTGTGTGTGTGTGTGTGCGTGCGTGTGTGTGTTTGCGCGCGCACGCACGTGTGTGTGTGTGTGTGTGTGTGTGTGTGTGTGTGTGTGTGTGTGCGTGCGTGCGTGCGTGCGTGCGTGCGTGCGTGCGTGTGTGTGTGTGTGTGTGTGTGTGTGTGTGTGTGTGTGTGTGTGTTGCGCGCGCGCGCACGCACGTGTATGTGTGTGTGTGTGTGTGTGTGTGTGTGTGTGTGTGTGTGTGTGTGTGTGTGTGAGAGAGCACTCTCGAGTGCGCGTCAGCCTGTGCATGTGTATACATTAATTTGTTGTAATTTCTTTGATCATTTGCATTGACTCGTCTGTACAAGATTGGAGATCAACCTGCCAAGACGACCCCCGCCCCCCCCCCCCCCCCGCCCCCTGCCTCCCAACATCAGTCCATTCCCTCCACCCCTACTCCAATTCACCCATCCATCCATCCCTCTCCCCCCCCCCCCACAGCTGGTCTGGAATAGTGGAAGAAATAGTGTGAGTGGATCCTACCCTGCACCTGTCTGACCCTGTCCGTCTGACGGTTTATTCCCTTGTTCAAGGAGTCATCTCTGTTTAACAGCGCTTGGCTTATAGAGTGCAATATTTTCTGTTTCTATTGACCAATGATTGATATGGTGCTATCAATGTTGGTTTGACTATAGAAAAGTAGTTAAAGACTCAGAATCAAAACGTACTTGGAGAATATTTCGACAGGGCGACCCTGTCGAAATATTCTCCAAGTAAGTTTTGATTCTGAGTCTTTAACTGCTTTTCTAATGTTGAATCCAGAATCCAGAAACTTGTATTCTAACTGTTTTGGCTGACCACTGCGTATGTGATACTATATTTGTTGTTTCTGCTGACCAGTGTTTTATGTGAAACCATATATTTAGCTTTGACTGACCAATACTTTATGTGGGAACTGTACGAGTTGTTTCTATTGACCAATATTTTACGTGGTGTCATATGCGTTGTTTCTATTGACCAATATTTTACGTGGTGTCATATGCGTTGTTTCTATTGACCAATATTTTACGTGGTGTCATATGCGTTGTTTCTATTGACCAATATTTTACGTGGTGTCATATGCGTTGTTTCTACCAACCAATGCTTTGTGTGCATCATGTGCGTTGTTTTCAATGATCAATGTTTTAGGTGGTATTGCATGCGTTGTTTCTACTAACCAATGTTTGATGTGGTATTATATGCGTTGTTTGTATTGACCAAATGTTTTATGTGGTATTATATACGTTGTTTGTATTGACCAAATGTTTTATGTGGTATTATATGTATTGTTTCTACTAACCAATGTTTCATGTGATATTATATGCGTTGTTTCTATTGATCAAGTGTTTTATGTGGTCTCACATTCTTTTTTCTATCGACCAAATGTTTTATGAGGTATCATATATGTTTTTTCTATTGATCAAATGTTTTATGAGGTGTTATGTACGTTGTTTCTATTAACCAAATGTTTTACGTGGTATCATATTCGTTGTTTCCACTATCCAATGTTTCATGTGGTATTATATACATTGTTTCTACTAACAAATGTTTTATGTGATTTATATGTGTTGTTTCCACTAACCAATGTTTCATGTGGTATTATATACATTCTGCTAACCAATGTTTCATGTGGTATTATATACATTGTTTCTATTGACCAAATGTTTTATGTGGTTTTATAAATGCTGTTTCTATTGACCAATGTTTTTTGTAGTGCTATAAATGCTGTTTCTACTGACCAATGTTTTATGTAGTGCTATAAATGCTGTTTCTACTGACCAATGTTCTATGAGGTATCATTTGTGTTGTTTCTACTGACCAAGGGTTTGCATAATATATTGTATAGTGTGGCATGCATTAATTCTGCTTATCAATGTTGTATGTAATGTTGTATGCATTGTTCCTACTTACCAATGTTGTGTGTGATGTTGTAAGCATTGTATGAATGTCATGTGCATTGTTTCTACTTACCAATGTTGTATGAATGTTGTATGCATTGTTTCTACTTACCAATGTTGTATGAATGTTGTATGCATTGTTTCTACTTACCAATGTTGCATGTTATGTTATGTGCATTGTTTTCTACTTACCAATGTTGTATGTAATGTTGCATGCATTGATTCTACTTACCAATGTTGTATGTAATGTTGTATGCATTGATTCTACTTACCAATGTTGTATGTAATGTTGTGTGCATTGATTCTACTTACCAATGTTGTATGTAATGTTGTATGCATTGATTCTACTTACCAATGTTGCATGCATTGTTCTACTTACCAATGTTGTATGTAGTGCTATGTGCATTATTTGTGCTTACCAATGTTGTATGTAATGTTATGTGCATTGTTTGTACTTACCAATGTTGCATGCATTGTTTCTAGTTACCAATGTTGTATGTAATGTTATGTGCATTGTTTCTAGTTACCAGTGTTGTATGTAATGTTATGTGCATTGTTTCTACTTACCAATGTTGTATGTAATGTTATGTGCACTGTTTCTACTTACCAATGTTGTATGTAGTGTTATGTGCATTGTTTCTAGTTACCAATGTTGTATGTAATGTATGTGCATTGTTTCTACTTACCAGTGTTGTATGTAGTGTTATGTGCATTGTTTCTACTTACCAATGTAGGATTTTAATGTTGTATGCATTGGTTCACTTACCATGTTGTGCGTGATGTTATGCGTGTTGTTTAGCCTTCATGCACCTACGTCATCAGCTCTTAATTGTACACTGGGACGTCGTTCAGACATCACCTGAGCAGCAAAGTCACTGCTGTCTCATTTTGGACGGTCAGTTCAGGACATCACCTGAGCAGGCAAAGTCACTGCTGTCTCATTTTGGACGGTCTTTCAGGACATCACCTGAGCAGGCAAGTCACTGCCCGTCTCATCTTCCTTTCTTTATTTGTGTTCCCTTTTTGGTCTGCTCGATAGACGCCCGTCAGTGTGGTCATGTTTGCTGTTGTTTTGTCACGTATTTTGTGTATCCCTTTCTTTTCTGGTCGATGACGCCGTCATGTGGTCATGTGTGCTGTTGTGCACGTTTTTGTGTATCCCTTTTCTTTGTCTGCTCGATAGACGCCCGTCAGTGTGGTCATGTGTTGCTGTTGTTTTGTCACGTATTTTGTGTATCCCTTTTCTTTGTCTGGTCGATAGACGCCCGTCAATGTGGTCATGTGTTGCTGTTGTTTTGTCACGTATTTTGTGTATCCCTTTTCTTTGTCTGGTCGATAGACGCCGTCAATGTGGTCATGTGTTGCTGTTGTTTTGTCACGTATTTTGTGTATCCCTTTTCTTTGTCTGTCGATAGACGCCCGTCAATGTGGTCATGTGTTGCTGTTGTTTTGTCACGTATTTTGTGTATCCCTTTTCTTTGTCTGGTCGATAGACGCCCGTCAATGTGGTCATGTGTTGCTGTTGTTTTGTCACGTATTTTGTGTATCCCTTTTCTTTGTCTGGTCGATAGACGCCCGTCAATGTGGTCATGTGTTGCTGTTGTTTTGTCACGTATTTTGTGTATCCCTTTTCTTTGTCTGGTCGATAGACGCCCGTCAATGTGGTCATGTGTTGCTGTTGTTTTGTCACGTATTTTGTGTATCCCTTTTCTTTGTCTGGTCGATAGACGCCCGTCAATGTGGTCATGTGTTGCTGTTGTTTTGTCACGTATTTTGTGTATCCCTTTTCTTTGTCTGGTCGATAGACGCCCGTCAATGTGGTCATGTGTTGCTGTTGTTTTGTCACGTATTTTGTGTATCCCTTTTCTTTGTCTGATCGATAGACGCCGTCAATGTGGTCATGTGTTGCTGTTGTTTTGTCACGTATTTTTGTATCCCTTTTCTTTGTCTGGTCGATAGACGCCCGTCAATGTGGTCATGTGTTGCTGTTGTTTTGTCACGTATTTTGTGTATCCCTTTTCTTTGTCTGGTCGATAGACGCCCGTCAATGTGGTCATGTGTTGCTGTTGTTTTGTCACGTATTTTGTGTATCCCTTTTCTTTGTCTGGTCGATAGACGCCCGTCAATGTGGTCATGTGTTGCTGTTGTTTTGTCACGTATTTTGTGTATCCCTTTTCTTTGTCTGGTCGATAGACGCCCGTCAATGTGGTCATGTGTTGCTGTTGTTTTGTCACGTATTTTGTGTATCCCTTTTCTTTGTCTGGTCGATAGACGCCCGTCAATGTGGTCATGTGTTGCTGTTGTTTTGTCACGTATTTTGTGTATCCCTTTTCTTTGTCTGGTCGATAGACGCCCGTCAATGTGGTCATGTGTTGCTGTTGTTTTGTCACGTATTTTGTGTATCCCTTTTCTTTGTCTGGTCGATAGACGCCCGTCAATGTGGTCATGTGTTGCTGTTGTTTTGTCACGTATTTTGTGTATCCCTTTTCTTTGTCTGGTCGATAGACGCCCGTCAATGTGGTCATGTGTTGCTGTTGTTTTGTCACGTATTTTGTGTATCCCTTTTCTTTGTCTGGTCGATAGACGCCCGTCAATGTGGTCATGTGTTGCTGTTGTTTTGTCACGTATTTTGTGTATCCCTTTTCTTTGTCTGGTCGATAGACGCCCGTCAATGTGGTCATGTGTTGCTGTTGTTTTGTCACGTATTTTGTGTATCCCTTTTCTTTGTCTGCTCGATAGACGCCCGTCAATGTGGTCATGTGTTGCTGTTGTTTTGTCACGTATTTTGTGTATCCCTTTTCTTTGTCTGGTCGATAGACGCCCGTCAATGTGGTCATGTGTTGCTGTTGTTTTGTCACGTATTTTGTGTATCCCTTTTCTTTGTCTGGTCGATAGACGCCCGTCAATGTGGTCATGTGTTGCTGTTGTTTTGTCACGTATTTTGTGTATCCCTTTTCTTTGTCTGGTCGATAGACGCCCGTCAATGTGGTCATGTGTTGCTGTTGTTTTGTCACGTATTTTGTGTATCCCTTTTCTTTGTCTGCTCGATAGACGCCCGTCAATGTGGTCATGTGTTACTGTTGTTTTGTCACGTATTTTGTGTATCCCTTTTCTTTGTCTGGTCGATAGACGCCCGTCAATGTGGTCATGTGTTGCTGTTGTTTTGTCACGTATTTTGTGTATCCCTTTTCTTTGTCTGGTCGATAGACGCCCGTCAATGTGGTCATGTGTTGCTGTTGTTTTGTCACGTATTTTGTGTATCCCTTTTCTTTGTCTGGTCGATAGACGCCCGTCAATGTGGTCATGTGTTGCTGTTGTTTTGTCACGTATTTTGTGTATCCCTTTTCTTTGTCTGATCGATAGACGCCCGTCAATGTGGTCATGTGTTGCTGTTGTTTTGTCACGTATTTTGTGTATCCCTTTTCTTTGTCTGGTCGATAGACGCCCGTCAATGTGGTCATGTGTTGCTGTTGTTTTGTCACGTATTTTGTGTATCCCTTTTCTTTGTCTGGTCGATAGACGCCCGTCAATGTGGTCATGTGTTGCTGTTGTTTTGTCACGTATTTTGTGTATCCCTTTTCTTTGTCTGATCGATAGACGCCCGTCAATGTGGTCAGTGTTGCTGTTGTTTTGTCACGTATTTTGTGTATCCCTTTTCTTTGTCTGCTCGATAGACGCCCGTCAATGTGGTCATGTGTTACTGTTGTTTTGTCACGTATTTTGTGTATCCCTTTTCTTTGTCTGCTCGATAGACGCCCGTCAATGTGGTCATGTGTTGCTGTTGTTTTGTCAAGTGTGTGTTTCCTTCGTTTGGAGGTCTTTTAGACTCTGTTTAAAACTAGCAACAACAACAACAACAACAACAAAAAGTCGATTAAAACAACAACAACAAAAAAACACCCGACACACGCAAACAGATATCGAGTACCACATGTGGCATTGTGGTGTTGATTCACTGAGATTTCATTAAAATTGAGTCAAAGTCTCAGGTTTTGATTTTGTATGTGCATAGTTTTTTTTTCTTTTTTTGTATGAAGGTGGGTTTTCTATAAATGTTTCCCCCGGCGGGCCCCGCAGTCGTGAAATATGGGATGGTACACCCATTGGAACGCTCCCGTGGAGGTTCTGTCGTGTCACATCCAGCGGTCATTACACAATGGCGTCTGCCAGGGAGCAATTTTGTCCCTTGATGTCTTAATGGAATACCCTGTGCGTGCCTATGTGAACACAGCGCAGGCTTCCAAGGGGGGGGGGGGGGGGGGGGGGGGGGGGGGGTGGGGGGGGGGGGGTGCAGGATTGCTCCCAGCTGGTTTGTTCGGCAGTTGAGGACAAATACTTCTCTGGGTCCCACCCGCACTTTCGAGTGTATGTTCTTCTTTTCTTGTTTCCCCGAACAAACTCACTGTTGCCGTGAGTTATTTCGCATGAGTTTACAGCACACTCAACATGAATCTGTTTAATTGTCTCACGGAAAGAAAGCCCCGCAGCCACCGTTTAAGAAGAGGGAGATAGAAGGTAAAGAATACGGTACATTTGAGGCTGGAACTGCGGGCTTGGGTGTCTTTCTTTCAAGATGAATACATTGTCCACTGGGCCATGAGTTCGTGTGCCTAAACGTTTGTCTCTGATGTCTTAGTTTCTTCATGTTATTAAAACATGTATTGATTTACTATGATTCCCGTTCTGATCATGGGACCATTGCTGACTTCAACGTAAAGCATGCTGTATTCCTGGAATTTCTCGCACTGCATTCGACAATAAAAAAAAACCCGGTTAAAAGAGTTTAAAAAAGATAAATCCACCACATATTACAAGAGATATAGGATACACAAACCGACAATAAACTTTTTCAAATCTTTTAAAGACTTAAAATGAGGGCAAATTTCTCCAGAAATAGTTGAGTTGAACGATGCTGTGTGGATTACAAATTGGTCACATGTACCTTACGTGATTCCTGGTATATATATAATATATATATATATATATATTATATATATATATATAATATTATATATATATATATATATATATATAATATATATATATAGATATATATTTCGTGTGGGACACCAATCAACATAAAACAGCTTCTTGAGCCAGTCAATGTACATGACAAGTATTTCATTGCGTATTGATGAAGACCATAATTATCATTCTCCTTTGCTTCATCCAATGTGATTAAACAAAGAGTTGAATGTTTCGTTGAATTCATTTTTCAAATGACTCAACCGAAACGTAGCAACGAATCAACTTGGTTTTAGATCAGCCATTTAGTTTGAAGACATGACATGGTTTAGGATATGAATCGTGGCCTTTTCAAGTGTTCATGACTTTATTACACACCCACACACACACACACACACACCAAAACACACACACACCACCACACACACCACACACACACACACACCACACACACACACACATCATACACACACACACGC
>CM031610.1:17584408-17596908 GCA_018398815.1 Conus ventricosus
CTCAGAAACAACTGTTTGTTTGCTCCGCCTCTAAACCCCCCCCCCCCCCTCCCCAATGAAGTTGCTTTTTTCTTTTTTGCGAAACAGCAGTTTGACCAGCCCGCCGTGGCGAAGTGGTTAGCGTCGCGGACTCCCGGCTGGGAGGTCGTGGGTTCGAACCCCATCAGAGTCATGTGGGTTTTTCTGCCCCGACCGGCTCCTACCCAGAGTTGAGTTTGCTGCGGACTCAGTTGGGGAAGACTGGGACCACACAGTCGAGTTTCATCCACTTAATGGATGCGTTTCTGAGAGTGTTGCTCAAATTTCTGACCAACACTGCAGGTGCCTGTATCTCTCGGGCCTGGTTGACACCGGGATATATTATGAAAGGAAGCGTAGACTACAGCCCTGTCATGTAGTCTCAGACCGAAATGGAAATCCATAGCATCATCTTAATCATCCTCATTCTCATCGATCAGCATTAAGAAAAAAAAAAATCTCAAATTCTGTGTCCCTTCATCCCCTGCTCTCATGGTGACCTCAGTTTCGATGTCCTCTCCACGTCTGTGGCCTTGGTTTGGTTCCGTCGGGGTCACCGGTATCGGCGAGTCCATGGGGGCTGTCGTTGGACGGACGTGGCGGCGCCCTCCTGAGGGAGAGCTCACTCACGCCGGCTCCGTGACTAAGCAATTATTGTCGTCAGTAGGGGGCTTAGTAGGTGGTGTCCTGCGTATGTTAGATCAGAACAGGCGCCACTGAACACCACCGAAGTGACTCGGCAGCAGTGCAGCGTTCTCCTCGGTGGGTTGCCTCTTGACGACTTGACATTGACTGCTCCCTGTGGATTGTCGGTGCTGGGGCTGCGGCGGGGCTGAAGGGCTGTGGCTGTGGACAGGGTGTCGGAATTGAGCGGCGTGTGTGCACTGCCTCTGAGGTGGCGCAGAGGTTGGGACAGCAAAAAAAAAACAACAACAAAAAAAAAAACACACACAAAAAAACAAGAGTTTGTTTGCTCCGCCTCCACTCCCTCGCCTCCACTCCCTCACCCCCCCCCACCCCCGCCACAAATGAAGGTTTCTTTTCCTTCTTCTCAGAAACAAACAGTTTGTTTGCTCCTGCCTCCGTCCCCCCCCCCCCCCCCACCGCCACCAAATTTAAGTTTTTTTTTCTTCTTCTCAGAAACAACAGTTTGTTTGCTTTTTTTTTCTCCTCAGGAACAACTGTTTGTTAATCCCGCCTCCCCCACCCCCACCATTTCCCCCCCTTCTGCCCTCCTCCACCAAATCACGTTTCTTTTTTTTTTTTTTTTTTTTGAACAGAGCAGGAAAGGAAGGAAATGAATGTAGGCTGAAAGGAAGGGGGGGGGGGGGGGGGGGGGGGGACCAAAGATCCATCGTCCGTAGCGACCAGCGGAATTCGGACCTGAGGAGACGTGGGCCCCTCCCTGGCGCGAGGGGTCGGGAGGACAACGGCGGATAACACTCCGAGGAACATACAGTTAGAGGCGATGACAGACCAGCTGCAAAGCTCCCCTGAACGGGCATCAAAACTCTCCTGCGGTCACCTCGCTTGACCATTAGGGACTGACCTTTCTCACCCACCCCCCCCACCCCCCCACCGTCCAAACACTGTCAGTAACATCGCTTGCTATCTGTTTATTCAGTTGAACTTGGAAATAGCACAGAAAAGTTCGGATGATATTCATAGAACTGTCACTGTCGAAAAAAAAAGGTTGATTTTAGATTCACTTTTCTGTTTCGGGTGGGTATGGGGATTGCGATGGGGGCTGTTTTTTATGATCTTCACACACACACACACCACACACACTCACACACACCCCTCCAGCCTGTAGGTAACATTGCTTGTATCTGTTTTAATTTATTAACTTTCAATAACACAGAAACGTTCGGATGATATTCATAGAACTGTTACAGTGTAAAATGTTTGATTTTCGATTTAATTTCCTTTTTCGGGTGAGTGTGGAGGTGGGGTGGGGGCTATTATTATCATTATTATCATTATTATTATTATTATTACCTTACTAGTATTTATTTGTTTTATTTTGTTTCATTTATATGGTTGTTGCCATTATTGCGGTCGGGTGATAGAAATGCCTGATTCAGGACACATGTATGTGCACTAAGTTCGGGAGAGATTGATTGACTAATTAATTGATTGAGTGATAATCTTTATTCCAAGGGTAACAGATAAGCAAGAAGACGCATTTTCCATCCGGACCTTTGAGGAGGAGAGGAGAGGAGAGAGAGAGAGAGAGAGAGAGAGAGAGAGAGAGACGAGTGAGAGAGAGAGAGAGAGAGAGAGAGAGAGAGAGAAAACTGAGCTTGTTTTAATTCATTTTAACAACCACGAAAAAGCTTCGACTCGAAGTCTCTCTCTCTCTCTCTCTCTCTCTCTCTCTCTCTCTCTCTCTCTCTCTCTCTCTCTCTCTCTCTCTCTCTCTCTGTGTGTGTGTGTGTGTGTGTGTGTGTGTGTGTGTGTGAAAAGGTGGACTTGCACATTCGAGGGCTCGCTAAGTGTAAATGTGCGTGTGTATGTGATGGATGTTGGAAAGAGAAGAGGGATGGAGAGGGGGGGGGGTGGGGGGGTTGGGGGGGGGGGGTAGAGGTTGCGCGCCTTTGGGGGAAACTGAAGGGGTGGCGTGGGAAGAGGACGCGCGTGCAGCCTGCTCCTGCCAATGCTCAAATGTACAGTTTCTTGATCGGTGTTCCAACCCCTTGTCCACAACTACCAACCTATGTGAAAGACACCAACCATGCCCTGCAGATTTTCTATGATTACACCTTCCCACTGACAGTGAACATCAATTCCTCTTCACAATGGATGTGACATCATTATATACTAATATCCCGCACAAAGATGGACTTCTCGCTGTTAAACACTACCTGAAACAAAGCGACTTTGACTTTGACCCAACCACCATCCTGCGCCTAACTGAACTTTTTTTTAACTCTGAATTCTTTCGAATTTGGAAACGAGGCCTACCAACAAATCAAAGGAGTTGCTATGGGCACGCGCATGGGCCCATCATATGCTGCCTCTTTATGGGGCACATTGAGACACAAATCTTTGCTCAATACCTGGACGTCTACCTGAAGTCTTCAAAAAGATTCATAGATGACTGTTTTGGAATCAGCACTCTACACCCTACAGGAAACTCCAATGCTTCATTGACTATGCTAACGCCTTTCACCCTTCAGTCAAATTCACATACGAAATCTCGGACTCTTCCCTCTCATTTTTGGACATCAAAATCAGTATTCAAAGCACTCCGCAGTCTCTTCACACAACAGTGCACTACAAACCAACTGATGCCCACTCTTACTCCTGTTCTCATCAACCCACCCCCCGGCATGAAAGAAAGCCCCCCATTATTCTCGTTTCTTCGATTTCGCAGATATTTGCCTGATGATAATTAAAAAAAGAAGCGGGGCCTGACTACCTTTTTCATACTAGAGGCTCCCAAAAGTACTTTCAGATCCCCTTGAACGGCCAGTCCTCCCAGCCCCAGTCCTCAAGAAAGGAAAATTTTAAATTAAAATGCCGTGCATTCCCCTTTGCCAAACCCCACACAATTCCCTTTTAAAAAATTCGCCCCGGCAATTCATATCTGGGAGGAAGTTAAAAACTTTTTGGGTTACACCTATGGGGGCTTTAAAAAAGGGACAAAAATTTGGTGCCCCGTCCCACTCTACCTTTCCACCCTTCATCCCCCCCCCAAAACCAGGAAATTTCCCAGTGCAAGAAACCAAATGCAAAACCGGATTTTTCTTAATCCGACAATACTGGGGGCCCCATCCGGAGCAGTTTCCACATGAAGTCCCTTCACCTCCCCAGACTCAAAATTTGCCACGTATACCCCGCTTTTGTTTGAGGAAGAAAAGTTCCGAGAGAAGAAAAGAACTAAAAGCAAAGATGATCAAGGGGCTATCGCAAGCTTTGGGGCTCCATTGAAAAGGTGAAAGTTATCTCAAGGAGTGACGCTTAAAATTGTTAGCGAAAAAAAATTTGCGAGGATTTCCGTTCACCATCCCCCATAACCTTCAAAATTTTAAAAAATTCCAGTCTCAAAAAAAATTACATAAAAGGTTCCATAAAGAGGGGTGCCCCAAGGTTTTCCCCTTTCCCCCACGTGGGGGAAAGAAATTGTACAAACCCTCCGCAAACTGCTGATGCCTTCGCTTGCCCCCTGATGATTCAACTAGTATTGGCGATCGAGGTGGATGTACATAAAGACGCAACAGTTGCCAAAAATGTGACAAACGACGGTGTATCATCTGCAAAGAACATCTGCGGGAATCCCAAAAAACTTCCCAGTGTCAGGGGGTAATTTTTTAACATCAGAGATGTGGTCTGTGTTTTCCCAACAATTGGTGTACTGATTGACTGTGCGCGTGGCATGTGTGCAGTATTTTGGGGGCCGGCAATTTTCCCTGGCGGGGTTCTATGCCCACAGGTATAAAATCGGGACAGAAGGCCTTTGGTGCCAAAACTTAATGGCCCCGGTCCCCGTTGAGGGGCCTCGCTGCCCAGTATCGAACTTATGAAAAATTGGCTCAAAAAAAACGAAGAGAGAGGAGAGGTTTGGAGTAAAAGCTCAAGACGAATACCCAAAAGGGCTCAAGTGGGGTCTGAGTGAAGAGAAACCGAGGTGATGGAGTTGTGACGAGGGAGAGAGAGGGAGAGAGAGAGAGATGATGTCACAATGTTATGGACGTATTTTTTTTTTTGCGTATTGTTGTCATGCGGTGAGAAGAGCGTGGCCGAAGCTTGCGCTTTAAAAAGCGGGTTTTGTGTTTTTATTGAATTTAAATTTGTCTATGTTTTGTTGTACCCTTTGTCCCAGAAAAAAAAAAAAAGAAAAAAGAAGAAAGAAAACCCGAAGGGGCTGGGGGAGGACCCCGAGAAGCACTGTCTTCACCCGCCTTTAGAGCGTCCCGTACCACCCCTTTGGGGCCTGCGCGTGTTGACGATGGGGACAGGCCGCAAAGGACACTCCCCTTAAGATATAAAAAGGAATAAGGTCCCGAACGGGTAAATTTGACTACAGGAGCGCTCATAAAACCCTTTAAAATGCTCCCAGGGTGTACCAGCCCGTTTTCTGTGCGAGCCCCGGGGAAAAAAAAACCACCCCCAGCTGCCGAGAAACCCCACAGACCCACCCCCTGACCCGGGGAAAAGAAGCAGGCCATCCAGACACACCAAGCTTTCGCCATACGGTTTTGTGCCCCCAAAAGAGAATCCAAAGTTGGTTTTTTTCCCCCGTCAAACAGGACTTTCCCTGTGGTCAGTGGGTCTTTCCTCACCGTCCTGGACCCCTTTTTCCAGGGGGCCAGCCTTTTTAAAGGGAAAAAAGAAAAAGAAACACCCCAAGGTGCTGGGGGGGACCCAGAAAGCCCCTGTCTTACCCGCCTTTTAGGCGTCCCGACCCCCCTTGGGGGGCCCGCGCTGTGTTTACGATGGGTACAGGCCGCACGGACATCCTTAAGATATCAAGGGACATAATGCTCCCGAACAGAGGTAAATTGACTACAGGATGCGCTATAACAGCTTAAAGTGATCCCATGGGGGTACCAGCCCGTATTTCTGACTGCGAGCCCCCCGGGGAAAAACCCACCCCCCAGTGCCCAGCACACCCCCCAGACCCCCAAACCCCCCCTGACCACGGACGATGAAACGTGCCCCTCCAGACAAGCCCGCTTTCGCCTTTTGGTCTTAGTGCCTCAAGAGAGAAAACCAAAGTTGTTTTCTTTCCACTGTACAGGACTTTCCTTGGTCAGGGGTTTCCTCACCCCATGGCTTTTCAGGGTCAGCTAGTTAGAAAAAAAGAAAAAAAACACCCCAAGGTGCTGGGGAGGACCGAGAAGCATGTCTTCCCTGTTTAGAGCGTCCTGTACCACCCCTTTGGGGGCTGCGCTGTGTTGACGTTTGGGGACAGGCAGCCGGAACTCCTTAATTTTAAAAAGGGAAAAAAATGCCCTGAAAAAGAGGTAAATTAGATAAAGGTGCAGCTCATAACAGCCCTTTAAGTAGATCCCCATGGGTGTACCAGCCGTTTTTCATAAAGCGAGCCCCCGGCCCGAAAAACCCACCCCAGTGCCGAGCCCCCCCAGCCCAAACCCCCCGACCACGGAGTGAAGGTGCCCTCCGACACACCCAAAGCTTTCGCCATCGGTCTTATGTCCCTCAAGGAAATCTTGGTGACCCCTGATGCCCCTTCCCTTCCCCCTTCTCCCCCCCAACCCAACCAGGCCAATTTCAGTGCAAGAAACCAAATGAAAAAACCGGGACTTTCTTATCCGACAAATGTGCAAGGCCATGGGACGCGCTTCCCTAAAGTCTCACTTCACCGCCAGACTCGAATATAGTCTTGTTCTTGTTGTACCCTTTGCCCCAAGATGTTTGGGTGAAAAATAGATCTCAAAACGAAGTTTTAAAGAACTGAGGCATTTAAGGAAAAGGAACGCTGTGGCAAACCTTTCATTCGGCCACCATTTTCCCACTCGAGTGCCCCCTTTGGAGAAATGGTGCCAAAGAAGGGAACTACCAAAATAATGGAAAGCCAGTTAATACGCGCCTTTGGCCCCCTTGAGCCCACATGGGTAAATGTCGGGAAGCCCATCCCCCTTTTCCCCCTTTCCCCTCCCCCCCCCCCCCTTTCTTTTCTCCCCCCCCTTTTTCCCCCCCCCTGCCCCTCCCTTTTCTTCCCCCCCCTCCCACCCCCCTCCCCCCCCCCCTACCCTTCCTTTGTGTCCTTTAAAAACTCCCATTTCTATTGTGAATTTTTGTACCCCTAATCTTTTTGTCCAATCCACCTTTGCCCTTCACCTTCAAACATAACTGTGTTAAAGTGCCCAAGTCAACTTTATCAAGCTTATTCCCTTTTGAAGTGTCTACGACACGAAACGTTGGCATCCCCTCTCCAGGTACTCCTTTTGCCACTTTTCCCCCTTTTTTTTTTTAACGATTGAAAATTTTAAAATCTTGCAACCCTTTATCGGGATGTGTACATTTTTTCGCAGGATTTGTTTTGTTACAAATAATTATTTATTTTGTCACTGATCTTTCTGGATTATTTCCCGGAAAAATGTAAAGAAAAACCTGATGCCCCGTTCAAATGAAGTGGCTTTTAAAAATACGGTTGTTTACATTCCAGTGTTTCCCGTGTAGGTACAATTTGTTTGTTAAGGCGCGAAAGGGGTGGTTAATGATTTATTGGTGTCGGTTTTATAGGGTCTGGTACAGAAAAGTGGTCAGCCCAAATGATCACAGTGTAAACAAAAATTTAAAACGATAAATTGAAAAAATCGCAGAAAAATTTGAGTTTGAATGTGTTTTTGAGTTTTTTCCTTTTGCTTGGTATGTTCCCATAAAGGGTTGCGTTTTTGATTGTCTGTGAATGTGTGATGTTTGTTGTTGATGATGATATGATGATGTTGATGATGATGTGATGTGATGTGACGCGGACGACGACGATGTTGATCTGATTATGACGACGAAAACGACGAAAACGAAAATGACGACGCGACGACGACGCGATGAAAAATTTTTGGTAACAATCGTACGCAGTTATTTACCTATCTGAGGGACATAATCAAAGAAGGTGGGGAATGTCCAGGATGAAAAATGGGGGCGATTGGAGGTGAGGGGGTGGATGGGGGGCGTTAGCCCAAATGTGCGAAAGAGCTTAGTGCAGGTAGCCCCTTATTGTCTGTGGGCATAGTTTGGGAGGGGTCGGGAGAAACAACTGGAGCTGTGCGCGGATTTTTGATTGGGTTTGAACCTTCCTCCCCGGTCTGGAGTCATCAGTTTGATGGTTTGAAAATTTTATTGTCTTTGTTTGGGCTCTTTCACACACACCACCACCCCACACACCCCACACACACACACACACACCCACACACAACACACCACACTGACTGATGAAACCCAATTTATTGGGCAGATTAATCAAAGGGTTGTAGACAGAAAAACACACACAAAAACACCCCACAACCGCGGCTTTAAAAAAGAGAGAGAGAAAAGAGAGGAGGGATCAGACCCAAAATTTACGTAGGTGTCATGTGACGCAGCCCCATAAGAACACCCAAACCCTCCCCCTCCCCCCCCATCGTCTCCCTATCCCGCTTCCCCCCCCCACCCCCCCCCCCCCCCCCCCCCCCCCCCCCCCCCCCCCCCACCCCCCCCCCATCCTTGCTGACGACAGCTCTAGGGGAAGTGAACTTTTTCGTGCTTTTAGGGGGTTTTCACAGTTGAAAAATGACGACAAAGGCAAAGGGGGCAGTAAAAAAGGAAGAGAGGTGAGTGCTGTGTGGTATGTGTAGCACGACTAGGGGTATGTGTGTGTGTGTGTGTGTGTGTGTGTGTGTGTGTGTGTGTGTGTGTGTGTGTGGGTCGAGTGGGGGTGGGGGGGGAATGGGTGGTAAAAAAAAAATGGACGTTGAAAATATAAAGGAGGGTGAGAAAAAGAAGGGTGGAGGGGGGGGGGTGAGGGCGGTGAGAGAGAGAGGGCAGGAGAAGGAGAGAGAGAGGGAGAGGGAGAGGAGAGAGACGGGGGGAAGCGGGTGGGGGAGAGATGGGGTTTGGGGTTGGGGGGGGGGGGGGGGGGCAGAGACAGGAGGATCATCGATTTGTGAAGTTTCAGGGGGACTGATGCTGGAGTGTCTGGAAGATGGCTTTGTGCGCCCCGTTCGCTGTGATCCCTTTTTCTCCCCTCCTCCCGTTCTTCCCCATTTCTTCTCATCCATCCCATTTTCCCATTTTCTTTTTTTTTTGGTGGGTGTGTGTGTGTGTGTGGGTGTGTGTGGTGTGTGGTGTGGTGTGTGGGGGGTGCGTGCGTGCGTGCGTGTGGTGTGTGTGCGGCGTGGTGTGGTGTGCTGCGTGCGTGTGCGTGTGTGGTGTGTGTGCGTGTGTTTTGTGTGTGTGTGGTTGTGTGCGTGCGTGCGTGCGTGTTGTGGTGTGTGTGCGTGTGGGGGCGTGCGTGCGTGCGGGGTGTGTGTTGTGTGTGTTGTGTGTGTGTGTGTGGTGTGTGTGTGTGCATACGTGTGTGTTGGCCGTGCGTGGTGCGTGCGTGGTGCGTGCGAGCGCCTTGGGTGTGTGGGGGTGTGTGTGTGTGTGTGTGTGTCTGGTGTGTGTGTGTGTGTTCTGTATATATTAATATGACGACTGCAGAATATTGAGGGGCACACCCGGGGAGGATTACGTCAGGAAGAAGAAGAAGAAGAGAAAAGAAAGAGGAGGGAAGGGGAGGAGGGAATAGAAGAAATCCGAAGGAGATAGAAAAGGAGGACTGATCTGGAGAAAAAAGGTAAAAAGAATGGATAAGAAAGGGGAGGCGCTAAGAAAAGGAGGAAGAAAAAGAAAAACCCGGAAAAAACGATCAAATCATATCATATAACTCAAAAACAACACACAGCACAGCACACAACACGCGAACAACTTTTCCATCACACGAAACACAGCACACGCCCGAACACACGAAACACAGCACCGAAAACCCAGAAACCCGCACACGAACACCACACACAGACACGAACCCCCAGCACCAAACACAGAAACACCCACACACACACCACACACACACACACACAACACCACCACACAAACACACTACGGCGGCGGACGGGGACGCACGCACGCACGCACGCACGCACGCCGTAGCACGACGCCGCCCCCGCCGCACGCACACACACACCCAAAACCACAAAACACCACACCCCCAACACACACGTCGTATAAAAGCATCCCATCCCCTGTCCTTATCTCTTTTCCATCCCTTACCGCCCCTTCCCCTCCTCCAAAGAAGTTGCCAGACTTAACTTCCGCAGGAGAGAGAGAGAGAGAGAGAGAGAGAGAGAGAGAGAGAGAGAAGGAGAGTGACGTATGTCAGAACACCAATGACGCTATCGAGCAATGCGGACCGCGTCATGGACCTCTCCGTGGACGTCACTGAAAGCCATGGAGACAAGTGTGTACGTGCCTGTCGTCTGTGTTCACAGCCCTGACGTGGATCACCCACCGGTTTAGGTGGGGAGGAGATCCAGACAGGGACAGGGGGTGGGGAGGGGGACAGGGAAAAAGGGAAATGCGGATGGGAGGGGGGTAAGGGAGTGAAAGGAGGTTGGAAAGAAGAGGGGGAGGGTGGGGGTTTGGTTTGAAGACCGAGAGGGATGGGAGCGGGGGCATGGGGGTGGGGGTGGGGTGGGGGTGGGGGTGGGGGGGGGGGGGTCTGATGGCAGGGCTGTGATGTATATCGATTTTATCTGCCAGAGGAGATGCTGCTGCTGATGCTGCAGGTTTTCTTTTGCGTTTCGTTTGTTTTTGACCGTAAATCGCCAGGAATCGCTTTTTCCAATCTCCCTTTGCCCCCCCCCCCCCCCTCCCCCCCCCTCACCTCCCCCCTTCTTGTTCTCTCGGGTTTTCCTGACTCTTCCTACTGAGTGAAGATAACGATCTTTCTCATTTTTTGGGGGCCAATCTCATTCAATCGGCTCTTCCTTCTTTCTTATTTACATGCCCGCATATCATTTGAAGCGTTTTACATGTTGACGTATTCTTTCGAGAAGACACGAATAAACGCACAGCATTTTCACAGACAAACAGACCACAACTCGGAAATGGTGTCAGCCATTCTTTCGCCGTTGTCCACGTCCAGGTACTTTCCCCTGTCCAGTCTCCGCCGCTCTGGACCACGCCGGCTGCAGCTGGTGCAGAAGGGGATCTTCTTGGCGTACCAGTAGACTAATACATGGAACACACAATCCTCTCCTGACGTTAGGTGTAAATGTGACAGAAAGATTTCTGTCCATCATATACTACTACACCGCCCAATTATAACGGGGCGATATAAAGTAAAATGTATGAATACTGCATGTTTTGAAAGCATTGACCATATCTTATTATGACACATGTATTACGGACATCGCACACGTCATTGCCCAGTCAGAGTGGGCCGACTGTTGTGATTTAAACAAAAGTATTTTCAGAAGTATTCTGAGAGGACGGTCTAGAGTCCAACACGTGAAGGAGAAAGGTGGGGGAAAATGACCAGAGACAGTAGGGAGTGATCCTCTGTTGCCTGGTAATATATCGTCTAATGTCATGGATGATGAACAGACGTTAAAATAACCACTGAACTGAACTGAACTCTTGCTGTGTCACCGGTAGAACACACGTGGCATTGAATGACGTCAGCCAGGGGTTCTCCAACGGTGAAGCTGGTCCTGGTCTTCTTTGAGGGCACTGACGTCTTTCTGTCATTGGATGCATCAGCACAGGCTGGCGTCGTTGGCAGTCTCCCTCACCATGGATTCCATGACGCCAGCAGCGTTGTTGATGTCAGCACAGGCTGGTGTCGTTGGCAGTCTCCCTCACCATGGATTCCATGTCGCCAGCAGCGTTGTTGATGTCAGCACAGGCTGCTGTCGTTGGCAGTCTCCCTCACCATGGATTCCATGTCGCCAGCAGCGTTGTTGATGTCAGCACAGGCTGCTGTCGTTGGCAGTCTCCCTCACCATGGATTCCATGTCGCCAGCAGCGTTGTTGATGTGGACGAGGAACAGGGTCGGACCAAGAAAAGAACAAGACACACCAGAAGGTGCGGGTAGGACCCAGAGAAGTACCTGTCCTCAACGGCCGAACAAACCAGCTGGGAGCAATCCTGCACCCCCCTTGGAAGCCTGCGCTGTGTTCACATAGGGTGCAGGCACGCACAGGGCATTCCGTTAAGACGTCAAGGGACATAACTGCTCCCTGGCTGATGTCATTGAGTAATGGCCGTTGGATGAGACGCGACAGAACCCCGAGGAAGCATGGAGGTCACCCGGCCGATGGAGGCCCGTCCCTCGACGACAACTTGCTGGGGTCATGTTTGAAAGGAATTCCTCAATCCAGCAGATAAGAGTTTGCCTGTGGATTCTGTAGAGTTAGAGCTTGAGCAGAAGGCGTCGTTGTGGCACTTTGGGGTTATGTATTGTGTTTATTTACTATTGTGAAGGATCATTCTTGCCTATGTGGTCCACTGTCTCGTCATTGTTCTGGAAAGTTTTTAAAACTTTATTTTGGTCACAACTTATGACATGCCAGGCGTCTTGGGGGTTAGAAGATGGTGACTTGGTTGGGATTATTGTACACACTGTCCGCAGTGGACATTAATAGCCCATATATCAGTTTCTACTACTACTACACTACTACTACTACTACTACTACTACTACTACTACTACTACTACACACAGACACACAGACAGAAGACAGACAGACACAGACACACACACACACCACACACAAACACACACACACACACACACACACACACACACACACACACAAGCACACACACACACACACACACACACACACGCACACGCACGCACACACACACACCACGCACGACAGCGCACAGCCCACGCACGCAGCACACACACACATCTCTCTCTATAAAGATGTGATTCAGGCGCCAGGCGACCCTTTCAACTGAAGAACAGCAGTACGACGTCACTCAAGT
>CM031610.1:17601908-17609408 GCA_018398815.1 Conus ventricosus
TTCCCCAACTGATTGGATTTTAAACATAAATACAGAAATATACGTCCAAGAAACTTTTGTATCTCTTCTCTCTCTCTCTCTCTCTTCTCTCTCTCTCTCTCTCTCTCTCATGATATATATATATATATATATATTATATATATTATATATTTATATATATATATATATTTCGTCTATCTATCTATCTATCTTTCTATACATACACACATATATCTATATCTATCTATCAATCAATCTATCTATGTCTCCATAGATCTATGTATCTATGTATCTATCTATCTATCTATCTATCTATCTATCTATCTATCTATCTATCTATCTGTGTGTGTGTGTGCGCGTGCACGCGTGCGTGTGTGTGTGCGTGCACGCGCGCGCGCGCGTGTGTGTGTATGTGTGTGTGTGTGTGTGTGTGTGTGTGTGTGTGTGTGTGTGTGTGTGTGTGTGCGTGTGTGTGTGTGTGTGTGTGTGTGTGTGTGTGTGGCGCGCGCGCTAGTGTGTGCTGTGTGTGTGTGTTTGTGTGGTGTGTGCGTGCGTGCTGTGTCGTTGTGCTGCTGTGTAGTTGAGCCTGCTGTGTAGTTGTGCCGGATCATTGATGAGGCGTTGTGCCTGCTGTGTCGTTGTGCTGCTGTGTAGTTGTGCCTGCTGTGTAGTTGTGCCGGATCATTGATGAGGCGTTGTGCCTGCTGTGTAGTTGTGTCTGATCATTGATGAGGCGTTGTGCCTGCTGTGTAGTTGTGTCTGATCATTGATGAGGCGTTGTGCCTGCTGTGTCGTTGTGCCTGCTGTGTCGTTGTGCCTGCTGTGTAGTTGTGTCTGATCATTGATGAGGTGTTGTGCCTGCTGTGTTGTTGTGCCTGCTGTGTAGTTGTGCCTGCTGTGTCGTTGTGCCTGCTGTGTAGTTGTGCCTGATCATTGATGAAGGTGTTGTATCTGCTGTGTAGTTGTGCCTGCTGTGTAGTTGTGTCTGCTGTGTAGTTGTGCCTGCTGTGTAGTTGTGCCTGCTGTGTAGTTGTGTCTGCTGTGCAGTTGTGCTGATCATTGATGAAGGTGTTGTGTCTGCTGTGTAGTTGTGCCTGCTGTGTAGTTGTGCCTGCTGTGTAGTTGTGCCTGCTGTGTAGTTGTGTCTGCTGTGCAGTTGTGCCTGATCATTGATGAGGTGTTGTATCTGCTGTGTAGTTGTATCTGCTGTGTAGTTGTGTCTGCTGTGTAGTTGTGTCTGCTGTATAGTTGTGCCTGATCATTGATGAGGTGTTGTGTCTGCTGTGTAGTTATGGCTGCTGTGTCGTTGTGCCTGCTGTGTAGTTGTGCCTGCTGTGTCGTTGTGCCGGATCATTGATGATGCGTTGTGCCTGCTGTGCAACAGAAACATGGAGACTACTGACCCTCTTCTCTGGAGTCATTCTTATGTCTGGCATTTTGGACCTGATTTTCAATCCCTCTTAAAATCTCTTTGCCTCGTGAACATCCCCTGCACTGTCGAACATGTTTTGCTTAGATTGCGACATGGCATTTCTACTTGCAAGATCTATTTGACATGGTTCTGTTTCTGGCCAAGTTCTATGTATATAAATGCGGATTTCACAGGGATGCTCCTGCATTACAAGACTTGGTTTTGTTGTTTTGAAGAAGAGATATACAATCGAAACATGTGCATCCTATTATACGTAGAGGATAATCCAAATTCATGAGAGAATGGACCGGTCATGTAATTTTTACTATATAATTTGCACGAATGATTAGTAAAAAAAAACACCCAGCAACAACCAAACCTTTATTTATACAGAGTAATGGTAGACATCTCTGTGAATGTGCTCCTGTCATCAGATGGGTCATCACGAATATCGTTAAGGAGATCTTAGTCCCAGCCTCCTATCTTCCCCTCTCTGATACTGTTTCTCTGATGTTTTTTCCTGATGTTTTTTCTCTGTTTTTTTTTCTTGATGCTTTTTCTTGTGATGTTTTTTCTCTGATATTTTTTCTCTGATGCTCTTTCTCTGATGCTCTTTCTCTGATGTTTTTTTCCTTTGATGTTTTTTTCTCTGATGTTTTTTCTCAGATGCTTTTTCTCTCATGTTTTTTCTCTGATGTTTTTTCTCAGATGCTTTTTCTCTGATGCTTTTTTCTCTGATTCATCTTGTGCTTTGTGTGCTTTCTGTCGCCCCCTGAATACTACAACTATGAACTTCCTAAAAGTCCCTTCAGAGGGAACAGTTAAACTTCTTTCATAAACTTGGAACGTTTGTCAAATTGGGAGTGTGATTGCTCTATAGCTGCTTTAAATTATTTTGATTGGATTTGAAGTGCATGAAAAATACTATCATTAATTTGTTTTGTACGAGATTTGTATCGTATTTTTGCGCAACAATGCCATTTGGGAAAAAAAAAAGATTCCATCGCGCATTTGTTCCAGTATAATTCTATCCACCTTCCATTTTTGGACGACCCCACACAAAGGTCATTTCTACGCATCTTAAGGACTAGCCCATGCTCACAGTTCGTTGTTGTTGTTGTTGTTTGTTTCGTTTGTTGTTGTTGTTGTTGTTAAAAAGGATTGTAATCTGCAGAAAATTATGGTAATGTTTACAGTGTTTTGTGTTAATCTCAGCATTCTGTGATATCCATTGCTAAGGTCATCAGCCGATCTGTTGGGGGCGGGGGACCGAATGTTCTGCGTACCGTTTGATTTTGTTAACTATGAACATGTGTGTCCAAGTCTTTCGCAAACCGAAGAGAAGGAGGCTGCAACGTGTTGTGACACTGAAGACATCAAACGACAAAACGAAACGAAACAAAAACAAACAAACGAACAAAGAACAACAACACAAAAGTGACGCCGTACTGCTTAGAGATATTACTGATCTTTTTCCCCTTACAGTGAAACCTCTCTTCTTTTCAGACATCCGGTTAAATGAGCAATCACGGTTCACAAAGAAGGTCAACGAGAAGATGAAGAACATACGGTAGGATTAATGATACATTACAAAGTTATGACAAGCTTTGTATAATTCAAATCAAAAAGAAAAAATCATAAGAAAATAATTACTTTTTAAACATTTTTATAAAGAAATGTCTAAAACGAATGTTAATACGATAGAAAGGTGAAAACAATTGACACACAAAGCAAATAGCAATCAAACAAACAAATATATCCCAGGAAACAAGCCATACTTTCATGAAAAGGGTTTAAACATATTAATACAGCAGAAACAAGACAACATTAGATACGCAATAAGAAGACAACAATATACATAATAAGAAGACAACATTAGATACACAATGACAAGACAACATTAGATATACAATGACAAGACAACTTAGATACACAATGACAAGACAGCATCAGATACACAATGACAAGACAACATTAGATACACAATAACAAGACAACATTAGATACACAATAACAAGACAACATTAGATACACAATAACAAGACAATAGATACACAATGACAAGACAACATTAGATACACAATAACAAGACAACATTAGATACACAAATACAAGACAACATTAGATACACAAATACAAGACAACATTAGATACGCAATAAAAAGACAACATTAGATACACAATAACAAGACAACATTAGATACACAATAACAAGACAACATTAGATACACAAATAGAAGACAACATTAGGTACACAATACAAGACAACATTAGATACACAAATACACGACAACATGAAATACACAATAACAAGACAACATTAGGTACACAATACAAGACAACATTAGATACACAAATACAAGACAACATTAGATACACAAATACAAGACAACATTAGATACACAATACAAGACAACATTAGATACACAAATACACGACAACATTAGGTACACAATACAAGACAACATTAGATACACAAATACACGACAACATGAAATACACAATAACAAGACAACATTAGGTACACAATACAAGACAACATTAGATACACAATACAAGACAACATTAGATACACAAATACAAGACAACATTAGATACACAATACAAGACAACATTAGATACACAATACAAGACAACATTAGATACACAAAGGCAAGACAACATTAGATGCACAAAGGCAAGACAACATTAGATACACAAATACAAGACAACATTAGATACAAAGGCAAGAAGTGTTGAGGGGAGAAGTGTTGAGGGGAGAAGTGTTGAGGGAGAAGTGTTGAGGGAGAAGTGTTGAGGGGAGAAGTGTTGAGGGGAGAAGTGTTGAGGGGAGAAGTGTTGAGGGGAGGGTGGCAGGGAAGGGGAGAGAAAAACAAAAGTGAGAGAGTGAGAAAAAAATCAAAAAAATCAAAGAAACGAATAAATGGTGAATGGTCATTATTTCTGAATCATAACCATAACAAGCAGGAACAGCACAAATGACCTCCATCATAATGAGTTAACTTTGTCTTCTCAGCGTGGTAACATGACTGGAAAACTGCCAGCGGCGATCATTTTGTAATCTAAATCGTTTCGATCTGGAATTGTCAAGATCTGCTTAGTTTGTCTGGGCCTCAGGCGGAAGCTTTGGCAGACGAAGGTATCATCCGAATCAGTCCAAGAAGATCAGCAGTACACCACGATGTCATTGTGCATTGAAGCGTTGTTTGGGGATGGCCTTCAGCTCCGGGAACTCCAGGAGGAACGATCTTCTACCTCTTCTTCTTCTTCTTCCTAAAATACTGGTTCACTCAAAAACGAGTAGGTCACCAGCGCGCATGTTAAAAAGTAAAATAAATAACATAAAACAGTGCGACTCAGACTGTTGGCCCCTGGAGCAAATTTGGCAACAAGGGTCGCACTCGATATTCAAGAAGTTAAAAGCAATGGCCAAATTCAGGCCCAGGTAATAGTAAAATATCTGGGAAGTAAAAATAGAAAATCGTCAATATGCAGATCTCAAAACTGTCGAATCAATTTGTTTTTTAAATGAGATTGCATTTGTGGCAATCTTGATGGCACCCGCAGTGAGTTCCACAGCCGTACAGAACTGGGATAAAAAGAATGTAAGTGGCTGTCAATATTTGATGCAGGTATGGTATAACATTGACCGCCACTCCTGGTGCTACTTTTATTCAATACTAGTTGTTCCATTGGAATATCAATTACTTTAGCTCTGCCTTTGAAGAAGATGTTAAGTTTAATAAAAGCTCTTCTCTCTTCTAAGGGTTTCCATTCTAATTTCCTCATGTTCTTCCTAGTATTCTCCTTTACCTTGGTCCGTCCATGTGGAATGATCTCCCTTTTCCTGTCCGCATGCTCCATCCCTCTCCACATTTAAATCAAGGCTAAAAACAACATTTATTCCAAAAGTCCTTTCCCCATTCCGTGTCATGAAAACTACAGCACTGTCAGTTATTGTCCAGTTCAGATTCTTCCCATTTCGCAGAGCTGTCAAATGTTCAGTTACGTGTAGTGTTGTCTGTCTGTTCGTGTGTCTGTGCAGGTCTGTATGAGTGTGCGTGTGTCGGTGTGTGTGTGTGTGTGGTGTGGTGTGTGTGTGTGTGTGTGTGTGTGTGTGTGTGTGTGGTGTGTGTGTGTGTGTGGTGTGTGTGTGTGTGTGTGTGTGTGTGTGTGTGTGTGTGTGTGTGTTGTGCGAGCGCGTGTTTGTGTGTGCGAGCGGGTGCGGGCGCGTGTGCAGCCTTTGTGTGTGTGTGTGTGTGTGTGTGTGTGTGTGTGTGTGTGTGTGTGTGTGTGTGTGTGTGTGTGTGTGTGTGTGTGTGTGTGTGTGTTGCTTAGTTCTCTTCTGTCTTCTTGTTTAATAGTTTACAAGATTTTGTTTGTTTCTAACAGAAATTTTTATTAGGCCTATGTTAAAATGTTGCGTTTTTTTTTTTTTTTTTATTTATCAGGCCTATGTTAAAATGGTGCGATGTCTATTTTTCTTTGCATTTCTGTGTCCTTTCTTTTTCAAAATATCGTTTGAAATGCTATTCATGCAATGTGATGTTGTGTGTGTGTGTGTGTGGTGTGTGTGTGTGTGTGTGTGTGTGTGTGTGTGTGTGTGTGTGTGTGTGGTGTGTGTGTGTGTGTGTGTGTGTGGGTGGTGTTGTGTTTGTACATGTGTGTGTGTGTGTGTGTGTTGTGTGTGTGTGTGTGTGTGTGTGTGCGTGCCCGCTTGTTGTTTGGGTGTGTTGCGCCGCGTTCGCTTTTCATTTCGTATATTACAGATTCATCATGTCATTTGAGTGTTTTGATTTATTGTAGAATTTGTGACTATGTTATTTCTTGCATAAAATTTATGAAGTTTGCTTATTATTTTTTATCTATTGCATGATAGCTGTTTAGTGTAGTTATGATATTTATTCACACTTTGTAAGACGCTTTGAGCTCATCAAGATGGGCATATAAAATTTCATCATTTTTTTATTATTATTATTATTATTATTATTATTATTTATTATTATTATTATTATTATTAATTATTATTATTATTATTATTATATAACTATATTATTATTCATTCTCCTTAAAACGTAGCACACTTCCCTGTAAGCGGACTACGGCTGCCTTCGCTGAGGAACAATCATCATGGACAAACAACATTCAGGACAACCAAAATGAAGAAACGAGCAATCACTCATCAACCCCATCTGTGCCGAATTGGATCAGGTAAGTGATTGCTCGTTCTTCATTGTCGTTGTCCTGAGTGTTGTTTCTGTTGCTTGAAGAAGACCTAAGAGGTCGAAACGCGTCGTGTTTTGTCTTGTGATTCCTTTGTTCATGTTGGCGGATACAGTGCTTAAAACTTTGATGCATGGTTCTGATTGGGCCTGCAGTCGCCTCACTTTGCAGCTAATTAATGGAAACCCTGAGAATAAGCCCCCCCCCCCTCCCCACCCCAACCCCTGCCCTCCCCCTCTAAAGAATGCATTCCACTGCTGTAGAATTGTTTGTCAAGTGTGTGTGTGTGTGTGTGTTGTTTTTTTTTTCTGGGTGAACCCTCGAGCGCCCTAGCTAGGGAACGCTGACAACAACGAAAGTAAGAACAGCAAGATGAAGAAAAAGGTGATGGAGTAGAGGAAAAAGAAGGATAAAGACAAAGAGAATAAAGAAAAGAAGACAAGAAAGGTAAAGAGGGAGAAAAATAACGAGAAGAGGAATGAAAAATAAAGAAAGAAGAAGAAGAAGAAGAAGAAAAGAAGAAGAAGAAGAAGAAGAAGAAGAAGAAGAAGAAGACAAGAAGAAAACAAGATAAAAGACAATAACAACAACCATACCGTGGGGGAAAAGCATTTGTATTGTAACCATTATTACAATCTCTCATGTTTCGCGATATGGTTGTCGACGTTGTTGAGGCGGCAGCTACTATTTCATGTCGTTATTCTTCATACAAACACCCGTCACTCGTCGTGTTTTTTTTTAAAGCCTATTATTTGCAACGGCCATGAGTCATTCGTAGCAAGAAACATTAACAAAAAATATATAATTCAGTTTATTCAGTTTGAAATCTACACCACAGAGCGTGGTGTCACCTGACAGAAACAATGGCCAAACGAACTACGCAGTCT
>CM031610.1:17614408-17616908 GCA_018398815.1 Conus ventricosus
ATAATGAAAGTGATGGTACAAAAACAAACTAGAAAATAATATTGATAATAGTAATGATAATAAAAGTACTCATACTAATGCTACAGCTACTAATAAGGGAAGTGAGGAAGAAAAAGAAGGAGAAAGGGAGGGGGGGGAGGGGGAACACAGGAAGAACAAAGAGGAGAAGGAGCGTAGAAATTATGGATGGATGGAATCCTGTGTGACCCTCGTCTGCCCTGAACAGTGTAAACAGTTAAATCCTAGCAGGTGGTCCTCCTGTCCAACCGTCAGCACATGTCCAGCATAGTTCCTTTGAAGGCCTCCAGTCAACGCAGTGATACCAGTCATGTCTTCAGATGCCTTCAGTCAACGCAGTGATACCAGTCATGTCTTCAGATGCCTTCAGTCAACGTATCGATACCAGTCATGTGTTCAGATGCCTTCAGTCAACGTATCGATACCAGTCATGTCTTCAGATGCCTTCAGTCAACGTATCGATACCAGACATGTCTTCAGATGCCTTCAGTCAACGTATCGATACCAGTCATGTCTTCAGATGCCTTCAGTCAACGTATCGATACCAGTCATGTCTTCAGATGCCTTCAGTCAACGTATCGATACCAGTCATGTCTTCAGATGCCTTCAGTCAACGTATCGATACCAGTCATGTCTTCAGATGCCTTTAGTCAACGCATCGATACCAGTCATGTCTTCAGATGCCTTCAGTCAACGTATCGATACCAGTCATGTCTTCAGATGCCTTCAGTCAACGAAGCGATACCAGCATGTCTTCAGATGCCTTTAATCAACGCAGTGATACCAGTCATGTCTTCAGATGCCTTCTAATCAACGCAGTGATACCAGTCATGTCTTCAGATGCCTTAATCAACGCAGTGATACCAGTCATGTCTTCAGATGCTCAGTCAACGCAGTGATACCAGTCATGTCTTCAGATGCCTCTTATCAACGCAGTGATACCAGTCATGTCTTCAGATGCCTTAATCAACGCAGTGATACCAGTCATGTCTTCAGATGCCTTAGTCAACGCAGTGATACCAGTCATGTCTTCAGATGCCTTTATCAATAGTGGATGCCAGTCATGATCTTCAGATGCCTCCAGTCAACGCAGTGATACCAGTCATGTCTTCAGATGCCTTTTAAATCAACGCAGTGATACCAGTCATGTCTTCAGATGCCTTTAATCAATGCAGTGATACCAGTCATGTCTTCAGATGCCTCAGTCAACGCAGTGATATCAGTCAATGTTTCAGATGCCTCCAGTCAACGCAGTGATACCAGTCATTCTTCAGATGCCTCCAGTCAACGCTGCGATTGAGTCATATCTGAGCATATTCACATTGAATCTCCATTGTTTGTTTTGCTCAGTCAAAATATTTTGTTTCAGGCATCATAATTACTCTTTTCATGGAGATAACGTTTGACAGAAAAAAAAGGAAAAAAAAGGGAAAAAAGCGTCCGGTAATTACGAATCAGTACCATCAGCGATCATCATTAATCTTTCGTGAAAAGTCATTAGCACTGTTTTCCTGAAGGAAATTACGTTTTCACGAAAGAAAATAAACAAAAAAAAAAGGGCTTTTGACGACGTCAAGTTGCCATAGAGTCAGTCTGGTGGTAATGTGCCGCGTATAATGACTACATCAGAGGTGGAGCACCACAGTGCTACTTTCACAAGGGCTCTCTCCCCCCCCCGGCCGCACACAGAGCTACTGTCGCTTCGGTGCTTTCTCCAGGAAAATGGGCGCCTGATTTCTCGTGGTCTTTTCATGGTGAACTGAAATCTGTAATATAAACAACACGCAATGCAGCAGCAGCAGCAGCCCGCGCGCGGCGGCGCGCGGCGGCGGCGCGCGCGTCGGCGGCAGCCAGCGCAGCAACACACAAAACAACAGCAACAAAACAAAATAAAAAGGTCAACAACAACCCTCTTTCAATTTATTGGTTGGATGCATATATGTATGAATCTTCTGTGTGTGTGTGTGTGTGTGTGGTGTGTGTGCGCGCGCGCGCGTTGTGTGTGTGTGTGTGTGTGTGTGTGTGTGTGTGTGTGTGTGTGTGTGTGTGTGTGTGTGTTGTGTGTGTGTGTGTGTGTGTGTGTGTGTGTGTGTTGTGTGTGTGAAGTTCCGTTGTGTCTCTGTGTGAGTTTTGGGGTGTGTGTGTGTGTGTGTTGTGTGGGTGTGGTTGTGTGTGTGTGTGTGTGTGTGTGTGTGTGTGTGTGTGTGCGTGGTGCAGTCGCGTGCGCTGCGTCGTGGTGTGGTGTGTGGTGTGTGGTGTGTGTGTGTGTGTGTGTGTGTGTGTGTGTGTGTGTGTGTGTGTGTGTGTGTGTGTGTGTGTGTGCGTGCGTGCGTGCATGCGCGCGCGTATGTGTGTGTATGTGTGTGTGGAATCATGCTCTTACAGTCATACGTTTATCATTCGGTCAGTAACTGACTGTATCAAACGATCAAACATCATCCATTAACAAACCAGCCACAATCTGCAAGTTTTATCAGGATCA
>CM031610.1:17621908-17624408 GCA_018398815.1 Conus ventricosus
AAGATCATGTAACACTTTATACGCTTTAAATGGTAACTTGTAATTTTCCATCCTTGTCAATTTTAGCCAGTAACTGATGCATTTAACGTATGAGTTTAAATAGATAGGATATCTCCCTATTTCTCCATATACCAAATCATTAGGAGTGCGACTGTCGACGTTCAAAAAGCGTTTCATGGCAAACAAATGCAGCTTTTCGATAACATTGCTACTTTCGAAAGCCCATATTTCAGCCCCATATTGTAAAATTGATTGAACTTGTGAATCAAATAACTTTTTAAATATATTAAACGAACTGCAGTCAAGTTTATACATTACCTTAAGTATAATTAGAACAGCTCTTTTTGCTCTGTTAACTATATCTCTACATGCATAGGTAAAAACTCAGCCTGGTTGAAAAGAATATACCAGATACTTATATACGTTTACTACTTTTACTGGCTCATTTCCATACATCCAGTGTTCATGTCTAGCCAGATATCCACCCTTGCGAAAAACAATGATATTTGTTTTCTCCATATTCACTTTTAGCTCCAGCCTCATTGCAGCTGCATACAAACTATTCAACTGTCTTTGTAGGCCAACAACTGATATTGATAACAAAATAATATCATCCGCAAAAAAGTAATATGAACAATTCTATCAAATCAAAGGACACACCATGTTTGCCATTTTCTATAATTTCTAGTGCAAGTTCGTTGACGAACAACGAAAAGAGAATCGGGCTGCAAACATCACCTTGCTTTACTCCCCTTGTAGAATTCACAAACATCTGATAATTTACCCCACTTCTAATCCTAGCCTTTACATCTCTATACATACTCTTAATGCATCTATATAATTTACCACTGACACTATTTTTTAGCAACACAGGCCATAGCAAATTTCTAGAAATGGAGTCGAAAGCTTTCTCAAAATCTACAAATGCAACATACAACTTTTGATTCTTTGCAAACTGTTTCTGAATGGCAGCTAGCAATGTAAATATATGGTCTGTCGTACAGTAGTCCTTCTTAAACCTGCTTGATGTTCCCCAGTTATGTTATTTAAATTTACCCACTCTTGTAATCTGCTGTTGATTATTGAGCTATATAACTTTCTACTTATATTACACAATGATATACCTCTGTAGTTGTTATATTATTGACTTCGCCTTTCTTAAAAAGTGGTATAATAGTTGACTCAGTCCAGTCATCTGGATAGATTCCATTATTGAATAAATGGTTAAATAATTTTACTAAAAACATTAACACTGGCTCTCCTGCGTTCTTAAAGAACTCTCCGATTAAATTATCAGGTCCAGCCGATTTACCATTCTTCAACTTTCTAACTGCTATCATTACTTCGTCCCTAGATATTGGCCTGTCATATATCTCATCACCATCATCTACTGTATCATAATCTGGAAAATCATGTGTTTCTCTATCTAACAATATCTTAAAATGACCAAACCACTGATCAATGGATATGTTGTTTTGTGGCTGTGTTTCTTTACGAGAGAATTTCTTAACCGTTTCCCAAAATGTCTTTTGGCATTTAACAGAATCAAGCAGTTCTTTTAACATTGATTCATTTCGTTCCTCCTTCTTCCTCATAATCATGTTTTTATATTCTCTTCTAGCTATACAAAATCTAATTCGGTCATTTTTATCCAGTGAACGCTTAAACAATCTATGAAGTCTTTTCACTTTTCGTTTGTTTGATTTGCATTCATGGTCAAACCATCCTTTGCTTGACTGTTTATGTATCGGTATTCGTTTTCTCATATGTCCTGCCTGGTCTTTAATAATCTGGTTAAACATATCTATCGCTATATTAACATCAACATTGATTAAGTCTGTGGCAACTTCTAACTCTTTTTTTTTTACTTTATTCGAGTTCATTGAGTCAAAAAATGTCTGCTCATATGATGAAATCCATTTATATTTATCAATGAACATGTCTTCACTCTTATTCACAGAATTCCTGATGGAAGTGATTCGTGTTTGATTATTAAAGCACAACAAAAGAGGCAAATGATCTGATTCTAATCTGTCAAGGACACTTAGAGTCATAAACTCGCACGCGCTATCAAAGAAAGATGTGGAAGTTAAGAAATAATCATTCACACTGCACCCTTGATCGGCTACATAATGTATACTGACCATTTTCATCACCATGACATAAACCATTTAAAATACATAGTCCCAAAGCCGTACTGAGGTCCAGCAATTTTTTACCGTAAGAATTCATTACTGTATCATGGGACATTCTTTTCTTCTGGTCTAAAGAATGTTTTGTATAATTGTCATGCAATCTGCTTTCATCAAAGTAATCAGGGGAACAATCGGAAGTTCTTGCATTCAAATCACCACACAGTATTACATGAGCATCATCAAACAAAAACATCTTGTCAACAAGACTTTCTTCAAGTATACTAATCCCATTATCACAATCGTATGTAGAATAATATGGTGAATGTTCAGGAGGTACATATGTGCAAACAAACAGAATGTTTTTA
>CM031610.1:17631908-17639408 GCA_018398815.1 Conus ventricosus
CACACCACACACACACACACACACACACACACACACACACAACACACACACACACACACACACACACACACACACACACACACACAAGGACAACTTGATATAACATGATGATAGTTGGATACAACAACAAGCATGAATATTTGTATTTCGTCATTTGGTTTCGTTTATCTTTTCTCTATTTATTTGTGTCATATAAAACTGTTACGGTTTTCAAAGGCATTAAACTATTGAATCTTGAATCTTGAATCTTGAATCACGCACACCACACACACACACACACACACACACACACACACACACAACAACACCACACCACACAACACACACACACACACACAACACACACAAACACACACACAACACACACAAACACACGCATGACACACGCACACAGCCGCTCGCGCACTTCACACACACACCACACACACACACACACACACACACACACACACACACACACACCACACACACACACACACACCACGCACCACGCACGCACACACACACACACACACACACACACACACACACACACACACACAACACACACACCAACACACACACCACACACACACACACACGACCACGCACACACACACACACACAACAACACATCACACGCAACAGACACACACCACACCACACACAACACACAACACACAACACACACACAACACAACACCATCCGCACAACGCACCCACACAACACACACCACCACACACCACAACCCCCCCCCCCCCCCCCCCAAATGGAGACTGCCCGGACTGAAAGGGGGGGGTTTAAAGGACAATTCCCGGGAAAATTTTTTCTCGGGATGCCCGTTGTAACTACAGATGGGGGGGGAAACTTAAAGCGTCCCGGGGGCCTTTTTAACAGTGGCAGACGCAGTAAAGCGAAACCACACAAAACCTGGGGGGAATTTGGGTGGCGGTAATGACTAAAGGGGAGCCTAACTGACTTTTACAGAGCTGACACTTGCTAAAGGGGCGACGACAGTACTGAAAAGGGGTGAAAATTACGGGTTTTTTGGGGATGGCCGAGGGACTTTAACTTTACAAAGGGGGTCCCAAATGACCTTTTCGAAGAGGGCAGGATTTGCACTTTTCCAGTTTGAAAGACCTAAACAAATGATTGCAGAGGGGTACCTTTCTGAACTGTTGAAGTACAAAAGTACAGGGCCGGAGGAGGACAAAAAGGGACAGAAAACCCACACACCCCCATTTTCAACAAAAAACCCAACCACAAAAAAAAAAAAGGGGCCACGGGCCCAGAGGAGGGAACAAAGGACGAGAAACCCAAAAAAACAATCAACCCCGGGAAAAAAAAACCCAGAAAAAAAAAAAACCCCGGGGGCCCCAACCAAACCCCCAAAAAACAAAAAAAAAAAAAAAAAAAAAAAAAAAAAAAAAAAACCCCCCCCCCCCTTAAAACAACCCCACAGCCCCCCACAAAACCACCCACACAAAAACCGTTTACCCACACCAAAAACCCCAAAAAACCACACCACCCCAGTCCAAGGGGGGAAAATTTTCCATCCCCCGCGCCTTCTTAACACATTTCGCCCCCACAGAAACCCAACAATTTTTCCCGCAGAAAAAAAAAAACAACCCCCCCACACATGAAATTTGGACACAAAAACGGACACAGCCGCAGGACCGCGTGGGGGAACACAAAAAACAAAACACAAACACAAACAAACATAAAAACAAACAAAACAAAAAAAAAAACAACCCAAAACCCCCAAAAAAAACACAACTAAAAACGCTTTCTTTTTCGGATTGGGCCCAAATAGAATTGGAAAATGGGGATCCAAAAATGACATTGGATAAAAAGAAAGGCCAAATACAACAAAATAACGGGAGAGAAAAACTTTGAAAAAAGGAGGGGGCAAAAAACAGTATGAAACATGCAGGAAAATTTTAGAAGCTGAAACAGGAAGTTAAATTTGCATTTTGATAAAAGCAGGAGTTCCCCAAAACCGTTTGGAAAAACCCGGGGGAAAAACACAGTATATACACGGGGCGGAAAGTTAACTTAAAGGGTAAAAAGGGGGCGGGGGGGGGGAAAAAAGAGCAAACAACAACAAACACCACAAAAACCACCACCCCCCCCAAACCCCAAAAACCCCCAACCCCAAAAACCCAAACAAACCCACCAGCAACGCAGCAGGCCCAACCACCCAAAAAGGCGGGGGACAAAAAAAAAACCCAACAAACCCACCCAACCCCAACACACAAAAAAAAACCCAAAACCCAAAAACAACCAACAAAAACAACACCCAACACCAAACCCAAACAACAACACAAAAACAAACCCACAACAAAACAAACCACAACCCCCCCCCACAACCACCAAAAAACCCCCCAAACCCCCAAACACAAAAAAAACCCAAAACCACGCCCAAAAAAGGCCCCTTTTTCGGGGATCCGACGAGGGGGGGAAAACCACAAATCGAACCAAAAGGGGAAAGGAAAGCGGGTAAAAACAAAAGGAAAGTGCGAACAAAAAGGGCAGAGACGAAAAAAGGGCAGAGACGCAACCCCGGGTCAAAAAACCGCCGGGAGAAAAACCCCGACGGCAAAAAAAAAAAGGCGAAAGGGGAAAAAAAAACGTGAAAAAACAGGGATGACAAAAGACAGGCAGAAAAAACAGACAGGCAAAAAAACCAAAGGGAGAAAAACAAAAAGAAAGCAAAGCAGGTCAGATGACGAAAAAAAAGGGCAGTGACAGAACAAGACGGGAAAAGGGGCAGAGAAAACCGGGGGGGAAAAAAAAGCAGAGACAAAACAGACGGCAATGACAAAACCAGACAGGCAATGACAGAACAAAAAGGTCAGAAAAAGGAAAAAGGACCAAAAAAGAGAAGAAAAGAAGGCGGGAAAAGAAAACCGGCAACGGGGTTTACCCGGTCGTACGCAAGACGGCAGTGAAAAAAAAAAGAAGGTCGATGACAAAAAACCCCCATGACGGGGCGAAAAAGAAAAAGAACAAGAAAAAGAATCGAACCAAAGGTCAGAAAAAAAGACAGAAAGGGCCAGAGGTCAATGACCCAGGCGATGCCAAACAAAAGGGGGAACCAAGGGTCAATGACGAAAAGCGGTCGATGACAAACCCGGGAATCAGAGACGCAAGCGGGTCAAGGAACGCCCCCTTGCAGAACAAGACGGGTCTGCAGCCAGCGGCAGAGCAAACCGGGGGGATACCCCACAGGCAAACGAAAAAGATAGGAAGCGACGGGCAAACCCGCCAAAAAAAAAAACCCCCCAATTGTTGAAAAAAACGGCCCCGGCGAACGCAGCAAAACAAGCGGTCAGATCGAAAAAACTTGGAACGCGGTAGCGAAAAACCCCCATCTCGCGGGCCCCGGTCAGTGACCCCCCTGCGAACGACGGTGGAAAAAAACCCTGAAAAAAACCCCCCCGTGGGCCGGGGTAATAAAAACCGGCCCGGAGATCCCAGCTTGGCTTAAAAGGGCCCCTATTAAGGCCTGGGGGGGGCCCCCTTGGCCCAAGGGTCCTTTTTCCAAGGGTTTCCCGCCTGGCCAACCTTTTTCCAAGGCCTTGGGCCCCGGGGTTTTTGCCAAGGGCCTTGGCCCAAAGGGCCTTTTGTCCCACCGTAAAACGGGAAAAGAAAAGGGGCCCCTTGGGGCCCCCAAAAACCCTTGGGACCAACGACCTGGGACCAAAAGGGGACCAGGTTTTGGGCCCCAATGAACTTGGGCCAATGAACCGGGCCCAAGGCCTTGGGCCCCAACATTGGACCAAGAACCTTGGGCCAATGAACCTTGGCCAAAAACCAACCAAAAAAACCCCCAAACACGCCCCCCCCAGAGTTAAAGAACAAAAATTTCCCAAAAAACCCGATCTAAAAAGGGGGAAATAAGGGGGAAAGGTGGGGAAAGAGAGCTAAGGGGGGGGGAATGAGAGTAAAGGGGTGGGGGAAAGGGGAAAGGTGGGGAAAGAGGAAGGTGAGGGAAAAGGGGAAGAAAGGGGGGGGAAAGGGGAAGGAAGGGGGGGAAAAGGGAAGGAAGGACCATAGCGAAAAAGAGAACAAAAGGCAATTTAACTCGTTGGGGGAAAAGGTGAAGGCCTTAGAGGTGAGGAAAAAAAACCCCCTTTAAATTCAACCAAGGAAAACGGAAAAAAGGGGTAAACCCATGCGAAGCGAAAGTTTTAAAAAAGCGGGGGAAAGAGAAGTCTAGCCCTAGAGTTTAAAGGGGCCAAAGGCCAAAAAAAAAAAAAAGAAAATAATTAAATGGGCAACCAAAAAAAAAAATAAAAAAAAAGGGTACTCCGATTAAACCATGCAGGGAAATGCAAACACGTTAAAAAATCGAGAACTCTGTTTTTCCAAAATCAGGGGTTTTTTTTTTTTTTTTTTTTAATCGTCCCCTACCCCCCCTTCCCTTCTCCTCATTTCACAATCCCCCCCTTTTTTACCCCCCCCCCTCCCTTCCCCCCGTCTCCCCTCCCGGTTTTTGGGTTAAAAAAATCATTTAGCGCAATTTTTTTTGGTATTTGTCGAAAATTTTGTTTTTCAGGGGGGGGGGGAAGGAGAGAGGGAGAGAAGGGAGAGAGAGAAGGGGAGAGAGGGAGGAGAGAAGAAGAGAGGGGAGGAGAGAAAGAGAAGGGGAAGAGAGAAATGCACACAGGCGTGCTGTGGGGGAGGGCAGCGAAAAAATTTGGGTCCTAATATTTCACTTGCAGGCGTTATCAAAGAGGTAAGAGATTTGATTCAAGCAAAAACGAATTTCCCCGCTGGGTTTTTCTGAAAAGGTGCTCTGTCTGTCTGTCTGTCTGTCTGTCTGGCGGTCTCTGTCTGCCTTTTTTCTTTCTTTTTCTGTTCCCCAAAAAAACTTTTTTTAATCTTGAGCTGTGGATGGTTCTTTTTGCTTAAAAAAAAAAAACAAAACAACAAAACCCTATAGGGAGATATTGGGAAAGAAAAGGAAGAGAAAAGAAAAAAAAAAGAAGGAAGAAAAAAGAAGAAAAAAGAAAAAGGGAAAAAGAAGAAGGAAAAAAAGAAGAAAAAAAAAGAGAAAAAAACAACAAAAACCCAACAAAAAACAAAAAAACCAAAAAACCCAACCCCCACCCCCCCCAACCACACACCCAACCCAAAAAAAAACCACACACACACACACAACACACACACACAACAACACACACAACACAAAAAGGGGACCTTGAAAAAGATGATTTGTTGGGAAAAAAAAGATGAAAATTTTTTTCGTCTTTGGTTTTTTTATTTTTTCTTTTTTGGGGTCAAAAAAATGTTTGGTTTTAAAAGGATTTAAAAACTTTTATTTTTCTTTAATAGCCAAACAAAACAAACAAACAAAAAACCACAATCCCCCAAAAAAACAAACAAAACACCCAACAACACCCACCCCAACCCAAATCAAAAACCCCGTGGGCCCCCCAAACACCCCCTGGTTTACACACACACCCAAACCAAACCCAAAAAAACACCCCAAAAACCCACCCCAATAAAAACGGCAAGCCGGCACAACCAAAACCCAAAAAAAAAAAAAAAAAAAAAAAAAAAAAGGGCCCCAAACCCCAATACAAACAAAACCCCCCCCCCCCCCCCCCCCCCCCCCCCCCCCCCCCCCCCCCCCCCCCCCCCCCCCCCCCCCCCCCCCCCCCCCCCCCCCCCCCCCCCCCCCCCCCCCCCCCCCCCCCCCCCCCCAAAAAAAAAAAAAAAAAAAAAAAAAAAAAAAAAAAAAAAAAAAAAAAAAAAAAAAAAAAAAAAAAAAAAAAAAAAAAAAAAAAAAAAAAAAAAAAAAAAAAAAAAAAAAAAATTACTTTTTTTTTTGGGGGGGAGGGGAAACAAACAAAAAAGCCCCCCCAGACCAAAACAAAAAAAACCCTTAAAAAGGAAAAAAACTTTTTTTCCCCTTACCATTTCCCCCCGGGGTTTTAAAAAAAAAAGGGGAAAATTGGCCCAAAAAAAAAAATTGGAAAAATTAATGTCTGCTGTCTGTTGTCTCTGTCTGCCTTCTCTTTCTTTTTCGTCCTACCCAACTACTCTTTAACTCTTGTAGCTGATGGATGACGTTCTTATTGCTTAAGAAAAAAACACACAACAACCCTATAACTGGTAGAGTATCGGGAAAGAAGAGGAAGAGAATAAGAATAAGAAGAAGGAAAGAAAAAAAAAAAAAGAAAGAAAGAAGAAGAAGAAGAGAAGAAGAAAACGAGAACACCAACCACACACACATTACCCCCCCCCCCCCCCCACACACACACACAACAACACACACCACACACCACACACACACACACACACACACCGTGGTTTCTGTTTCGAAAACAGAGCTTTTTGATTCTGTTGAAGGAAAGTGTGTTGTAAGAATGCCAGCCCTTTCCAGTCCTTGTGGTGTTATTTTGTGTGTGTCTGTCGAGGAGCACACACGACAGATGCTAAGTAAACGATGCCCAGCTAAAAACCATGATGTCTGCAAGATATGCAGCCAGAAGAAACAACAGAGACAGAGAAGTGGACGGCGAGCAGGTCCCTTTTCTTCAGAGTTGAAACAGTAGACTGTTAAGAGTGGATTCCCCTTTACTGACGACCACCAGGGGAGAGTACTGATGTGTGGATTCTTATGTCTGTGGCCACACGCCCACAATTAGGATTTAACACTAAAACACACAAAACAGTAAACAAGTGGGGTATTTTTGCTCCCATAAGAAAACCTAACACAGAGTAACTTTTATTCAAGACTGGCACAGCCTTTTAAACTTGAATAAAGTCAGACAAATACATAGACGAACAATCTAATAGTGGGAGAAAAAACAAGCGCAGACCAACAACTGAACTGTCTTCATAGTAATGACTTGGCAAAGATTTGGACTTAAGGAGGGGGGGGGGGGGGGGGAGTTTGAAGATGGAGAAACTGGGAACATGAAAATAAGAAAATATGTTACAAATATGAAAACTCTTCACCAGACTGCATAAGGGAACCATCGCAATCCTTTTGAAGGCAGATATATTTGCATTGCCCGCTCCGAGGCCTTTCGTCCGACTGGGTCGGAACTCATCAGGGAGACACGGCTGGTTTTGTCTGCGCTCCTGGCGTCAATAGAGACACACCACAGTCCATAATACTGTGGCGTTCTCACCACCAAGGGTGCAAAAAGATTCCAATATCACCCCCAAAGCAGCCAGCGAGAGTAGTAAATGAAACCAAACGAAGTGTGGGGAGGAAAAAAGTTGCTGAAAACTAAAGGCATTATGCAAATAGTATAAAATGTAGGGGACAATCTTTGAGCCTACGCTTGAGGATCCACCCAAAGATGCAAGGGAGATCAAAGACAAACACACAGACGGACAGAAACAAATACAAATAACCTCAATTTAATCAAAACAAAAACACCAAATAATCCCCGTAAGCGTTTTGATGCCTGCCATACATTTGAGCCAGAATTTAATGTTAAACTGACAATTGATCAAAAGAACAACTCTCACAATCATTTCCCTTGTTGTGGAGGATT
>CM031610.1:17646908-17649408 GCA_018398815.1 Conus ventricosus
CACACTATGGTGAGGAAAAGGTAACACACTATGGTGAGGGAAAGGTAACACACTATGGTGAGGAAAAGGTAACAGACTATGTGAGGAACAAGGTAACAGACTATGGTGAGGTAAAGGTAACAGACTATGGTGAGGGAAAAGGTAGCAGCATGGTGAGGGAAAGGTAACACACCATGGTGAGGGAAAGGTAACAGACTATGGTGAGGAAAAGGTAACAGACTCTGGTGAGGGAAAGGTAGCAGACTATGTGAGGGAAAGGTAACACACCATGGTGGAGGAAAGGTAACAGACTACTGGTGAGGGAAGGTAACACACTATGGTGAGGGAAAGGTAACAGACTATGGTGAGGAAAGGTAACAGACTATGGTGAGGGAAAGGTAACAGACCATGGTGAGGGAAGGTAACAGACTATGGTGAGGGAAAGGTAACACACTATGGTGAGGGAAAGGTAACAGACTATGGTGAGGGAAAGGTAACAGACTATGGTGAGGAAAAGGTAACACACTATGGTGAGGGAAAGGTAACAGACTAGGTGGAGGAAAAGGTAAACACTATGGTGAGGAAAGGTAGCAGACTATGGTGAGGGAAAGGTAACAGACTATGGTGAGGAAAGGTAACAGCACTATGGTGAGGGAAAGCTAACACACTATGGTGAGGAAAAGGTAACAGACATGGTGAGGGAAAGGTAAGCAGACTATGGTGAGGAAAGGTAACACACTATGGTGAGGGAAAGGTAACAGACTATGGTGAGGGAAAGGTAACACACCATGGTGAGGGAAAGGTAACACACTATGGTGAGGGAAAGGTAAACACACATGGTGAGGGAAAGGTAACAGACTATGGTGAGGAAAAGGTAACAGACTATGGTGAGGGAAGAAGGTAACACACTATGGTGAGGGAAAGGTAGCAGACTATGGTGAGGGAAAGGTAACAGACTAAGGTGAGGGAAAGGTAACAGACTATGGTGAGGGAAGGTAACACACTATGGTGGGAAAAGGTAACACACTATGGTGAGGAAAGGTAACAGACTATGGTGAGGGAAAGGTAACAGACTATGGTGAGGGAAGGTACACACCATGGTGAGGGAAAGGTAGCAGACATGGTGAGGGAAAGGTAACACACTATGGTGAGGGAAGGTAACAACACATGGTGAGGGAAAGGTAACACACTATGGTGAGGGAAGGTAACACACCATGGTGAGGGAAAGTAGCAGACCATGGTGAGGAAAGGTAACAGGACTATGGTGAGGGAAAGGTAACACATATGGTGAGGGAAATGTAACAGACCAGGTGAGGGAAGGTAGCAGACCATGGTGAGGGAAAGGTAACAGACTATGGTGAGGGAAAGGTAACACACCATGGTGAGGGAAAGGTAGCAGACCATGGTGAGGAAAGGTAACACACTATGGTGAGGAAAGGTAGCAGACCATGGTGAGGAAAGGTAACACACCATGGTGAGGGAACGGTAACAGACTATGGTGAGGAAAGGTAACACACCATGGTGAGGAAAAGGTAACACACTATGGTGAGGGAAAGGTAACACACCATGGTGAGGGAAAGGTAACAGACTATGGTGAGGGAAAGGTAAACACACCATGGTGAGGGAAAGGTAACAGACTATGGTGAGGAAAAGGTAACACACTATGGTAGGGAAAGGTAACAGACCAGGTGAGGAAAGTAACACACTATGGTGAGGGAAAGGTAACAGACTATGGTGAGGGAAAGGTAACAGACCATGGTGAGGAAAGGTAACACACTATGGTGAGGGAAAGGTAACAGACTATGGTGAGGGAAAGGTAACAGACCATGGTGAGGGAAGGTAAACACTCTGGTGGAGGAAAGGTAACAGACTATGGTGAGAAAAGTAACAGACTATGGTGAGGGAAAGGTAACACACCTGGTGAGGGAAAGGTAACACACTATGGTGAGGGAAAGGTAACACACCATGTGAGGGAAAGGTAACAGACTATGGTGAGGGAAAGGTAACAGACTATGGTGAGGGAAAGGTAACAGACTATGGTGAGGAAAAGGTAACACACTATGGTGTCTTGTGCTGAGCGAAAGGTGTGTGTGTGTGTGTGTGTGTGTGTGTGTGTGTGGTGTGTGTGTGTGTGTGTGTGTGTGTGTGTGTGTGTGTGTGTGTGTGTGTGTGTGTGTGTGTGTGTGTGTGTGATCGTTTCTTTTTGTTTTCTTTTCTTTTTTTTGTTTGAATTATGCCACCCCAAATTGGTGTTGTTGTTTTTTTTGAAGGGGCAGGGGGGGGGGGGGGGGGGGGGGGGGGGGGGGGGGGGGGGGGGGGAGGGGGGGGGAAGATTTGTCTTCTTCTGACTCTCTCTCTCTGTCTCACTCTCTCTCTCTGTCTCACTCTCTCTCTCTCTCTCTCTCTCTCTCTCTCTCTCTCTCTCTCTCTCTCTCTCTCTCTCTCTCTCTCTCTCTCTCTCTCTCTCACTCATCAATTCAACGGAGATGAATAGAACATAACATGAAGGGATTTTTTTTTT
>CM031610.1:17664408-17666908 GCA_018398815.1 Conus ventricosus
ATAGTATAAAAACTAAGTAACGTGTCTATGAGTTTTTAGATCTATCTGCGTGTTTGTGAGTTACAAATCAAGCCATCACGTGTCTGTGAGTGTCAAATCAAGATACATGTCTGTGAATCTCAAGCTACGTGTCCAAGAGCCTCAGATCAGACTGTGTGTTTGTGAGTATAAAGTCAGGCTACTGATGTGAGTATAAAGTCAAGCTACGTGGTTGTGAGCATAAAGTCAAGCTACGTGATGTGAGTATAAAATCAAGCTACGTGTTTGTTGAGTATAAAGTCAGGCTACGTGATGTGAGTATAAAATCAAGCTACTGTGTTTGTGAGTATAAAGTCAAGCTACGCGTTTGTGTTTTGTGAGTATAAAGTCAAGGTACGTGTTGTGAGTATAAAGTCAAGCTACGCGTTTGTGTGTTTGTGAGTATAAAGTCAAGCTACGTGATGTGAGTATAAAATCAAGCCACGTTATGTGAGTATAAGATTAAGCGACGTGATGTGAGTATAAGATTAAGCGATGTGATGTGAGTATAAGATTAAGCGACGTGATGTGAGTATAAAGTCAAGCTACGTGATGTGAGTATAAAGTCAAGCTACGTGATGTGAGTTATAAAGTCAAGCTACGTGTTTGTGAGTATAAAGTTCAAGCTACGTGTTTGTGTGTTTGTGAGTATAAAGTCAAGCTACGTGTTTTGTGAGTATAAAGTCAAGCTACGTGATGTGAGTATAAAGTCAAGCTAGCGTGATGTGAGTATAAGATTAAGCGACGTGATGTGAGTAATAAAGTCAAGCTACGTGATGTGAGTATAAAGTCAAGCGACGTGATGTGAGTATAAAGTCAAGCTACGTGATGTGAGTATAAAGTCAAGCTACGTGATGTGATATAAAGTCAAGCTACGTGTTTGTGAGTATAAAGTCAAGCTACGTGTTTGTGTGTTTGTGAGTATAAAGTCAAGCTACGTGATGTGAGTATAAAGTCAAGCTACGTGTTTGTGAGTATAAAGTCAAGCTACGTGTTTGTGTGTCTGTGTGTATAAAGTCAAGCTACGTGATGTAAGTAAAAAGTCAAGCTAACGTGATGTGAGTATAATAGTCAAGCTACGTGATGTGAGTATAAGTCAAGCTACGTGAGTGTGAGTTTAGATTAAGCGACGTGATGTGAGAATAAGATTATAGCGACGTGATCGTGAGTATAATGATTAAGCGACGTGATGTGAGTATGAAGTCAAGCGACCGTGATGTGAGTATGATGTCAAGCTACGTGATTTTAGTATAAAGTCAAGATTCATGATGTGAGTATAAAGTCAAGCAAACGCGATGTGATGCAAGTCAAGCTACGTGATGTGAGTATTAAGTCAAGCTACGCGATGTGAGTGCAAGTCAAGCTATGTATTGAGAGGGGTAAAATGAAGCTACGTATTTCGCAGTATTAAAAACGTCTACGCGTTCATGAGTAAAATTTAAAGCTATGTTTTTGTGAGTACGACATTAAGCAAACATGTTGTGAGTATGAAATCAGACTACTTGTGAGTATGAAATCAGACTACTTGTGAGTATGAAATCAGACTACTTGTGAGTATGAAATCACGCAAACATGCTGAGTTTGAAATCAAGAATCTCAAAGCAAGGAAAGTGTCGAGTCTTTAAAAAAGCTGTGTCTGAGTCTCAAACAAGATATAGGTCCATGAGTCTCAAAACAAGATACATGTCCATGAGTTTCAAAACAAGATATGTTTCCATGAGTCTGAAAACAAGATATGTGCCCCATAGTTTCAAAACGAGATATGGTCCATGAGTCTGAAAACAAGATATGTGTCCATGAATCTAAAAACAAGATATGGTCCATGAGTCTCAAAACAAATATGTGTCCATGAGTCTAAAAACAAAGAGATGTCCATGAGTCTCAAAACAAGATATGTGTCCTGAGTTTCAAAACAAGCTTCGTGTCTGAGAGCTCAAAACTGCTTTTTTTAAGACCGAGGAGCTTATTGAGAAGAGCATGAGCGTTTAGTGTACTGAAATTCCAAAACATGGATTTGGCATGGAGAAGTACACAACAATCTTATGTGTACTAAATTTTCAATCATGGATTTTCCAATGCTCATCTGTATCCCCTTCATCAAACATAGCCGCGATAGTCATGACTGAAGTAGGCAGAAAAGCCAGCACTTCTAGACAGGACAGACTCTGCACACACTGCTCGCTACAGGGGACGATTTCATCGTACAGCGGGTGCAAAATTTAATACTTCATGAAATAATGTCGCTCTAACCGTTGTTTTTAACCTCTGCAAAAAATTTTCAAAAAAAAAAAAAAAAGGTAAAAGAAATGCAACTCACTTTAGCCAAATTTATCGAGCAAGAGAACGTTTGCCTGGATCCTGAAATATCTTAATATCCTAGATTAAATTGTTCTGTATGTTAACTCTTTTTATATCCTAGATGATCAAAATCCTATTGACTGTTTAAATTCACTGTCATGCTTCCCATCCCGACTCCCCCTGC
>CM031610.1:17671908-17676908 GCA_018398815.1 Conus ventricosus
GCCCTGTTGTTTTCCAACATGCCCGGTCGTCCTCCGACATGTCCAGGGCGTCCTCCGACATGCCCTGTCGTCTTCCAACATGCCCTGTCGTCTTCCAACATGCCCGGTCGTCCTTCAACATGCCCGGTCGTCCTCCAACATGCCCGGTCGTCCTCCAACATGCCCGGTCGTCCTCCAACATGCCCGGTCGTCCTCCAACATGCCCGGTCGTCCTCCAACATGTCCAGTCGTTTTCCAACATGTCCAGTCGTCCTCCAACATGTCCAGTCGTCCTCCAACATGTCCAGTCGTCCTCCAACATGTCCAGTCGTCCTCCAACATGTCCAGTCGTCCTCCAACATGTCCAGTTTGTTTTCCAACATGTCCAGTCGTCCTCCAACATGTCCAGTCGTCCCCCAACATGTCCAGTCGTCCTCCAACATGCCCTGAAGGGGTAACCTACTCAGCAAAACCGTGCTACTTCACTTTTAGAGGTTGCTCCAAATTATGTTCAAGTTTAATTTTCTTGAACGGTAATCCCGATCTTCATGCTAATGAGAACATTATGATCGTACATAAATTCATGTCTAATTTACATTGATTTTTAGACAGAAGATTTGTGCGTGCGTTGGGGTGTGCAAGAATAGGCATCTCTGGTTTTTGAAAAAATTTGGCTTTCAAATGTACGATTTACTTGTAATGGAAAGATTGGTCCCCTGCCTCTCATTTTTCTTCCCCTTTTCCTTTCTTGATGTTGTTTATCTTACTCATTTGTTTATTCATCTACTTTCTCCTTAGATCAGTAGATCATTGCATTCACGTAGGCCTAGTAACTACATCACTGATCCAAAACTACGTCATTTTTGTAACAGATTTTGTATTTGTCTGCCAGATTCAATGTAAACTGCCACTGTAATGTATATTTCAGAGCGTGATATAACTTACAAGCTTGTTGAGGCTCTTCCAACGGATACAATTTTATTCCAAATTTACTTGAAATCGATCTTCCGCAAGCCTCCCCTCATCGCCTACAAGAGAGAGAAAAACCTCCGCGACCACCTACGAACCAAGTTCAGTAGAAACACCAACTCTTCAGCCGGAAATTACCCGTGCAATCAACCTGGATGTAAAACCTGCACTTTCATTGCCAACATCAACAGCATCACTGGCCCTAAAGGAAAATTCAGTGTCCAACCCCAATTCACATGCCAGTCCACCAACCTGGTGAACGTACTGAGATGTAGCCTCTGTTCAAAGTTGTACGTTGGGGAAACATATCGTACCCTCAACGAACGCTTTGTGGAACACCTCAGAGTCATCCAGTCGTCTCATCCAACACCAGTGGGGATTCATTTCAACGCTGATTGCCACAGCCAGACCATATTTCCGTCACTGCTGTTTGGCAAAAACCACTCCTCAGCCCCAGAGAGAAAATTCATGGAGTCCAGGATCATCTCTCGCCTTGGCACCACAATCCCAGATGGACTCAACTCCCACCTCTGACTTTTTTTTATAGTTGAATCATTCCAGCTCTTTTCCTTTCCCCCGACCTCTCCTCATCCCTTTCTCTCTACACCACCTCCCCCAATGTTCCATCCCACTTTATTCATATTCACACCCCATGTACACATATAGCATATTTATAACATCATATATATATATTTAAAAAATTCCCTCATCCACACCATCAAGACTCCTCATCTACCAATCTCTCACTTTCTTTTACACACTCTCAAGCGCCCCCTTCCAAACATAAGACTTCCCCTACCACTCTCCTTTTTCTCTATCTCTGGTTCTGTTTGTCTTTTCCCTATATCTGCCTCTCTTTTTCCGCGAGGTGAAATTGGATTGGACACTGAATTTTCCTTTTTCCCCATTACATACACACACACGCGCGCGCGCGCACACACACACACACACACACACACACACCTCTTTAAGTACGTCCTCGTCCGTTTACGTATATGCTTTATACGTCATTTCCTATACGTATTTATTTGTTTTTCTTTTTATGTCACAACTCCTGAAGACGGTTTATGATTGAAATGTTGTCGATATATATTTTGTTCTGTTTTTCCTTTATAAAATCTGATGAAAATCCTCAAAGACATTTATCATTCATATTTATTCCAATATTTTGAATACATCTCTGTTTAAACCAACCGTTCCCGATCCGGATTATTACCAAGACCGCGCTTTTCTTTGTTGTGTTTTCTAACGTGCCGTTTGTAGAGATTGCTACCAGGACATCAACAACGAAAAAACCGTTCTTGATTGAACAGACTTTTAGACCGCTGAAGCTAGTTAATCTAGTTCGCCATCTGCCGTCGTTCTTAATTGCCTGATCAACGCCTTCTTCCTTGCGCTGAACCCTGCCTGAACGATCTGAAGCGATCAAAGCTAAGTGAATTTTCGTTGTTTTATTCGTTTATTTATGACCAGACGAAGACCTAAGAGGTCGAAACGCGTTGTGTTTTGTCTTGTAACTCGTTTGTCCACGTTCTCTGGGCGGTTCGCTAACATTTATTTAAGATCTGATCTTTTGGTTCGAGATACCTGATGGGTGATGTTGACAGACCACGGGGATCCGCATGTTGAAAGAATGTTCGACGTGCTCCGACAACCCTTGGGGTTCGCGCAAAGGGAAGTAACCGTACTACAGTGGAAAGCAGTTTGTGACACATCTCCTGTGATGAAAATCAGTGTATAGTTAGTTGCTCGACGTAAACTTCCATTCTCGATTCGTAATAAACGTTTTGTTTCAGTACTGTCGAAATATTCAAATTCCCATGCTTTGGAAATAAAGAAGTGAAATTCTGAGATTAAAAAAGATGGCTAAAATCGATTCTACAGCCTATACCAAACAGTTTCAAATTCAGCATGCCCGGTCATTATATTTCAACCGAGCACAAGCGAGCAGAATTTGCAGATTGAATTCCTCCCTTGCAAAGAATAAAAGGTTCAAACTTTCTGTTTTTAAGAATCAGTGTTTGGTTCGTCTTAACTGCCCAAACTAGATCATGAGCGTACACTTCAGTTAAGAGAGAGAGAGAGAGAGAGAGAGAACGAACGAACGAACGAACGAACGAACGAACGAAATTTTATTTCACCAGGGTAATGAGATAAGCAAATTGCACATGCTTTTTTCCACCCAACCCTGGGAAAAAAAAAAAAAAAAAAAAAAAAACCACATGGACAACACACAAGTCAATATGGCAACAAAGGGGAAAAAGTAAATACACCAGTCAACTTGCAAACTGTAAGAAGTAACAGACTAATACTACAAAAGCAAACGACAAGATCGTGCAAGCATCCATATGCGAGAGAAAGAAAGAAACAAAGAGAGAGAAAGAGAGAGAGAGAGAGAGAGAGAGAGAGAGAAGAGAAAGAGAGAGAGAGAGGAGAGAGAGAGAGAGAGAGAGAGAGAGCGAAAGCGGGGGTATGGGGTGTGGGCGGGATAGGGGAGGGGTGGGGGGGGGGGGGGGGAAGAAAATACATGTAAAGTACAAATACAAACGGGGAAACAAGAGTCAAATAGACTTGAATACACTCAATACATCAAATAACAAAATGCAGTTGAGCGATATCATCAATGTAAAACATGTCAGTTAGCTTAACCCATTATTGCTGTGGTTCAAATGACACGTGCAAGATTTCCGTCTAACACAGGCTTGTAATCGTACAGTATTTTATTTCTATTCACTGAGTCTTTTAATTTATTTAGGAATCAACTAGTACAGTTTTTTTTTTAATATATATCTTTTAATTTACTGAACAGATATCCTTTTAAGCGCTCTTTGAAAATATTAAGACTTGAGATTTCTTTCAGAAATGGAGGCAAATTGTTCCAATACGTACCACCACTGTATACGAGGCTTGATTTGTAAAGGTCAAGTCTGGGCAGAGGCATTATTAACTTGTGGACGTGCCTATTGTCATTCGTCCGGAAACTGTTTACAATGGAGTGAGGTGCATTTCCATTTACCACTTTATGCATAAATAGAGCCTTATTATATTCGAGTTTTTGCTTTAGGGGAAGGATATCCAGGGATTTATAATCGTTTAGAGTTAATGAACTAGATTTTAAGAGAACTAATTTTATTGCGCGCCTATGCAATCTTGCTAAAGGTTTCAGAATGTTTGCGCTGGCTGAATCCCATAAAGTAAAAGCATAGTCTATAATTGACTGTATATGGGCATGAAAGAATTGTTTTCTAGCGTGCATATTCAGAAAATGCTTTATTTTTGACAACTGGAATATTTTTTTGGATATTCTTTTGCGTAGGTAAGCTACGTGATCGGACCATGATAAGTTGTTATCAATGACAACACCAAGACTTTATGTGTTTTTACTTCTTCGATTTTTTCACTAGAAACAAATATTGAAAATAAATCAACAGGCATATTTTGACGTTTTTGTCTGCTAGTAGAGAGAGAGAGAGAGAGAGAGAGAGAGAGAGAGAGAGAGAGAGAGAGAGAGAGAGAGAGAGAGAGAGAGAGAGAGAGAGGGAGAGAGAGAGAGAGTACGATAATTTGCCGTTCGTTCGCAATCTGAATTCTCGTCAATCAATGTCAAGGCCGTCATGAAGGCTCCACTGGTTACCTCTGCTTGGCTGTATATATGACCGGCGGAGGGACAGAGTCGAGAAGATCCCTGCTTACCTAATGTGCGTCTCTGACGACGCTCCCGTGCGCTATTGTCAGGAAGCGATACATCAGTCATGTCACCTGGCGATTTAGCAGCTTGGGGGGTTAAAGCTGAACGAACACAACAGTCATGTTGAGGACTTCACCGGCTTCGTCTTTCAGAAGCCTGTGTACCACTGTTCTTTAGGTCCCTTTGTGGAAGCGATTAGTCGGATTACGTGTCACTAAGCTGAATCCTTCCTCCTTCCTCCCCCCTCCCCCCACACGTTCCAGCTCCCCAACCTTCCCCTTGCATTCCTTCCCCTTCGTCCCCCCCCCCCCCCAGCTCCTTAACCCTCGCTGTCCTCTTTCTGTTTATCTGTCTCTCTCTTTCG
>CM031610.1:17691908-17701908 GCA_018398815.1 Conus ventricosus
ACGCCCCGGCGGAGGTTCGAACCCGCAACCCCAGGATCACCAAGATTACGAGTCAGGCGCTCTACCAACTGAGCTATTCCGGCTCGTAACAGCAGTAGCCGTAACAGCAGTAGCACCAGTTGTAGCGGCAGCAGTAGTAGTATGAACTATACTTTTTTCTGTTCGTTTTCTTCCATTTACTGTTTTCGAACTGGCAAAACACAGAATCTATAACTCTTAAACAATTTACTAGTTTAACTGTTTATTTACTTACATACTTAGGCCCATTACTCTTGCCAGAGCATAGGCCATCAACAACCGCGCGCCAACGACCACGGTCCTGGGCAATCTTTTCTAATTCGCCCCAGCTGTTGCCCATCTGCTTGGTGTCCGCCTCCAGGTCCCGCCTCCAGGTGTTTCTTGGTCTTCCTCGCTTCCTTTTGCCTTGGGGATGCCAGGTCAGGGCTATTCTGGTGGTGTTGTCCGGGGGCTTTCGGAGCGTGTGTCCTATCAACCGCCATCTTCTTTTACGTATGTCTTGCTCTACTGGCAGTTGGTTACATCTTTCCCACAGCTCTTTGTTGCTGATTGTCTCTGGCCAGTGGATGTGGAGGATCTTCCGCAGGCAGCTGCCACCTGGCATGCTATCCATTCATAGATTTCTGAATCAAATTGCTGATCTTAGCAATCCCAACAGGGGAATACTCCACCAACTTCCGAGCTGAGCGAGAAGCTCTCTGTGAGGCAGCCACAACAGCCTCGCAGAACTCCATAAGAACAACAGGGCAGGTGGTGGTGTTCTCAGACGCTCTCGCCATACTCCAAGCCCTCAAGAATTCCCGCTGCAAAGAACAGAACCATCTTACTTCAGCCCTTGTTGCCCTGAGTGCCAGAGTGGAGAAAGTGGTGATGCAATGGGTACCAGCACACTGTGGTATCAGAGGCAACGAAAAAGCGGATATTCTGGCAAAAGATGGTGCACAGAAGGAGCTGGCCAACAACCTGGTGTCATATGATGAAATCAAGACAATCATCAAGGCACAGCAAGGAATAAAGTGGCACCTCCAGCACCCCAAACACAATCCAGAAGACAAATACCATTTGCTGGGACGACGGGAACAGGTCAAGATCTTCCGCCTGAGGACTGGACACAATCGCCTGCACCACCACATGCACACAAAATTTGGCATTGGACAGAGTGGAGAGTGCCCTTGTGGTGAGGGACTAATGACAACAGACCACATCCTCCAAGACTGTATGACGCATGCAGCATCCAGAAGGAAGTACTGGCCAACACCGACAGCAGTGGAAGCCAAGTTGTACGGCACCCTGGAGGAGCTGCGGTGGACGGCAGCCTTCATCGAGGACACCGGGCTGCTCATTTAATGGGAAGCGAACGAGGAAGAAGAAGAAGAAGCTGGTACTCCATAGTGCCGTAATAGTTGCCACAATCTGTCTCTGTGCAAGCTGTCGAAGGCTTTCCGAAAGTCCACAAAATTTAGGTAGAGTGAAGTGTTCCATTCTAAGGTTTGTTCCATGATGATTGTCAACCTCGGGGTAATGTCGATGGAGGAAGGACTAGCGCACAGCCCAAACACACTCACAGCTTGCTTACAATCTCATTCATATATCATGCATTCGTCACATCAAAGCACTAGTAAAGTCTATAACTTTACTGCACATGATCATAGAACGAAACATCAATGCATATGGAATCAAACAAAATAAAACATTCTCTCTTTCCTGAGCTTCACAAAATCATTTATCTAAAACATCATTAACTAACCCGGGTATAAATAGATTTCTACTTTACCTGGCCAGGTGATCTTAACTATTCACGAATCACTGTCTTTTCTTTTCTTTTTTTTTCTTTTCACTGTCACTTTCACAAGCACGACACAACTGTTGGCATTGGTCAGGTTAGACTGCTGGCGCTGGCGTTGGACTGCCGGCACTGGTCAGGTTAGACTGCTGGCACTGGCGTTGGTCTGTGGGTTCTGCTTGATGAAGTGACGCTGCCAGGTATGAGGTCGAACCCCGGTTAAGATGGAACAGTGACTATCAACATCGATCTGTTCTCTTTCTTCCTTCCTGCATTAACGCATTGCACTCTCTCTCTCTCTCTTCTAGTCTGCTCTATCAAATGGACATGGTTGCTTTTCTTTTCTTTTTCTTTTCTTTCTTTTCCTCTTCATTAGTTAGCAACTCTCTCTCTCCACATCTCTCCTTAGTCCTTCCTCTGCAGACTATCTCGTGCTAATCTCTCAACTTGGTTCTCTTTTCTCCTCCCCTCATCTCTCTCTGCTCTTCTCCCTCCAGGGCTTACACCCAGACTCTCTTCCTCTCTCTCTCTGTCTCTTCGTTCTTCTCTCCTCTCTTCATCTCTCTGCCTTTTCTCTCATGCAGAGACTACACCCAGAACCTCCTCATCTCTCTCTCCCTCTTCATTCTTCCCTCTCGTTCTGCCTCTTCACTCCCGCATTCCTATCTTATCTTAAAACTCATCTGTCAAAGGGCGAGTACCATTGGTCAGTATTTTTACCGCCTCGTACCCGAAGTTATCTCCCTCTAATTCCATTGGATATTCAAACCATGACAGTCACGCCTACACGCCTTACTCTCTGTGGTGGTCAATTGGTCATTTAATTGATTAGCTTGATTTCACCCCCACCACACACTACCTTCCCCTCTCTTCGTTCCGGCGACGTCGTAAATTGGCTAGATCAGTCTGATCCAGGCGTCGAGACTCGTCTGACCAGACATCGAGGCGTCGGTCAGCTACTTAGTCTGTCTGGCTGGACAGACCGTCTCCGTAGAGGATTAGGATTAGTCTACTCGCTGTGCCCAAATTGGCTGGATGAGTCTGATCCGGGCGTCGAGACTCGTTTGACCAGACATCGAGGCGTCGGTCAGCTACTTAGTCCGTCTGGCTGGCGCTCAGAATATTTGAGTTTGAGCTTATGTTCACACAACCTGGACCACGACTTTGGTTGTTTATTTTTTTGTCCGTGACAATTTCCCCCTTGCAAAAGACTATGCACCCCATTGCTCAAAACAAGGGTAAAAAAAAGAAAAACCCCCGAATTTGCTGATACACACTCCCCGGCAAAGGGTTTAAAAAAATACTTTAAAAAACCAACGGTTTAAAAAATTTAAAAATATCTTTTAGTAAAACCCACCCCCAATGATTTATCATTGACGTGGCTCTTGCTTTTATTTGATCTTTTTTAAAATAAATTTGGCGCCCCCTTAGGGAAATTTCCCCCACCGGGCGGATTTCCCATCTCTCCTCTCACAATTTTATGAAAAGACAAAAAAATATGATCACGATCCAGGGCCCCACGGGTTTCCAGAGGAACCCCCATCCTCATTTTATTGCAAAAAAAATGCATCCTACACAAGGGGACTGAAAATGCCCGACAAAAACTACTTCACTGAACAAGTTCCAAAAAGGAAATATGAACAAGCCCTCACACAAAAATATAAACCCAAATACCAACGGGAATAAAACCCATACCCAAATCAAACATAACTTTTAATCAACACATATTATCAAAAAAAGCACCCCGGATATGACGGATTTTCCTCTGAGTTGCGCTTGCTAACTATCCCAAATTAAAATATTTCCAGCCCCGGACATTCTGTCCCCGGGAATGTCCCTGCCCCTCGTTTACCTGTAGGGTTTAAATCCCATTCCCCAAGCGCACTCTGCTTTTTTTCAAAACACACCTCCTGCGGGGGAAATTTTAAAGTGGTTGATGATCAGTTTTCTATCACGAACCTTTCCCATAAAGAAATTTTTTTGGAATTTCTCCCACGGCCCACACGACACCCTAAACACCCCCCCCTTCCTCCCCCCCGTTGGTACCCTTTTCACACTTTGCCCAATTTCCTGTTTGCATACCTCACGGAAAACTCGACCTTTCTTGCTCCTGCAACAAAAACTGAAACCTATCCCACCCCCTTTGAATGCATTTTTTCCCGAAAAAAAAATTTTTTTGGGACATATCGGGTAGCTTCAAGATGGGAAGGGGGGAAAACCTAGTTTTCCCCCCCAGCACCTCTGCAGTGCTTCCCTTTTTGCAGCTTTCTGACCACTCCAAACCACTCCCGGGTTTTCCCCCTGCCTTCCCAAAATCACGGAGGGGGACTCGTGATTGTTTGCAAAAATTTGGAACAAACCCCCCCTATAAAAACCCAAAAAAACCACCCGGCTCCTGATTTCTGTTTTGGCCCTTTGGGTTTTTCCTTTTAATTTCCCATCATCTTCTCCCCCCTTTTCCCTTTTTTTGGCTGCTTTGTGTCGCCTCCGACAACAAAAACCTAGGAATCCTATTTGTCAAGGGCCCTTCAACAGTGACAAAATTCCCTTTATGACTCTTTGGAAATTTAAAGGCAAAAAAAATCCCCCTTTTTTTTTTGCGGGGTTTCTCTTTACCTCATAAATGATTGCTGCGGCCCCCTATTTGCTGATCTCAGCTAAAATATATTTTGCGGGGAAAAAAAAATTCGCAGGAAAGTTTTATTTTCCCCCTTTTCACATCAATTCGGTAATCCCGCCCAAACCTTTTCATTTGATGGTGAATGGTTTTTTCCAATGAAATTCAGCGGCTTTTGTGCCCCGGGGGAAGGGCAGAAACCAGGTTTATTTTCCCGCCTTAAAGGGATTGTTTCCCAACCTTCCGGGTTCATATTTGCTTCTTCGGGACCGACCCTACCCTCCTGAAAACCCTTTCCCCTTTGAAACCTTAGGGGGCCCCTCCCGTGCCCACCTTTGGCGGGGCAGTTTGGGGCCAATAAAATTAAACAGCCACTCTGGGGGAACGTGTTTTAAAATTAAAGGGGATTTTTAAAGAGGCCCCCTTCCTCTTCACCCCTTCTTGTGGCTGCCCTTTGACACACATCCCCTAAATTTGCAGAAACGTTTGGATTCTGCCATTGCCCCGGGGGAAATTAAAAAAACCCATCGAAGATTCGGTCAGGCTGTTTTGCGGGCCCAAATTGACCCCCCATGAGCAAAACTCGTGACCCATGACATGAAGGTCACGAAAACCCTTTGCTGGTACCTCAACTGAGGGGTCACCTTACCTGATTTCCCCTTGGTGAAAAAATTTCGGTAAAAAACCACCCCGCCTTCACAAAGAAAATTCTGTTCCCCTCCCAAACCCCAAACCTGTTTCTCTCCCACCTCTTGCCAACCCCCAAGGGACTTCCCCGAGCGGGGGGTTTTTGTTTCCGGGCGCGGGCCCAAAAACTCTTTCAGGCACACATCTACCCTGACTTCCTTGCGGGGCAACAAAAACGGTTTATCAATTTTTTTCCCTCCTTCTTGTTTCCCGGTTTTTTAAAAATTCCCCGGGCCCCCCTTGTAGCAGTCAAAAACCCTCGGCCCCCCGGCCCCCTTGCCCCTTGGAAAAATTTCAATGATAAAATCTTTAAAGGGGGTTTCTCCATCACCAAGGGCCGAAAACCCTCCCCTGAGAAGTAAGGGGTAGTATTCTATTTTGCAACGGGAAAAACCTCCCTCAAAAGTGCCATCGATTAAAAGTACATTGGTCTGGTTTTGGGCCCTGCCCAAATCCCCTTTTTCCCCCCGACCAGCTTTGTTCTAACTACCCAAAATGAAAAAACCAGTGCCCGGGGGAAAACACTTTCACCCCTCTGCTGACCAATCCACCCTTTTTTCCCCACGGGTAACGAACCACTCAAGGGGCCCAGTGCCCTCCATCCCTGACACTGACTGCTGTCCCCGTGCCCACCAATTTGGCGCACTCCACCCTCTTCAGACTGAAAACCCTTTTGGTTCCACTGCAGGTCCCTTTTCCGGGGACCCTTATCGATTCTTTCAAGGCTGCTGCCTTCTGGAACCTATGCGACAAACCCCCGCCCAAAGTCCCTTCTTGTGACAAATGAAAACACCAAAAGTCCCCTTTTTTCCCCCCCTTTCTGCCCCCCCAATGGGTTTTTTAGACTTTTTCCCGGAAACTCCCCTAGGGCTCCTTGCACTCTTCTCACCTGTGGGCCCAGCACCTGTTTTTTCCTGCACCTTTGTGCCCAGAGTGCCTCGTATACACCCCCTGTAAAATTTTAGCAACTCCCCTGCTGCTCTGGGGTCTCTCTTTCAAATGTATGGGAAAACCCGGGGGCCCCAAACCCGACAAAATCTGTTTTTTTTTTTCATAATAGCTTTTCAATCCCGCGAACCCCCTTTTTCGTACCCCTAACCTTTAAACCCTTTATCAAAAAAAGTTATCTAAAAGGCACCAAAATTTAGTGACGTTTCCCCCCGCTTGCAATCTAGCTGAACCCAAAATTTTTTCCTGAACCCCCCCCTCCTCGGGAGGTTTAAATCCCTTTATCAATGATTCCTTCACAGCACCAAAAACAGATTTGGGGGTCTGCTGGGAATGCCGTGAAAAACTTACCCCTCAATACGCTTTCAAAATGACTGCCCATTTTTTTCTGGGGGGCCCAAACCCCGATGGTCGCAAACGTTTTTGAAAAAAAAATGATGTATGCATCAATCGAACGGGTTCCCTTTAGGAATTTTGGGGGAACTTGGGGCCCGGGGGGGGGGAAGCGCACCCGAGCACTGGAAACTGAACCCCCCTCCCCGGTGGTCTCCCTTTGTATTCTCACTTTCCTAACTCTAAATTTAAACCTTTAATTTTCCGTTTCCTGCTTCATTCTTTTTGTTTCCTCGCTTCCCTTATTCTTTCTGTTTCCTGCGTCTCCCTTTAACCTTTTTGTTTTTCCCGCGCTTCGCTAGCCGGGTTAGCCCGAAACCTTTTAACTTTGGTTTTCCCGCGTTTTGCTATTTTGTCCTTTTCCCCCGGGTCGCTTTTTCTAAGCCCACACGGCGTCTTTTGCCGTTCATCCCTTTCCCCTTTGGGGGGGGTTTTTTAAAGAATGCACGGGAACTCTTCTCCCGAATAGCCTAAATCACGAGCGACGCTCCCCAAGTTGTTTTAATGGGGGGTTCTTTTCTTTTCCCCCATTATATCTTCCTCTTTTTTTTTTTTTTTTTTTTTTTTTTTTTTTTGAACAAGATTTTAAAAACTAAAGACAGCCAAAAATGGGGGTTACCGACACGAGTGACGGAATAGCACAATTTCCCATGAATGAAATATTAGCTTGGGACAAAGTAGTTAGTTTTTTTTAAGACGCCCACGCCTGACCCAATATGAGAGCGAATTAAAAGGGCAATCGGCGAAATAAATACTCTGGGGGGAAAAAGCCCGCTAGTATTAAAAAAACTTGGGAAACAAAGCCAAACCTTAAATATTTTAATTAAACTTGGGAAAATTTTCAGTAAGACAACCCCTTTTTTAGGGGTTACAATACTTGGGAATTTCCCCCCCGCTTTCCCCCCTGAAAGTTGAACAATTATAATAAATGGGCCGAATATCCCGGCAGGTCGGGCCAATTTAAATTTTTCAACCTGGGGGGAATTTTCGAAGGGGAAAAGGGCTAGCCCCACAGCCCAAAAACACTCACCGCTTGCTACAATCTCATTCATATATCATGCATTCCCTCACATCAAAGCACTAGTAAAGTCTATAAACTTTACTCCCACATGATCATAGAACGAAACATCAATGCATATGGAATCAAACAAAATAAACATTCTCTCTTTCCTGGCTTCACAAAATCATTTATCTAAAACCTCATTAACAAACCCCGGGTATAAATTAGTTTTCTACTTTACCGGGCCCAGGTGATCTTAACTATTCACGAATCACTGTCTTTTCTTTTCTTTTTTTTTTCTTTTCACTGTCACTTTCACAAGCACGACACAACTGTTGGCATTGGTCGGGTTAGACTGCTGGCCCCTGGCGTTGGACTGCCGGCACTGGTCAGGTTAGACTGCGGCACGGCGTTGGTCTGTGGGTTCTGCTTGACGAAGTGACGCATGCCAGGTATGAGGTCAAAACCCCGGTTAAGATGGAACAGTGACTATCAACATCGTTTCTGTTCTCCTTTCTTCCTTCCTGCATTAACGCATTGCACTCTCTCTCTCTCTTTAGTCTGCTCTATCAAAGGGGACATGGTTGCTTTTCTTTTCTTTTTCTTTTCTTTCTTTTCCTCTTCATTAGTTAGCAACTCTCTTTCCACATCTCTCCTTAGTCCTTCCTCTGCAGACTATCTCGTGCTAATCTCTAAATTTGGTTCTCTTCTTCCTCCCCTCATCTCTCTCTGGTCTTTCCCTCCAGGGCTTACACCCAGACTCTCTTCCTCTCTCTCTGTCTCTTCATTCTTCTCTCCTCTCTTCATCTCTCTGCCTTTTTTCTCATGCAGAACTACACCCGAACCTCCTCATCTCTCTCTCCCTCTTCATTCTTCCCTTTTCGTTCTGCCTCTTCACTCCCGCATTCCTATCTTATCTTAAAATCATCTGTCAAAGGGCGAGTACCATTGGTCAGTATTTTTACCGCCTCGTACCCGAAGTTATCTCCCCCTAATTCCATTGGATATTCAAATCATGACAGTCACGCCTACAGCCTTTCTCTCTGTGGGGTCAATTGGCATTTAATTGATTAGCTTGATTTCACCCCCCCCACACACTACCTTCCCCTCTCTTCGTTCCGGCGGGCGTCGTAAATTGCTAGATCAGTCTGATCCAGGCGTCGAGACTCGTCTGACCAGAACGAGGCGTCGGTTCAGCTACTTAGTCTGGGGTTTGGGTGGACGACCGTCTCGTTAGAGGATTAGGATTAGTTACTCGCTGTGCCCAAATTGGCTGGATGAGTCTGATCCGGGGGTCGAGACTCGTTTGACCAGACATCGAGGCGTCGGTTTAGCTATTAGTCGTCTGGCTGGCGCTCAGAATATTTGAGTTTGAGCTTTTGTTCACACAACCTGGACCCCGACTTTGGTTGTTTATTTTTTGTCCGTGACAATGATCCTTAGGTGGCAAACTGGTCTGTGCAGGAGCGTTCTTTCCCGGGAAACCTGCTTGTTGGTCCTAAGTGTTTTGTCTACTTCATCCTTCATTCTCTCTGAAAGAATCCTGTTGAAGACCTCGCCTGGTTTCTGATAGGGAGTGATACCTCTATAGTTTCCGCAGTTGCTGAGATCTCCTTCTTTGGTAATTTACTGATGTGTCCGACTTTCCAGTCTGTAGGGACCTCTTCATATGTCCATACCTTCTCAAAAGTGGTTGAAGTGTGTCTGCTGTAGTGTCGATGTCAGCTTTTGTGCTTCTGCTGGAATGGCGTCTGGCTTGTTGCCTTTCCCTTTTATTTTCTTGATAGTCACTGACGATTTCTTCCCTGGTTGGTGGATCACAATTGATTGGCAGATCCATTTCTGCCGCTGGGACATGTGGAGCGTCTTGTGGTGCTGGTCTGTTCAGTAACTCTTCGAACTGCTCCGCCATCTGTTGAGTTGTCCCTTTTGGTCTGTAATAGTCTCTCCCTGTTTGTTTTGAATGGGTCTCTCTGGCCTGGAAAACTTTCCCGCGAGTGTCGTAGAGCGCTTTCATGTTTCTGCTGCCGGCAGCCTGTTCTGCTTCTTCTGCAAGTTGGTCAATATACATACATCTTCTTGTCACTTTTCACACTCCGTCTCACTGCTTTGTGAGCCTTGTTTGATTTGATTTTTGTTCGAAATTTAAGTTGATATGATATTGTTTTATTGTTATTTGAATCCCTAACTGTTCACACCCTCTGGGGAGAGGATGGAGCATGATTAACTCTCATGCTCACAAAATATTGCTGATGCTGAAGTTGCTTTTGTTGTTGTTGATGTTGATGTTGTTGCTGCTGCTGTTGTTGTTGTTGTTACTAAGGATGATGCTTTTCTTGATGTTGTTCCTGTGGATATTATTGTTGATGTGGTTGTTATCAATGTTGGTTTTGTTGTTGTTGGTAGTGGTGGTGGTAGTGGTGGTGGTGATGGTGGTGGTAATGGTGGCGGTGGTGATGGTGGTGTTGACGTTATTGTTGTTGATGCTGTTGTTACTGATGTTGGGTGGAGTACAGGGAGGGGGGGAAGAGAACATCCGTCCAACAACCGTCCC
>CM031610.1:17706908-17711908 GCA_018398815.1 Conus ventricosus
CCGTTGTTGTTCCACCTTCCTGATCGGCCAAACTCCCCAGCAAGTTGTGGGACTCCAACACTGGCCGGATTCGTGACTGGATTTCAGGGTCATCCAGTTTCATAGGCTTGTAGCCGCCCAGCAGAACCCCTAAGGCCCCGAGCTGGCAGTAAGCAAAGAAACAAAAACTTGTTCATTGCTCTTGATCGTCGTGCTAAAAACTATGTCCTGCCTGAACTTACGCTGGTTTGTTGTAAATAAAAGTCATGGATCAGAAAAAAAGAAGAAGAAAAAGAAAAAAAAAAAAAGAAGAGATCATCATCATCGTCGTCATCATCATCATCATCATCATCATCATCATCTTCTTCTTCTTCTTCTTCTTCTTCTTCTTCACAGTCATCATTATAACGATGATAATAACAATAATGAGGAGGAGCATTATATAGATGATGAGATGATGATGATGATGACGACAACGATGGTGATGATATAATGATGATAATAATATTGATGATAATAATAGTAACAACAGCAACATTAACAACCGTAGAGACTTTTATGTGTTGCCCTCAGGAGACCTAATAACTTAGTTCATGGTCAAACCGAGAGATATCCCCTCTGTTTTCGAATGTCTGTAAAGTGTATTAAAAATATTGGTTTAAACTCACAAACCTAACAAATGTCGAGAATATGCACACAGTCCTATGAAATGCTCATTAAAACTGAGCATCAAATGTTACAAGAATTTTAAGCGAGAATGGATCTGGTATTGTATGGCAAAGCCAAGGTGCTGGTTGTGAGTATGGTTTTTATCAATGAGTTTAAAGACAAAACTTATCTCGTGCACTTTTAACAGCATCGGCATTCGGAATTGAAGATAATGATAGATATAAGTTGTTTTATTCTTTCAAAAATGTTTTTAAGCAGATAAATATTTTTTATTTTTACTAGATAAATGGCACAAGGTTAGGCTTATCATCAGATTCAGATGAAAAGCAGGGGGTCTAACAATTTCAAACAATGTTGTCAAAGTGAAGAAAGTATAAATAACGTGTGCCCATCGTGTGGTCATGGAAGAGAGGATGATGTTCATCTACTTTTCAGCTGCCCTGCTCATGATTAAAAACGCAAACGTTGTGATATCTGAAATTCCTTTCAAGGAAACCCTGTCATAACTCGGAAGCAAGTGTTCTTTCCAATAATGAAATGTAACAAAACCCCTCGCTAGATTCTTAGCAGAAGCAAAGAAGATCAGAAAAGTGTTAACTGAACAAAGTTAGTAAATCCCAAGATGAACCACCGTCTGCATACGCGCGTGCGCCCTCCCACCCCCCCACCCCCCATCTCTCTCTCTCTGCCCTGTTTCTCTCTGTATGGGGTGGTGGTGGTGGTGGTGGTGGGGGTGGTGGTGTGTGTGTGGTGTGTGTGTGTGTGTGTGTGTGTTGTGTGTGTGTGTGTGTGTGTGTGTGTGTGTGTGTGTGTGTGTGTGTGTGTGTGTGTGTATGCGCGCGCGCTATCACAACGTTATGATATAACGTTAATTGTGCCACCCCCCCCCCCCCCCCCAGTCTAAAAGGGCTGTACAGCTATTAACAATAAAAAAATCTCTCTCTTTTCTCTCTCTCTCTCTCGCTCCTCTCTCTCTCTCTCTCTCTCTCTCTCTCTCTCTCTCTCCTCTCTCTCTCTCTCTCTCTCTCTCTCTCTCTCTCTCTCTCTGCAGTAGAAAATTGAGGAAGTCAAAACACGCGGGTCTTAAAGATTACCTTTGGTAACAATTTTCTGGGGCTAAACACGTAGCGAAACTTGTGCAAAACGAGTATCTCAAAAGATATTTTAATTAGACAAAAATTTAAGCACTTTCTCAATATCCATTATCGTAAACCTTTTTTTTCTTTCTAAAGTGTACATCCAGTGTGTCACAGACGACGCTCCGACAATATGGTATTTTACCAGTGAGAATCTCTTCAAACCGCTAGCCAGTTTTCAACGTGTGGTGACAGCAGGCGGAAACTGAAACAACCGCTAGCCAGTTTCAACGTGTGGTGACAGCAGGCGGAAACTGAAACAACCGCTAGCCATTTCAACGTGTGGTGACAGCAGGCGGAAACTGAAACAAAGTTTAAACAGAATTGTAAGTAGTTCGCCAAACAACAGGCATGAGACAAAACACGACGCGTTTCGCCCTCTCAGGTCTTCTTCAGGCCAGATAAACAACATTCAGGACAATGAAAACGAAGAATGAGCAATCACTAATCTTCTCAAATTCGGCGCAAGATGGGTCTAGCGTTAGAAACGCGCTCTGAAACTGCGGCTTTTAAAGTCCCGTTCATTGCCGCCTAACGATAGGGCACTCGATATCCTTCCACTTAAGTTAGGATCGGAATATAACAAGGCAACATTAAATGCACAAAGGAATTATTGGTATTGCCTTCCCGATGGCAGAAATAGGTTCCCAGTCAATGGAAACAGGCATTTCAATCGATTACAGTTCGTCTGCCCAGAATAGATCTCTTTAAATGAAACCTTAACGTTTCGCGGAGGGTCATACCGAAACTTGTTTTTGAAAAGGATAACCAGGCATGCAACCTTTAAACGTTCCCTTAAAGAAATGTTTGCTTGATAAAATGGGATATTAAGAGTGGGGCACTCTTTTTTTGCTTTTGTTCTTCTTCTATGTTCACTGTATCAACGGATATTAAAAGTCCTTTCTCGTGAAAGAAACGAAATAACTCCCTATGCTAAATCGCTTTTGTTTTGTTTTCTTGCTGCTGTAGTTTTGTCAATGTTAAGCGATGTACATAATTTACAAGTTTGATCGCTCTCTCTCTCTCTCTCTCTCTCTCTCTCTCTCTCTCTCTCTTTTCTCTGTCCATCTGTCTCTACCCCCCCCTCCCTCTCTTTTCGTTGCCCCACCTCTTTGTTTGTTTGTCTGTCTGTCTGTCTGTCTGCCTGTCTGTCTCTCTGTCTCTTTCTCAGAGTCAGTCTGGTCCTGCCCCAGATTGCCTCCTGTCCCCCCCCCCCCCCCCCCCCCTGCTTTCCCCTCCTTCCATTACTGCCCTGGATCTACACCCCCACTTCAGTGCAAACGGAAATCCTGTTGAGCCAAAATAGGCACAGGGCAGGCCGAATGTGTTGGAAAGAAGTTAGCCTCTAGAAATTCTAATTTAAATGTGACAGAGGTTTCACAAGGGATATATCTACAAATTTAGAAGAGGAGTATGATTATCCCGCTGAGGACAATGAAAAGAGATCGTTTAATCAGCCAATTACAAAAGAGGAGGTTATTGGTGCATTGGGGGGATTAAAGAATTCGAATTCAGCGGGTCCAACTGGTAAAATAGGGGAATTTTTGCAGTCTTTAGTGATCGTATTGTTATGCTTATGGTTATGTTGTTCAATGCTCTGTTTGATAAAGATGTATATCCTGAACAATGGACAGAATCCATTATTTGTACGTTTACATAAACAGGTAGATGGACATGATTTGAATAATTTACAGGGGCATATCACTGAGCAATGTGAGCAGTAAGATTTACAGTTCAATAATTATTGTAAGACTGCAAAAATAGATAGAAGAAAATAATACCACTAGTGAGTATCAGGCTGGTTTAAACAGAATTATTATCAGTGATCATAATTATTTGTACACTTTTGGGGTCTGTTCAAAAGTGAACAATAGAATGTTATATGTTGGCATTTTAAGATTTTGAAAAAGCTTTCGATTCTACATCAAGAAGAGTTTTGTGGCCAATACTTGTCAAAAAATGGAATAAGGGGTAAAATAAAATACTTGTATAAAAAAGTATATATATAATAATGTTGAAACAAGAACAAGAAATACGGCAGGTTTGACAGATTTTATTACTTGTTCAAGAGGGATAAAACAAGCAGATGTGTGTAGTCCAGTTTTGTTTTCTTTGTTTTATCAACGAGCTTGCGTTAAAAATAATTGAAAAGGGAAAGCATGGTATAACAATTTCTCCTGATTTCATAGGGTTAGTTATTTTGTTATTTGCAGATGATATCATTTTGATGTCAGAAACAGTGGATGGACTATGAACTCAGTTAAAAGGTCTTTGTACAGCATCCAGTTATCTGGAATTGACGGTGAATATGAATAAAAGTAATGTAATAGTTTTCAGACAAGGTGATTTTTTAGCCCCAAGGGATAAATGGATAAATGGCACAACAGAAATGAAAGTTGTTGACAGTTATAAGTATCTAGACTTGTGTTTTTCAAACAAACTTAGTTTCTATACAGCATGTGACGAACTGGCGAGTAAAGCTAAAAGAGCGTGATAGCAATTCTGAGAACATTGTATAAACTTGAGAGAATGATACACTTGAAATGTTTTTAAAAATTATTCGATACCCAAATGCAGCCTATAGTACAGTATGGCTCTGAAATGTGGGCTTTAGATAAGGCAGCTTTAGAAATAGAAATGGTACACACATAATAATTGTCTTAAAAAGTTCTTAGGTGTAGATATAAGAACACTGAATTATTTCTGTGTGGCGATCTGGGTAGATACCCTATATACTTAAAACTCTAATGTACGTTGCATTACATTTGGGTTAAAACTGAATCGTAATGGGTGGAACATAGATTACCATATAAGGCATATAGAATGTTATGCTCTCTTGACGAAAAGGGAAGCATACGTGGGTTACAAATGTTCGTACAACTTAGACAAATATGGATTTTCTTATGTTTGAGATAATCAAGGTGTAGAGTCGGTTTCAACATTCATTACAGCTTTTAGACAGAGAACAGGTGGCAGGAAAGGGACACTTATACGCAAACAAGTGAGAGAATACAGATTTTATAGAATGTTTGAAAACAGTTATTAGAGGGGCCCTATGTGTCTATGAATATAAATGAATTTGTAAATAATGCCTAAGATAAATTCAGATTTGGAGTTTCATCTATTATCACATGTTCTTTAAAACGTATACAAGAACAACTGAGTCACAGTTGTTATGTCCCACTATGTTCATCTGCTGGGGAAGATGAAATCTTT
>CM031610.1:17716908-17719600 GCA_018398815.1 Conus ventricosus
GGGTTTTAAGATTTGACGTCAAATATTCTATGAAACAAAATTAAGTAAATTGCCAGCCCCCAAAACAAAACAACAACCAACCAAAAAAAAAAACAAAAAAAAACCCCACCACCACCCCACCCCACCACCACCACACCACCATCAAAAAAACCATCATAAGCCCTTTTCAAAGAGCAGAAGGGGAATAACCAATATATAAATTTAATATATATAATTTAAATATATATATTATATATATATAAAATTATATAAATAATATCAGGAAAAAAAAACCCACAAAAAACCACTAGTTAATTGCGGGTTTTCTTTCGATACGGGGGGCAATTTGGCACCTCGTCTTGAGCGTGGCTCGACGCCTGTCATGCTAGGTGTGCGGCTCTGTATGGGCAGCAAGACATGTGGACATGACGTGAAGTGCCACAATATCAGAAAAGCGGATTCTGCTGAAACGTTTGCATGTCCAACCCACCTTCCTCTCTGTGGGTCGACCCTATTCACCGCAGACGCATTGGTTTGCTCTCTCCCTCTCTCTCTCTCTCTCTCCTCTCTCTCTCTCTCATCTCTCTCTCTCTCTCCTCTCTCTCTCTATCTCTCTCTCTCTCTCTCTTCTCTCTCTCTCTCTCTCTGAGCGTGCGTGCGTCCGCGCTTGTGTGTGTGTGTGTGTGTGTGTGTGTGTGTGTGTGTGTGTGTGTGTGTGTGTGGTGTGTGTGTGTGTGTGTGTGTGTGCGCGCCGCGCGCGCGCGTTCGCGTTTGTCCCCCCGTTACACAAACTACCCCAAATCTGTCGAGCGCAATATGTCACGCTCTCTCTCTCTCTCTCTCCTTCTCCTCTCTCTCATCTCTCTCTCTCTCTCTCTCTCTCTCTCTCTCTCTCTCTCTCTCTCTCTCTCTCCGACATGGCCTGCAATGTCCCCAGTTGTTCCACAGCCCCTCCCCTTCACACCCCCCCCCCCCCCCCCCCCCCCCCACTCAGCACCTCCTGCTGCTGTCACCCGTGGCCTGCATGCTCACAACCATTCCCTGATGGCCCCCTCAGCTACACAGTCTTTTCCTTGGACATGGCCGGCCCCCTATCTCCACCGTCACTAGTCTCTCATCTTCCATCATCACCCCCACCTTTACCCCTGGATGCCATTTCCTCCCTCATCTAAGGTTTTCAAAAATTGCCAACAGCTCAGTTTCAGCAGACACTTACAACCCTTAGACAATGCTGCTTTGCAACTTGCAAAAACTGCTTTCGATGTCTAAAAAAGATACAACGCTTTGACATTATATACAAAAGTTTAGAATTCTATGTTGCATTCATAACATTGTAGGAGAAGTTTGGGAATTTTTTTTAATACAGGCTTTGAAAATACGTTTATTTTCAACACATTTTTTTCCGCCCCGCAGATGATTTAAAATATTCGTTTCACATGCATTACGAGAACAAAATACACATAGCAAAACAAAATAAACATTTACATAATTTTCATGCAAGCAAGTTAAGACAAAAATCCACCCAAAAGCACATAAAATAGCGAAACAAACAAGTAAAGAAGCATCCCCCAGCCCACTTCCCCTACTCCCTAAAAAACAGCAACAACAACACAAAAAAACCCACACACAAGCAAATAGCTAATGTACACAACCCCAATTCACTATCATTGTGCTATTGATGGATATTCTTTGAAAAAGAAGAGGAAGAACACCCTCGTCTATCTGTATTAGAGAAGGTATTGCCATAAAGATTCCATTCTAAATTTGATCAGACCAGCTGCCATTCAGGTTAACATTATATTTTGTTTTAATTCGTTGAAAAGAAATTGAATACAGCTGTACAAAGTGTTCTAAATATAGCTTCGGAGAATGTTTGAAATAGAGCTTCTGAAAATGTCCGAATTACAGCTTGGAAAAGAGTTCGAAACATACTACTGTAAAATTTCCTTAGCAAGTTCGGAGAACGAACTGAACAAAGTTTGGAAAACTGTTAGCAATGCAGAAGCAAAGACGACTGTATATGGCACCCGATTCAGAAGAACTTTGTAATAAAGTGTGAAAAAACCGTGCAACGCAGTTTGAAAAGACAAAGAACATTTGAAAACTACATTTCCGTACGGACTGAGCCTGCATCAGACACATTCTGACGTCACATGAACGGCAGTGGAACAATTAACAAGTGCATTTCTAGTTAAGTTTCAAATCACATTATTGGTTGATGATATTCAGGTTTAACGTCCACAAGTCATCAAAAGACAGATGGAAATGACCATCTCATACACATGGAGGGAAGGGAGGGGGGGGGGGGGGTTGAGGGGGGAGGGGGGAGGGGGGGGTAGGGCGAATCGGTCTGACTCTACATTGACACCACCAGAACGACAACATGTGAAGATATTCAGCTAAATTGACAGTCTGAATGTCTGGCAAGTGGTACGTGACGGTATTCAGCAAAAATGACAGTCTGAATGTCTGGCCAGTGGCACGTGACGATATCAGCAAAAAATGACAGTCTGAATGTCTGGCCATTGGCACGTGACGATATTCAGCAAGAATGGCAGTCTGAATGTCTGACCAGTGGTACGTGACCATTCAGCAAGAATGGCAGTCTGAATGTCTGGCCAGTGGCACGTGACGATATTCAGCAAGAATGGCAGTCTGAATGTCTGACCAGTGGTACGTGACCCTATTCACAAGAATTGGCAGTCTGAATGTC
>CM031610.1:17720600-17723100 GCA_018398815.1 Conus ventricosus
CCGGGGAAGCAGACGTCCCGTTGAGACTGCGATGCTCCATTGTTGCCGGGGGGAAGCAGACGTCATCACTGAAGACATACGATGCTCCATTTGTTGCCGGGAAGCAGACGTCACCTTTGGGAAGACATGCGATGTTCCATTTGTTGCCGGAAGTTTACAGCAGCAAAACGGGCACACGTGCTTTAGTTATCACGAAGGGTGTACACGCTACTGAAGTCGTGCTCAGATGTAGTAATAACAACAAGGTTTCCATTACTCATGGATACCTGTGCCCGTACCCCAAAGATACCCAGCTTAGCAACATTTCTGTTTTGTCATTAAACCCAATAATTGCATGGGCCTTGATTAAGAAGTGGGTTTTCCATAATCTGCGCGTGCACACATGCACGCACACACACACACACACGCACGCACGCACGCACGCACGCACGCCCGCCGCACGCCACACACACACACACAAAACACCACAACCACACACAAAACACACACACTGAAACGAGAACTGCTTACTAGACACATTCTTTTACACGATTCATGTGCAGTCGAACACGTTTAAGCGCTGACCGGATACCTGTATGTCACTTTGTTCATTGTCGTGTAGTAAGTTTTTGACGTCATAGATATTCTATGAAATCAATATGTATAGTAGAATTGCCTGTCCCCCAAAACAAACAAACAACAAAACCAAAACCAAAACCAAAAAAAAAAAAAAAAAAACCACCACCACCGCCACCACCACCACCACCATCAAAAAGCCATCATAAGCCACTTTATCAAAGAGAAAGAAGGGAAGTAACCAATATATATCTATATCTATATATATATATATATTAAATAATATATATATATATATATATTATATATATATATATATATATATACTCAGGAAAAGAAAACCCTACAAAACAGACCACTAGTCTAATCTGTCGGCCCTTTCTTCTCTCGATACTGGGGAAAAGTAGGCGACCTCTGTCTTGATGTGGCTCGACGCCTGTCAGTGGGCGAGGTGTGGCGGCTCTGTATGGGACAGCAAGACATGTGGACATGACGTGAAGTGGCCACAAGATCAGAAAAGCGGATTCCGCTGAAACGTTTGCATGGCCCAAACCCCACCTTCCTCTCTGTGGGTCGACCCCTATTCACCGCAGACGCATTGGTTTGCTCTCTCTCTCTCTCTCTCCTCTCTCTCTCTCTCTCTCTCTCTCTCTGTATGTCTGTCTGCCCTATCTGAGTGTGCGTGCGTCCGCGCTTGTGTGTGTGGTGTGTGTGTGTGTGTGTGTGTGTGTGTGTGTGTGTGTGTGTGTGTGTGTATGTGTGTGTGTGTGTGTGTGTGTATGTGTGTGTGTGTGGGCGCGCGCGCGCGCGCGCAGTTCGCGTTTGTCCCCCCGTTAGACAAATTCCCCCAAAAATCTGTCGAGTGCATATGTCACGCTCTCTCTCTCTCTCCCCTTCTCTCTCTCTCCCCTCTCTCCCCTCTCTCTCTTTTCTCTCCCCTCTGAGCGTGCGTGCGTCCGCGCTTGTGTGTGTGTGTGTGTGTGTGTGTGTGTGTGTGTGGGGGTGTGGGTGTGTTGTGTGTGTGTGTGTGTGTGTGTGTGTTGTGGCGCCTGCGCGCGCGCGTTCGCGTTTGTCCCCCGTTAGACAAACTACCCCAAATCTGTCGAGCGCAATATGTCACGCTCTCTCTCTCTCTCTCTCTCTCTCTCTTTTCTCTTTTCTTTTCTCTCCTCTCTCTCCTCTCTCTCCCCCCCTTTCTCTCTCTCTCTCCGACATGGCCTGCAGTTTTTCCCCCAGTTGTCCCTTTGTTCCACAGCCCCTCCCCTTCACCCCCCCCCACCCCCCCCCCCCCCCCCCACTCTCAAAACCCTCCTGCCAGCTGCCCATCCGTGGCCTGCTCACAACCATTTCGCCCTGACACGTCCATTCCCTCAGCTACACATCTTCTCCTTGGACATGGCCCCCTATCTCCACCTTTCACTAGTCTCTCATCTTCCATCATCACCCCCACCTTCCCCCCTGGATGCCATTTCCTCCCTCATCTAAGGTTTTAAAAAATTGCCAACAGCAGACACTTAACCCTCAGACAATGCTGCATTGCAACTTGCAAAAAAACTGCTTTCGATGTCTAAAAAAAATACAACGCTTTGACATTATAAAACAAAAGTTTAGAATTCCTATGTTGCATTAATAACATTGTGGGAGAAGTGTGGGAAAATTTTTTAAATACAGTTTTTGAAAATACGTTTATTTTCAACAAATTCCACCCTCCCCCCAAAAACAAAAAAAAAAAAAAGATTTAAAATACCCTTTTTTCCACATGCTTACGAGAACAAAAATATACATAACAAACAAAAAAAAACATTTACATAATTTTCATGCAAGCAAGTTAAAGACAAAAATATACCCAAAAGCACATGAAATAGCAAAACAAACAAGTAAACAAGCATCCCCCAGCCCACCCTCCCCACTCCCTAAAAAAACAACCAAAACACACACACCCACC
>CM031610.1:17740600-17753100 GCA_018398815.1 Conus ventricosus
ACTAAAAAAAGTCAACATAGCAGACAAGATTCTTTTGAGTCGAAAGCTAGACTGGCTGTCATGCAATATAAGCCATTACCTTCATTCTTCACGCACAATCTCGACCAGCATGGGACAAACGAAGCCAATTTATCCAGTGCAAGCTGCAGTCAATGGCTTCGTCAGCTCTCTGTTGGAAAATCCAGCCAATCAGATGGCTGGAGCATACGCGGAAACCACTAATAGCCAGTCATTGTCGACAGTCCAAAGAGAAGCAACGGAATGAAAAAGGTCACCGGCCATTTTAGTCTGTTTTTTTTTTTTCGGATAGCCACTGACATCTAGCGACAGACCCTTCCCCTGAAGGTCATGAACCGACCGTCTGTTTGGCTGGGCGGTGTGCTAGAGTCAGTTGTCTGGGAAGTGTGCTGGAGTCAAAAATGTCTTACTGGGAGAGCATCAGGGAAAAGATTGGAAGGGAACGGGGAACAGGGTTGGGGAGGGGGGGGGGGGGGGAGGGAGGGAGGTGTGTGTGTGTCCATCTAGCCCCCCCCCCCTCCCTCCCCCGTCTCTGTCCCTTCTCACCACCCACATACCTCCTGCCTGGCCCCATTCCGATTAAAACATCCGAGGGTGTCTTGAACAGCGCATCTAGAATTCAAAATATGACAAAGTTTTGTTAAAAAAAGTCCAAAGAGAAAAGGGTTATGGAATACAATATTAAAAAAAATATAGCAGACAAATTTGCCAACACCACGTCACCTCTCTTCCCCTTTCTCTTTCTCAGCATCAAGTGTTTGGCAAATGTATCTCATTCGCCAAATAAGAATAAAGACTGTTTCCCTCCATTGCTCAGTCCTCACGCTCAGCAACATTTTGAGAGGTGTTTTCCACTTGGAACCCTCTCCTCCTCTCCTCACCCTCTCTTTTTTCAACAACTTTTTTTTACCGAGTATTCTGCACGCACCAATTGAGTATATAATAATTGCTCCCCTCTCTCCATTTCCGCCCATGTTCCCCCCCCCCCCCCCCCCCCTTTCAACTCCTGCTCAACAGCATTTTGATGAGTGTCCTCAACTGCTGAATCAACCAGCCAGGGGCACTCCTGCACCACCTTTGGAAACCTGCGCTGTGTTGTTGACATTGATTGCAGGCACTCACAGGGGATGCAATTAAGACGTCAAGGGAAGTAACTGCTCTCTGGCAGGTGACATTGTATCACCAATAGACGCCACACAACAGAACCTCCATGACAGTGGCCCTGTGAGTGTACCAATCTGCATTTCATGACTGCAGAGCCCAACAGCGAAAGACGCCACCACCACGCAAATCGCTGAGCGTAGTTCGTTGAATAGACTATGTGCCGACTAAAGAGGAATTTTTGTGTTTGTAAATGATTGAAAATCTGTCATCAAAACTGTTCTAAAGAGATTGAAAATCTGTCATCAAAACTGTTCTAAAGAGCAGACCACCACAAATTTCTGATTCAAGATTGGAAACGATCCGTCACCAGTCCACTAATTCTAGAGTCTTATTCCACGCGCTTAAAGTGACCTCAGCGTGATTTCCAAGACGTCAGAGACCTATTCTGCCCAAGAACCCAGCAGACGCTATCATTGATCCAGTCATTCACTGGTAGTTAGCTTAGAAATAAAACCCACATCGACCAGCTAGCAAGGAACGATGAAACAAAGTCGTGAAGCCACCTATCAGAACCAGGAACAGCTGAGGAACATCGAGAATGATCCAATAAAGATCAGCAGAGTGAGACAACTCCGGTGTGGAATTTCATGCTTGCCGTTACAGCCAGCCTTTCTGACTGCAGTGCTCTAACCTGTTGCAGGAGGAGCGACGTTGAAAATGGAACGACAGCATGCCAGAGATGAAGCTAGAGAGTAAAAGTTGTGTGACGTAAACTGTTCAATGAAGGGGACGAACACACATGGTGATAAAGACGAGCGCTTATCGATACAGAGGATTTTGAAGCAATCAGGCCAACACATTGTACACTTTGATTGAGCCAAACAAGGACACCACTTTGTTAATTTCAGTTTGACTGATGGTAAGGAATCTTTAGGGTCTCTAAACGCGTTTGTGTGTGTGTGTGAGTTGTGGTGTGTGTGTGTGTGTGTGTGTGTGTGTGTGTGTGTGTGTGAGAGAGAGAGAGAGAGAGAGAGAGAGAGAGAGACAGAGAGAGAGACAGAGACGAGAGACAGAGAGAGACAGAGAGAGTCTCAAAGATTGACATATTTGATATTACAGACAATAGAATAGACCATCCGCCAGTCCAAAACCTTAATCATCAAGAACAGCAGATAGAGACTGAGACAACGAGGCAGATGATGGAAAGGGGGGGAAGGGGCGAGAGGAGTGGCCAGAGGGGAAGTAGAGAAGAGTTTTAACAGCATGGGATTATGTCATCAGAACAATCAACGTGAGAGAGTAGAAAGAAAAAGAAAAAGAAGAGAAGGAGAGAAAGAGAAGCAGAAGGACACACTGATAGGTGCCAGTGGGACCCAGAGAAATAATACTATAGGGGCCGGAATAGCTCTGTTGGTAGAGCACACCGGACTCGTAATCTTGGTGATCCTGGGGTTTGCGGGTTCGATCTCCGCCGGGCCGTTTCGGTACAAAGGGATTTTCCCTCGGAGTTGTACGCACGCATAACATCGTGCATACACGTAAAATCCTATCATCAACTTTCGGAAAGAGAAGGCCAGTTTGGCCGTGGTGATGGATGACACGTTAACACATAGCATGCACCCTGCGTAAGAAATGGAAGAAAGAAGGAAGTAAGGAAATTGAGTGAACGCTATTGAACGATACTGACTGGATGACACGGGAAACGACTGAAGGAAGCGCCAGCTGGCTGCCCTTCAGTCGGCACTACCCAGGTAGGCAGCCCGTCGTGTAAACGAGTGCGGATTGTACAAGCGCTTAGAGCTTGGTCTCTCTAGCCGAGAATAGGCGCTATGTAAGTATTCAAATAACAATAATATTAATAATAACAATAAGAATGATAATAATACCCTCAACTGTCAAAGCAACTGGCCAGTTGCAGCCCTGTAACACTCTTGGAGACTTGCGATGTGTTGACACAGGGTACACCAGGCAAACGGCTTTCCATTGAGGGCATCAAGAAACATCAAGAAACTGCTCCCTGGCAGATGCCATTGTGTGGTGGCCACCGGACACGTCAGAATCTCCACAGAAGCGTTTCCATGGGTGCCCATATTCCATGACTGCAGAACCACCACCGGTGAAAGACGCCATCATCCAGTAAACTGCTGCATGCATCTCATAAGCCAACATGTCACTGTTCTGCTGCTGTGAGGACAGTACCGCTCCAGACCCAGCTAAGTGTCACCACATAGTCCTACGTGCCGTTCTGAAGAGGATCCAGGGTTTCAGTCTTTCTGGCTGTCCGCAGGCCCGGACTTTCCTGTGATCAGTAGGTCTCTCCTCACCATCACTAGACCTTCCCCAGAGTCGGCCAAAAGGCAGACAAAAAGATACAAGTGGAACCTAGAGAAATACTGTTTCCAACTGCTGAACCAATCAGCTGGAACGAACTCTCTACCACCTTTAGAGGGCTACGCGCTGTGTTGAATATGGTGTAGACAATCCACAAGGCATTCTATTAAGACGACAAGAAATTGAACAGTTCCCTAGTGGATGCTATTGGTGTGATGGACACTTAATACAATGCAACAGAATATTATGGAAGCGTTCCCATGGGTGTAACGCCCATAGTTCGTTAGTTCAGAGCCCAGTGGCAATGACATCTTATCAAGCAACTGCCATGTTGCATCCACAGCCCAGCTGGTTGTTGATCTGCTGACAGTGAATGACAGAACAACTCACCATGCGGTCCTACGGCCCTCTAAGTCGGATTCCCAGGTTGCAGACTTTCCTTCTGTCAACAGAACTTTCCATGGGGTTAGTGATTTTACTCATTGCTATTCCACAGACCTTCCAGCTCATATTCGGCGACGTCACCATCTAGCAAACAGCTGCATTGGTACAACGTCCCAACTCATTGTTTTCCATATGTAACAAAATGAAGGAGAGAGAGAGAGAGAGAGAGAGGAGAGAGAGAGAGAGGAAGAGAGAGAGAGAGAGAGAGAGAGAGAGAGCATTTTAGCGGGGTTCTATGTTGCAGAATTAACCAGAATGTACACTTCGTGCAACAAGCACAATGCTTTGGTATATTGTTCATTACAATGTTATAATTGATTTCAGATTTGAAGCCACTTAAAAATCGTTTTCTATTTTGAGAAAAAAACAACAACAGATCAGCCAAAATTGCAGACGATTCTCTAGCACGAGGTGCCCGCAGTGAATATTATCAAATAAAATGAATGTAAGCTAATATTATTTTCTAATGATAAAACGTCGGACTATAATATATCGTGTAGAAAAACATATGTTTATCCAAAAATGTGCTGGCCTATTTTGTTTCCTGAATTTTTCATGACTTTGTACACCCGCAGCGGGAAAATCAAAATGGCCGCTTCCGATCGCGTGTCCGTAATTTGCCGTAAAAACTTCGTCTTTAGAGGTGAATTATGGATTTACAGCTCTTCAGATAGTCTTAAAAAAGTCATTCTATCAATATACTTGTTTTCTGAAGCGTACTAATACCATCTTTTACCTTACTCTTTGAATACGTTGCCTATTGTGTGTGTGTTTACAGTTTTCCTACACTTTGGAGAAGTTCGTTTATATAATATGTATTAATAATAAATGTCTTTGAGGATTCTCAGAAGATTAAAAGAAAAGGAAAACAGAACAAATATTGACAACGTTTCGGTCATTGACCGTCTTCAGGACTTGTGACATTTAAAAAAAAGAAAAACAAATAAATACGTACAGGAAATGACTTATGAAAACATACGTAAACGTACGATGACGTGCTTAAAGTGTGGTGTGGTGTGTGTGTGTGTGTGTGTGTGTGTGTGTGTGTGTGGTGTGTGAGCGCGCACCTGCGTGATTGCATGCGTGCCTGCGTACGCGCTCGCGTGTGTGTTTGTGTGTGTGTGGGTATGTGTGCATGCCTGCGCGCACACGTGTGTGTGTGTGTGTGTGTGTGTGTGTGTGTGTGTGTGTGTGTGTGTGTGTGTGTGTGTTGTAATGGTGAAAAGGAAAAATTCAGTGTCCAATCCCATTTCACCTCGAGGAAAATGAGAGGCAGATAGAGGGAAAAGACAAACAGAAGCAGAGACAGAGAAAAGAGAGAGTTGTAGATGAGTTATGCCCCCTCTTTTTTTCCCCCAACACACTATTTGCATGAATTTATCACCCCCCACCCACCCACGCATACGTTTGTGTGGGAGGAGAGATATGAACTTTTTCTCTCTCTCTCTCTCTCCCTCCCACATTAACCTCTGCCACCACCCTCCATATTCTGTTTCCGGCCCCCTATTTTCCCCCTCCTAACGATATTTTACTACCCATTGATCATTTCCATTATCTTCCAATCATTGCTGTCATTACCCACAGCCTCACATACGACAACCCACGCGAAACTACTATCATCACCATCACCACCCATTCAAATTGTTCATTTATTTATCTATTTAGTTATTTATTCATTTATATCTTTTTATATTCTTTATTTACTTATTTTATTTATTTATTTATTATTATTATTATTATTATTATTATTATTATTATTATTATTATTATTATTTGGTGTTATGGGTGAAAATGAATGACTGTACAGCATACGACTGCCCTTTTTGCCGGCGGCCATCTTGGAAATTGCTCAAATACACAATTCTTTTTAAATAGAATCTGTATCTGGTTATGTTCAGGGCATAAAATTGTCCTCCTCAGCCAGCTTTGGTGTTTGTAGCATTAAATGAACAATTATGCGAAATCTATTCCAATGTTTGTGTCGGCCATTTTGAAAAATGCCCCCAAAACACGTTTTTACAAATTTTTTCATGGTGGCTCTAAATCAGGTTTTGTTCAGGACATAAAACTGGCCATTTCTGCCAAATTTGGTACTTGTTGCATGAAGTGCATGATTTTTCGACATAGAACCCCCCTATTTCAAATCCAGCCATTTTCCACACTTCGTCCTGGCCCTGACCTCTCCAGCCAGTAAAGAAGCAGCTGATGGCCAAAGAGCACGGCACTACCAGAATAAAGAGCCGCCACCAGTCACGGAGATGGGACAGGAACATGGCCCCCTCATTAACGGTTGCCATGGTTTCCAGCGCTGCCTTGTGGCGAGGTAAAAAGAACGAGCAGCGTTTTTCCACGTGCCAGTGAGTTGTTTTGTTCTGCAACGTCATACCCCCAGCTGTACATGAAATCCTCTTTCTTTTCAATGTATTGTGTGTGTTTTTTTTAAATTCTTCCCCAGAGGATTAATCAGCAATGAACTCTGACAACCTTCTTTGGATGAGAAATTCAGACCCGTTAGGGAAGTGCTGGCACGTAACTGTTGCTGCTAGTAGTAATGTGTGTGTGTGTGTGTGTGTGTGTGTGTGTGTGTGTGTGTGTGTGTGTGTGTGTGTAGTGTGTGTGTGTGTGTGTGTGTGTGTGTGTGTGTGTGTGTAAGTGTGTGTGTGTGTGTGTGTGTGCAATTACGGACTTCACATATGCGATACAAAATGAACGGGGCAGAGCAGAAACATTGAGTCGCAGAGAAGGGGATTGGGGAGTGGTGGTGGGATGGAAGTTAGAGGTGGTCAGGAGAGATATAAAGGAGAGCGAGGGGAGTGGGAGGGGCAAGAAATTATGAACCGGAAAAATAAAATCATCGACAGAAGTAAAGTGTCCTTTCGTCAGTTCTATTCATCAGCGTTTTTCGTCTGCATCTTCTCAACATAAAATTCGCCTGGTGTGAATAGAAGTATGAGCTACATGATCAGAAAATCGATTCGCCCTTTCAAAAGCAAACAGAGTAATAATAATTTAAAAAAAAAAAAAAACAAGAAAAGAAAAATACTGATGAAACAATGATGAAAAAAAAAAGCGAAGTTGTCAGACTTACTGGAAGGAAATGTGCTCATAGATCGGCGGTTTAATCTCTTGTATACCCTCTGTTGTGTACGCCTCTCTCTCTCTCTCTCTCTCCTCTCTCTCTCTCTCTCTCTCTCTCTCTCTCTCTCTCTCTCTCTCCTCTCTCTCTCTCTCTCTCTCTCTCTCTCTAGGTATCTATGCACGGAGTGCGAATTCAACTTGGACTCGTATGCATTTACTTGTTTCCTCAAAAGTCTTTTTTTTTTCTTATTCTGTTCTCATGACCAAAAAAACAACAAAGAAACTGTGATTATTCTTTTCTTTCATTATTAATCTCTCTCGCTCTCTCTCTCTCTCTCTCTCTCTCTCTCCTCTCTCTCTCTCTCCTCTCTCTCTCTCCTCTCTCTCTCTCTGTATGTGCAACGAGCATTCTGTCATTAATAATACAGACAGATGTCCATCACGCTTTCAGTGTGCGCGTTCAACGCAGCCGACGTGATGGCTTTTACGAGTCCTAAGGAGGATGCACATTACATTATGTCATTCACACCTGAGTTAATTTCACTTTAAATGTCCACCAGGAATGTTGTCGCTGCCTCTCCCCCCCCCCCCCCCCACTTCACACCCACTCCCTTCTCCCCCGCTCCCTATTCCACCGCCACTCTCTCTCTCTCTTTCTCTCTCTTCTCTTTCTCTCTCTCCTTTCTCTCTCTCTCTCTTTCTCTCTCTCTCTCTTTCTCTCTCTCTCTTTCTCTCTCTCGTCCTTTCTCTCCTCTCTCTCTTTTCTCTCTCTCCTCTTCTCTTCTCTCTCTTTCTTCTCTCTCTCTTTCTCCTCTCTCTCTTTCTCTCTCTCTCTTTCTCTCTCTCTCTTTCTCCTTTTTCTCTCTCTCTTTATCTCTCTCTCTCTTTCTCTCTCTCTCTCTTTCTCTCTCTCTTCTTTCTCTCTCTCTCTCTCTTCTCTCTCTCCCCTCTTTCTCTCTCTTCTCTCTTTCTCTTCTCTCCTCTTTTCTCTCTCTCTCTTTCTCTCTCTCCCCTCTTTCTCTCTCTCTCTTTCTCATATGCAATATGTGTCTCTATTTGACGCCAGGAGCACAGACACAATCAGCCGTGTCTCCCTGATGAGTCCGATCCAGCGGACGAAAGGCCTAGGAGCAGGCAATACAAAAGATCTGCCTTCAAGAGGGATTACGATGGTTCCCCCATGCAGCTTGTGAAGAGTTTTATGTTCCCATTTTCTTCATCTTCAACCCCCTCCCCCTCCCCCGCCTTAAGTTCAAATCTTTGCCAAGACATTACTGTGATGATGGAGGGGTTGTTGGCCTGCACTTGTTTTCCCCCACTATTAATTGTTCGTCTTTGTATTTGTCTGACCAAATTCAAGTTTAAAAGGCTGTGCCAGTCTTCAATACAAGTTACTCTGTGTTAGGGTTTCTTAAGGGAGCAAGAGTTACCCTACTTGTTTATTTTTTACTGTTCCCTGCCTCATTTTATTTTCAACTGGTATTCTTAAGTTTAAAAAGTGAATTTGGGAGTGGTGTTTATCCATCTGTCTATCTATCCATCCATCCATCTGTCTATCTAACTATCTATCTATCTAGCTATGTAGCTATCTATCTGTCTGAATCTTTGCCTGTCTGTCCGTCTGTTTGTCAATCTATCTATCTATCTGTCTGTCTGTCTATCTATCTATTTATCTATCTATCCGAATCTTTTTCCTGTCTGTCCGTCTGTTTGTCAATCCTTCAATCTATCTATCTATCTGTCTGTCTGCCTGTCTGTCTGTCTATCTGTCTAGCTAGCTAGCTAGCTAGCTATCCATCCATATTTCTATCTACCTACCTACCATCCTTTCATCACTCTACCTAATCATCCATTTGTCTGTCTTTCTTTCTGTCGATCTGTCTGTCTATCTGTCTTCATATCTATCAGTCCTTACATGATCAGGTGTGCATTCACACCAATGTACATACGTACACACATTCGTGCGCATGTGTGTACACATGCACATCGTGCATGCATTGTTAGTACATGTGTACATGTGTGTGTGCGCGAACAATGCAGACACACACACACATTACACATGCACATACACACGCACACACAACACACACACACACACACACACACACACACACACACACACACACACACACACACACACACACACACACACACAACACACACACACACACACACACACACACACACACACACACACACACACACACACACAACACACACACACACAACAACACACACACACACACACAACACACACACACACACACACACACACACACACACACACACACACACACACACACACACCACATCACACACACACACACATAAAACACACAACATACCACTTCACACACACACACACACACACACAAACATGACACACACACACACACACACACACACACACACACACACACACACACACACACACACACACACACACACACACACACACACATTCCTACTAGCAGCGACAGTTTCGTGCTTTCGCCTTTATATCGGCTTCGTCTGGGAGGGAGTTCAAAATAATATTTTTTTGTGTGTGTTTATAGCCATCCAGTCTTTATTAATTCTCCTGAACTGCGAAAGAACTACCCAGGTAGGCAGCCCGTTGTGTAAACGAGTGTGGATTGTAAAGCGCTTAGAGCTTGGCCTCTAGCCGAGAATAGGCGCTATATAAGTATTCATTATTATTATTATTATTAAGAGTGGACGGCTATTCTGAGAGTAGAGAGAGAGAGAGAGAGGGAGAGAGAGAGAGAGAGAGAGAGAGAGAGAGAGAGAGAGAGAGAGAGAGAGAGAGAGAGAAAGAGAGGGTAAGGTGGCACCTTACCCTCTCTCTCTCTCTCTGCACACATATGCTAGCAGCATACGTGTGCAGAAGGGGGGGGGGGGGGGGGGGGTATGAAGTTACCGCTGTGAGGGATGCCAAACAAGAAAAAAGATCTAAATTAAACTTGAAAAAACGTGCCCTACTCTGTGAAATACGAGAAACAAGACAAAATCAAACGAACCACATATGATTAAAGCAGACATCAAAACAAAAATTGCTCTGCAAAAATCAAAATAAAAATTATTCTTATACAAATCTTTTGGCGTCTCCGGTGTCCATAGGTTAATAACAAACTCTGTTTGGAACAATTTGTTTATCGCTGGTCTTAAAACAGCAGACGGGAAAAAAATTAACATCCTATGACAGCTGAGAGGAAAGGTAATCGATGGAGAGAAGACCCACGTGACCTGTAGCCTGCAGGCAGGACACTGGACACTGGCCTAGATTCGCTCTGACGCTCTTCAGCAGATCATTGCCCTCCTCCTTCTCCTCTTCCCCATTTATTTCGATCTTTATGCTCTGGTAGACGGTTTTTGTGTGTTCTCCATCCGGTATCAGGCCATCTATGGGATTAATTCTGGCTCTGATAAGTCTATGGCTATGAACTAGTTCGATGTGTGTCTGATGAATTGTTCCCTGTCAACTGAGGTAGCAGAATAACAACACGACTTGGCAATTCAGAAGCCAGCATCTCCTTCACGATAAACACGGAGTATTTTATGGATCCAAAGATGTGTTATAAGATAGTGATCAGGCAAAGTGCCAAAGTTGATAATCAAAGTGCCAAAGTTGATAATCAAAGTGCCAAAGTTGATAATAGCAGATGGCGACAACAACAAAGGGGAGCAACAAACCAAACCACTTCCTGTCATGAACCAAACACAGACAGCCGCCCAGTCAACAAAAGGTAGCTGGTTAAATGTCTGCCAATCATTCAATTCACATCAAACAATCAAAGCGGTGGTGTTATTCTGTTTGACTGTCAGACTGAAATCTCAACAGGTACCAAAAGATTGTCACAGCAACCACAGACAGCCACAGAAGTGCAGGGGACTTTGCCACATTAAATATACGATTTGGAGAGAGAGAGAGAGAGAGAGAGAGAGAGAGAGAGAGAAGAGAGAGAGAGAGTAAGGGGGGGGGGAAGGGGGCCAGCAGCGTATGTGTGCAGGAGGACCGGGGACGGGGGTGGGGGTGGGGTGGGGCGAGTATGAAGTCATACTGCTGTGAAGGGTGCACATCAAGAAGAAAATCCTAAATTAAACTTGAAAAAAAATCTTAAATAAATGTTAGCGAACCGCCCAGAGAACGTGGACAAACGAGTCACAAGACAAAACACAACGCGTTTCGACCTTTTAGGTCTTCCTCGGGTGATGCATAAACGAATAAAACAACGAAAATTCACTTAGCTTTGATCGCTTCAGATCGCTTAGGGTTCAGCGCAAGGAAGAAGGCGTTGAACAAAAGTTGAGATTTCAGTCTGACAATCAACGCCTTCTTCCTTGCGTTGAACCCTAAGCGATCTGAAGTGATCAAAGCTAAGTGAATTTTTGTTGTTTTATTCGTTTATGTCTCACCTGAAGAAGACCTAAGAGGTCGAAACGCGTTGTGTTTTGTCTTGGCACTCGTTTGTCCACGTTCTCTGGGCTAACATTTATTTAAGATTTGTTTACATTTCCGCCTGCAGTCGTCTCGCTTTGCAACTTGAAAAAAAGTATTTCAACAAGAGCTATACAAAATGTGTCCTGCTCTGTGAAATAAACGAATTAGACAAAATCAAACCAACCACAAATGATTAAAGCAAACAAACAAAAAATAAAAAAATTCTCACACAGTTCTTTCGGCGTCTCTTGTGTCACTGTTTTAATAGCGAAAACTCTGTTTGGAACAATTTTTTTTATTGCTCTCTTAAAACAGTAGAAAGGAAAAAGCATCCTATGATAGCTGAGGAAAGCCAACAGATTAAGAGAAAGCCCACGTGACCTGTAGCCTGCGGGCAGGACATCGGACACTGGCCTAGATTCGCTCTGACGCTCTTCAGCAGGTCAGTGCCCTCCTCCTTCTCCTCTTCCCCATTTATTTCGATCTTTATGCTCTGGTAGACGGTTTCAAGATTAAATTGGATTTTTCCCTGTCGGCTTGTAGCGCTCTTGTTTTTGTTCTTCTCCAGTGACATGCCATCTATAGGATTAATTCTGGCTCTGCGAAGTCATGGCTACGAGCTGTTTCGATGTTTGTCTGACAAGCTTTTTCCTGTCAACTGGGTTAGCAGAACGACAACACGACCTGGCAATTCAGAAGCCAGCATCTCCTTTTGGATAAGCACGGGATATTTCATGGTCCCAAAGATACACTTATGACAGTGATCAGGATATTCCATGGCCCCAAAGATAAACTTATAACAGTAATTAGGGTATTCCATGGTCCCAAAGATACACTTATGACAGTGATCGGGCCAACAGCTGAAGTTGAAAAGAGCAGGTGGCGACAGTGAAAGGAAGCGAAAAACATAACCACTTCCTCTCACGAACCAAAAGCGGACAGCCACCCAATCAACAAATAGTAGCTGGTTGAGTGTTTGCCAATCATTTAATTCACATCAAACAATCAAGGTGGTGCTGTTATTCTGTGTCACTGTCAGACTGGCACCTTGACATGTACCAAAGGATTGTCACCATCCTCCAACAAA